>CM074277.1:28101400-28596400 GCA_037194245.1 Opsariichthys bidens
TGGTCAATTGTCTGATCTGAATTGTTTAGCAATGTATGAAGCGCAGCTCGCACAGAAGTCACTTTCAAACAACTCAGCTTTCTGATTGTCGATGCAGATTTAAGCTGCATCTTCGTCTTCGTTTCTGTGAGACCGATAAGCGTGTGACATCAAAGTACCACAAAGAGCGAATGAAAAGCTAAGAAGTTTATATACAGTAATTATGACTGGTGTGAATGCTCAAATAGCCCGCAAAATTTCATCAAACAGCAGTATGACCACAACTTTATACAACTGGCCTCTATCTTACAACAGGATTCTTCATTTTTTGTTTTTCTTTCCAAAAATAAAATCTATTAGATATTTCTCTTCATCTTCCCCCATAGAAGTGTTAGCTATGCAACTGGGATTTGTTTTTTCGACATGTTTCACCATAAACATACTGGGGAAAATGGTACTGTGGTAGCTAATAGCTAAATGTAGCTGAAAATTGACGCTAATAAAATTATTTGAATGTTAATCATTAGTCATGTGAATTGACTGATTTATTCAAGTCATTCAAGGCCTATTTAACATCACTAAATGAACATCGGTTATTTATATACTAACAAAACAAATTTCTATGGGAAAAACCAGGTAAAAATAGCAAAGGGGACAATTGCAGGTTACCACATTTTACCTCAGGCCTTGATGATAAGCACTCAAACTTTGGACAAGCAGTGTTAAGTTAGACTTAAATTAAAAATACAGTTTAACATAAGGCTAAAATAGCTTTACTGGCGAAAACTGTTTTTAAGATATGCGCCTTTCTAAGTGGATAGGTTAGGCTAATTAATTGCCAAGATGACCACTGAGTGATTTGCTTAAAAAATTCTAAATTGTAGTAGAAAATATGAAAATTAATTTAAAATAACATGGCCTTTGCAGTCCTACTTAAATAAAGCATAGGCTGCAGACGGAGGAAAGAGCAATGGTACACATCCTGTCTTTCCTGAGTGGGTGTTCCTCTTTTCTTCTTCTTCTTCTTCTTTTTCTTATTATTTTCACGAGGCAGTTCCTGCTGAATCGGAAAAAGGCAATCGCGCTAAATATTAGCCACTAATAGGTCCATGATGCTAATTTTACAGCCCACTCTTGTCAAAATCAGGCATAATCCACCTCCACAGGAAGAGGGAGATAATGCAGAAGCATTTCCGCTGAGTGCGGTTCTGTTGCTGAGGGGAATCTCACATTTTCAGTTAAGTCACCCGGCCCATTCACCAGCTTCTTTTCACTTCTCACGATCTTTATTTTTATGAGATCTCTTTCCAAACTTCTATTTCACACCCCATATCGCAGAAAGTGAAATTGAAATATGTTAATTTCATGTTCTTGTGTCTCCTGTTTTGATCGGTGGAGTACAGAGGAAAATATCTCTTAGTTTTCATTTCACACATTTCATTTGCCTTTATTGGAACTGTCTCATTCGCTTTTCTCTCCAACAATAACACAGAAATGCGTGTCTGTCAGATCACAGACAATAGTTGGGCTGTCATTCCAGCTCTTAAATCTCAACAGCAGGTGGCACTGTTTTACTAAATGATTAACACTATGTTGAACTTCTGTTCGAGTGATGCGCTGTGTAGTCCTTATAATAATAAACTTTATTCTATAGAGCGTCTTTTAAAGCAGCTTCTCACTGTGTTAAACACAAAATAAGCAGTACATAGCACAACAAATAAAAAACCCAAAGTAAACATCAACAAGCAAATGCTTTTTCTTTTTTTTTAATGTCTTAAGTTGAGTTTTAAAAGTGTTACGAGCTTCTCTAAGTTCAAGAGGAAGAGAGTTCCAAAGTGCAGGAGCATAGACA
Organism: Opsariichthys bidens; assembly: GCA_037194245.1. Taxonomy (NCBI): domain Eukaryota; kingdom Metazoa; phylum Chordata; class Actinopteri; order Cypriniformes; family Xenocyprididae; genus Opsariichthys; species Opsariichthys bidens. The sequence goes on from CM074277.1 coordinate 28,103,232, forward strand.
GAAAAATACCCGTTATCCAGATCTTATGCAAGTTTGTGGAACAGTCAATAAATTGAGGACTGCAGTCTGCGATTTTGGAATGTGATTGTTATTTGAAATAACAATGTGGATAAATGGTGAGGAGCCAAGCCTTGTAATGTATGTCAGAATCATAATTTTAAAAACGATACCTGACTGGGAGCCAGTGTAAGGACTCCAAAAGAAGGAATAATATGATTGTATGTCCTGGTAAGGATCCTGGCAGCCAGGTTTTGTGGAGCTTATTAAGTGTGGATTTAGAAAGAGCATTACAGGATTCTATCCGAGTGAAATCAAATGAGTTTTTCAGCTACAGAGAAATTTATCATAGGGTGTGTAAAGTAAAGGGCCTAATACTGAGCCCTGAGGAACACCAGTGAGTACAGAGCTAATTTCAGACCTGTAACCACCCATGGGAAGAAATAAAACTGAGAACGGTCAGTAAAATAGGATTTAAACCAGTTTAAAACTATCCCAGACATGCCAAAAACTCTTCCAAGACAGATAAGTAACATGTCAAATGTTTCTGGTTGACGAAAGGCCCTTTCTACCTGAATTCACCTTATGTTTTTTTTATTATTATTTTTTTTAATTATTACCATTCGTTCTTTAAAATTATTGTGTTATTGATCAAAATAACTTCCCCTCCCTCTTTGAAGCGACATCTCTTCTCTTCTCTGATGATGTGTTCACTGGCGTGAGGGCGGGGCAACCTGTCACTCACACGAGATCAACCAATAGCAAACCACAATAATTAATTCCAGATGAGAAAAATCAAGTCGCCCAACATTTTTTTCTCGCTCTCATTTTCCCATCTTCTAAAAACGTATGATAGCTTTGTGCGATCAATAGACTAAAAGGGATAGTTCACCCAAAAATGAAAATTCTGTGATCATTTACTCACCCTCAGGTTGTTCCAAACCTGTATACATTTCTTTGCACTGCAACACAAAGGAAGATGTTTGGAAGAATGTTTGTAACCAAGCAGACCTCGCTCCCTCATTGACATTTTTGGCATCATGGCATTTACTTATTTTATGTTGGAGCAAATATGAATTCCCATAAGAGTTCAGTTGAAACAATGGTGACAAAGATTTGTAACTTGATATGGAATTTAAATTTGATTTCCACATGAGTAAGTAGTTTTTATGAGCAAAAAGCATTTTAATACAAGCCCTGAAATCAGCAACACTTCTGATCTTAATCTTCGGTCTATGTGAAGCAGAATCTCTTCACACTCATTACTAATACTATATAGTGGAAATTTAAAGGGCAGGAAAATCCAACCAAAAAAGTTTCAGTTTCACCCCACCAAAACAGGAGAAAAACTAAATATGCTAATGTGAACACACACACGTGCTTGTTTAGTTATACTTGTGAGGACCTCCATAGACATAATGGTTTTCATACTGTACAAACTATATATTCTACACTTACCTTACACAACACCAAAACCTACCCATGACACAAAACCTTCTGCATCTTTACATTTTAAAAAACAATAACACATTTTATTGTTTATTAATCAGTTTTCCTTGTGAGGACCAGCAAAAAGTCCTCACAAAGTAGAGAATCTCAAGTTATTTGGTCCTCACAAATATAGCCAACCCCCAAAACAAAGACCTCCCCGTTCAAAATCGGTACACTTAAGGCTGTGCCTGACATCAAGGCATTAAATATCCAACTCCTGTATTGACTACATAAAACCACCAACCTCTTTTCAGAAAGTGATAATGTCATGAAAGGTTGGGCCTACCAATTCATTTTGTCTAAATGTGCATCTGCTGCTGTGTTGGTTGGAATCTTCCACCGAGCTCTTTAGAGAAGCTTCAGCGTTCAGACAGATCTGAGTCAGCGAAACAGGCGTTCTCATACCTGTGTTTGCGGATAGCGTCCCCCACCCCCCATTTCCTCTGCAGTTTACTAGCTCTGCTAAGAATACACAGCAGCGTGGGCGTTCACAAAGAAAATCTTCTTAGAATAAGATCAAATAAAAAAGGGACCTGATTCAAAGGATAAGCACATCTGCATGCGCAGTGGACAATGAACCAAGCGTTTCTCCAAACCGAAGTCCTTGAAATGTCTTTTGCAGTGCATGCTGATGTCATCTGACACGTGTGATGTAGCATCCCAACAAACAAATGACTCATATCTCTCCACACCAAAGATGTTGGAGGACAAGATGAGTCAGAAAAACTGTACAAATGAATTTAAAAATAAACTTGCAGTTAAAGCAAGATTCACAAATTAAAGTGTCACTGTAGACGAGTAGGAAAGGAAAACCACGGCATTGCCGATCTTCACTCAAATGACTAACCAAGTGATGCATGTTAAATAACAGCATGTAATGATGACTTAGAGCAGACTGGGGATTGCCATAACTTTATTTCGAGTAGAATATGCATTCAAAATAAACAGACATTCATTTAACATACTTAAAGCTTGGTCATTAAAATAAATTACATCTTCTGTGCACTTATGCCTAATATGAGATATAAAGGGGTCAAAAAAATTGAAACGATTAGGGAAAATGCTTTTATTTTGCAATGAAATATTTCTATGGGAGTCAATGTTGCTGTATCAGGATGCACAAAATACAGAGCAAGTGTTTACAATGATTATTACAAAATTGCACATTTTTGTAATTGAAATAGAAATTCACTCCAGTTTGTAAACGCATGTTATAGATGTTATTGTGAACGATTCATGTGTTTGTGTTTTACATTTTGGCGATTTGGTGGCTAATTCGCACGAGTTTGTATGATCTCATTCAAACGTTTCGTATAATCTGCTTGTGTCCCAGTGGCAGTTTAAAGCTAGATTTAAGGCAGGAACTTCATGCTTTTTTCAGAAAATCGTGCAAATTCATAGGAAATCGCCACCATGTAAAATACTTATGTTTTCCTTTGATACACAGAACTTCTCCAATCATTTTGGCCACTTAGGGTACGTTTACAACGATGTACTAAAAATGGAAAAGTTGTTCCTTTGCATTTTTTCCGCACAGACGACACCATCAAGTGATCGTCAAAACAATCCTCGTTCACAAGGATCCGTGAAAACTAAAAAAACATTTTACTATGCCAGACCAGTAGTTGGCGTTGTCAGTTTGTAAAGAAACGTGCCTATGGACTGAACATGTAATGCACATGCGCATGACATCACCAATTTCACAAATTCATGTTTTTTATAGAAAGAAACTATAATAGTATCATTTTCAAAAACACACTATGTAACTCGTTTTCAAATGTTTGCGTTTTCAAGACACCAAAACGCTGCTGTCATGTAAACGAATGACCGAAATGCATTAAAAAGTTCAGTTTTGTTGAAAGCGGTGTCATGTAAACAGCCCCTTAAACTCCACCTTCCACAATCGAATGCAAACTCACATTCATTTTTGAGTGCAACACCACATCAAACGATGCATACATTGTAATTTTTTTGTATAAAGTATAAAAAATATTGGAGTATGTTTAACAAGAAAATACTTTTTTCAGCTTTATTCTTATTTTAGTTTTTCTATTTTCCATTTAATTCAGTGTTTCTTTATAATTCTTTGTGATATTTACTTAGCAATTTCTGAGTAAAAAATGATTCTACACCAGTTTCTCTCTCTCTCTCTCTCTCTCTCTCGCTCTCTCTCTGTGTGTGTGTGTGTTTAAGTGTGTAGAACCCCTGCCCTATTTGTATCTTTTTCGATAATCTGTTTCACTTCTGTGATGTACGTCACAAAATGAAAGAAAAGATCTTGCTTCATTGTGAAGTTTAATAAATCATTTTCAAGATGGTCTCAGAATTTTGGACCCTACTGTATAAGAAATACCTTCAAATAGTTATATATAATTTAATTAAATATTTATAAGAACCATTTAAAAAAAAGTACAAAAATGTTAAAAAAAATTAAAATATATTTTTTTATATATATATATATATATATATATATATATATATATATTTAAGATGTGCAAAGCAGTGTACAAAAGGAGCTGGGATATATTGCAGTAGCCTATCATTATTTTACATCTTTAGCAAATTAAAGGTGCAATAAAAAAAATCATGTTCATCGTCATAAACAATTATTAATACAACAATTCTGCATTTATTCAGACACCTGTTGCTGAGGAGTCATTATCTGATGAAATTTCTTAGTTACGGCCAATATTAACCGAAACCAAAGATTCACAAAAAAAAAAAAAATAGCTAAATGTGCCACACAAACTATAAAGATAAAAGTGAAATGATCTTTATACGAACTTTTCTAAAGTTGAGAGTCTTCAAAGAGATCTGCAGAGCGGCAGGTGCTACACTGACAGAAACATTACAGGCTTTGAAACTATTTTAACTTTTCATTACATTTTACTCTTATTGATAGTCCTATTTATGTATTTAAAAATATATATAAGATTTTTATTTATAGAAATAACAGCATCTATTCTGTACATTTATTCATCTTAAAAGATTTCGAAAAGTTTGATTCCTTCTGATATGACCCTTCACATGTACTACACTTTTCATAATTCATTCATTTGGTATGTCATGTCTAGCTTGTTGTCAGGTGGAAAAATAGTTTGCATACTTTTAAAGGAAAAATAAAAACATGAGAACATCTCGATTAATCGATTTATTAATCGAGATTAATCGCGATTAATCGCATCTAACATAAAAGTTTGTGTTCACATATGTGAGTGTGTGTGTGTATATATATATATATATATATATATATATATATATGTATATTACGCACACATACACATGCATTATGTAAACACAAACTAATCGATTTGACAGCACTAAATATATTTATATATTTGCCATTCAAATTGTGTTGTACACCAGTGTACATAATGTCCATATTAGTACCTTTTGAAAGGGAACTGCCTCAGTGACAGCTTTTGTACCTTTTTTCTGAGATTGTTTGATAACAGCATGACTCCAGATTTAATCTAAACCATGAACACACCAAAGTAGTTCTCAGCAGCAATGGACAACACAAGTGTACAATTTTTCACCCTGACAAAGAGAGAATCATCTTTGTAGAGATGAAATATGCCGCTGAGGTAGCTGTTCTCTTTTGTTTCCGACCTCGGGAGTTTAGGACGATACCTCGAGGACTGCAGAAGCACAATCTCACCACCTGCATATCGATGTGTATTCCAGACTACAGAGTGGATGCATACAAGTCCGTCGTCTCGGAAGTTGATCTTAGAGAAGACAGAATAATATCCCTCTCTCTCTATGATGAGTTTTTGTTCATTGTGTTTGACATGGTGAAGGATGGATTGATAACTCCAATTCATGACTCCATTAACTGGTTGCAGAGAAGCTATAGAAGAGAGGACAGCATGAGCATCATGTACATTAACACTCAATGTGTGACTGAATGAATTTATGTTTGTCACGATCCCACATATAAATGACTCACTCTTATTTAAAGTTTTGTTCGTTTGTTTAACTGGGTGAGTTGCAGTGAATTGTAAAGTAGCTAACAAGTGTCCAGCATTCATGTGAATGTAATAACTCCCATATTTTCAGCTCAGATGACTTTTTGACAAATTTAAAACTAAGTAGACACTGGATTGGTAGTGTTGATTGACAATTATGCGAAATAAACTAAGCCTGAATAAAAGTTTGTGGTGAACTTACTTGCCAGTTGTGCCATTGGTTTTGACGGCTTCATTTCTCCAAGCTGTTTTTGTCTGGGGGCATCTACGTACGATATGACATAAAATAAAATAAAAATACCATAAATATACGTTCAATCTCATATTCTTCAAATGCCACGTTTGCTTAGAAGAAAAAAACGCAAAACAATATTCTTTTCAGTAAGGTATCAAAGTAAACTTGTGATAATACAGACGATAGTTAAGTGAACTTTACCTTGTTTTCTCATGCCAGTCTGAGGTTCATCGAGAGGGGTCTGAAAGGAGAATCATAAAGATCAAATACAATAATTTATCAGGGGCTGCAGCTATTGTGTCTTAATAGCAGCAAATTCCTGCATTTTATTTTATGTAAAATAAAATCGGTTCATAAGCATCTATGTTTTCTAACCCAGATAGCACACGTTCGTCTGGAAAACATCTATTGTGTGCAAACATCTGATGAACATCTTTGAAAAAGCAGTTTACATACATTCCAAATCATAAACATCTTCAAAACATCTTCTAAATGTCTGTGTAACATCTGACAGAAACAAAAAAATATACATCTTCCAGATGAAAACACGCATGTCAAAAATAGAAGTCTGTTTAACTACTTTTAACAGTTTTATTAAACAGTGGGTATTCATTTGGCACAAACAAAATCAAGATTTTATCATTTAAGTAGGCATGAAATGAAACTTCACCCTGTTTTCTAAATCTATGTTATAGATCTTATTGTGAATAATTCATCATATTTTCATTGTAAAAAAGTTTTTTTGCTAAAATGTCATGACTGGATCCTCCAGTGAAATCATTTAGTCTCTTTAAACCTCGTCCGTGCAAGCTCACGTTCATCATCCTCCATGCACTTTTGAGAGCAATGTCCACATTTCAAAATCCAATCAAAAACCAACGCAGAGAAGCAACTCCTCAACCTACAGGCTTTATACTTTTCCAATAAAACGTTTCACTCGGATATATGTGACTATACAGTAGAAAAGAACGGTCACTACTTCTGTTTCATCACAACTTACTGGAACACATTTTAAACTATATACAACTTTAAAACTTTTCATTTTACTTATTTATTTAGTTTTTACAACTTAATTGGAAACACTTTACAATAAGGTTCATAAGTTAAACACTAGTTAATGTATGAACTAACATAAACTAATCATGAGCGATACATTTGTTACTGTATTTACTAATATGTGTTAACGGTAGTTAATGAAAGTACAGTTGTTCATTGTTTGTTCATGTTAGTTCACAGAACATTAACTAATGTTAACAAGATTTTAATAATGTATTAGTAAATGTTGAAATTAACATTAACAAGGATTAAAAAAGGCTGTATAAGTGCAGTTCATTATTAGATCATGTTAACTAATGTTATTAACTATTGTTGACAAATGAACCTTATTGCAAAGTGTTACCACTTAATATAAATGATTTCACACAGCATATGAAAACATTATTGTTTTACAAAACAAAATGCTGTACAGATTCTTTTGGGAATGCTTTTGAGACTCAGTTGATTCAATGAATCATTTTCTTGAACAATTGACCCTTCGCTAGCAGTTTGATTGACAGGTGATCTGACCAATCATAACCCCAAATCTGCCATTCTGTCTGAAAAAGGAGTCAGGGGAGTTTTTAGATTAACGTTGGTGAACTTGTGTGTCCTCACGTCTTTCCGAGCTTGAAACAACATTCCTTCTGATGTTCATTCATGTTTATTTGATGCTATAAATGAACTAGTATGAAGAGATGATCGGTTCACGAGCCGCTTGAAGGAGCAACAGCGATCTGTCACGACACATTAAAGAGACACTATACGCTATTTATTGTTTAAACTTCTTTAAAAATTACAATATTTTAAATATGACACTGTTTCATATCAAAAGTAACCTGCTCTGTCTTGTCTGTCGACGTGTTGTCAGTGTCCTCTTTGTCAGCCATTATGTTCGCTTGGTTGTAAGGCTGTGTGCGATAAATATTGTGTGTGAAAACCACACTGTTAAAATATTATTTTCATGATTTGTTATCACAATATTTTTTTCTGTTGTGAAATCTACTTAGATAATTTATGTGGTTCAGATAACCTCATATTTTGAGGTTCTTTTGATTAAACCAATGGCCTTCATTGTATTAACTCATATTTTTAATTTCAATGAACTCAAAATTTTTAGGCAACCAAGTAACTTCCTTTTTTTTAAGTTAAACCAACAATTTGTTTTACAGTGCAGTGGTGTATGTTATCAAGCACTGCTTATGTGTAAAATATAAATGTTAGTAGGATGGTTACATGAATTTAATTATCAATGAATAGCAAGACTTGGCATTCAATCATATTATTCCCTCCAACTTAATTTGTGTCATACTGCTACATTAGATAAGATAACCCTGTTGCAGGTTGGTTAAGACCCATTTCTCATAATCATGTTTGTTAGAGAAAAGGTTAGCTCAGGTAACCACAGCACGACATGTGGTTTGAGCACCGGCAGGTCTGTCCAGCTGCATTTCTGCAAACTTGATGCAAAGGGAGGAAACATGGCGGTCTACACAGTGTTTAGTCATTTACATAAGGCTTCAAATGTGAGCAATTTTTCAACTACATGTCAACTAGCAGAGTATTAATAGATTGTCTGCTTAGTATCTGCTAACACTTTATTTATAACTCGAACCCTAACCTGTCAGTTTACTAATACTCTAATGAGAGTTGGTTGACATGTAGTTACAGTAGAATGTCTACAGTGGACTGTATTTTTGATCACATTTATTGGATCGAAACAGTAATATATATTACAATTTAAAATAACTGTTTTCTATTGAAATACATTGTAAAATCTTATTTAATCCTGAATTTTCAGCATCATTACTCCAGTCTTCCGTGTCACGATCCTTCAGAAATCATTCTCATATGATTATTTGATGCTCAAGAAGCATTTCTTATGTTAAAAACAGCTTAATATTTTTGTGTAAAACTCATTTTTTCAGCATTATTTGATGAATAAAAAGTGCAAAAGAACAGCATTTACATTAAATAAAATATATATATATATTTATACAATTCCTGTTTAATTTGAGTTCTACGTCATTGCAATCTTGTTGTTTCAGATAAATAATTGTTACTGACAAATCACAATGATAACCTAAATAACATGTGAAAGGACACCAGGAGGCTGACATAGATGTGTCTGAGATGAAGAGATAGTGCTGATGTTGAATGAAAGTTGGACTGGATTGTACTTACAGGCCGGTCTTTGGTTGAGTACAGACTGTAGATAAAACAAGCTTCCACGGTCATTCCACAGAGAGCCAAAACTACCAGGATCACCAGCAGCGTCTGGATCCCCTTCTGCCGCTGTCTACAGCCCGGTTTGGGAGGCAGTGGAGGGGGTCTGGTCGGGCTGTCCACCACGAACACTGAAGGATACGAAATTTTACCTGGAGCCATGTGCACACCGTCTCTGGCCACGTTATAGACGACAACTGCACATCCAGAGAAGTGAGACAAGACCCACTGCAACCCACTAAGACTGAGACCAACTGTGAGAGCGAGAGATAACAATCACTCATAAAGCCCACAGGTGGGCGGACCATGTATGTGAGCGGGGCCAAATAAAAAAAAAAAAACAGACCACTCTCACAAACTGAATGTGAACATGACTGGTAAAGCAAAATCTGCAAGGTAGAGAAATGTGCATCTAATTTGTTACCTTTAGATATTCCATTTAGGTCTGAGTAGGTTGGAAGTGGAATATGCATAAATGGGATTTAACAAAGACACGTGGGGAAAAAGCCTACACAAGCAAACACATGCATTTTCATGTCCATGCAACTGGCCTACCCATTCACACCTTCCTCTCTCCAGTGCATCACCTCTCAGCCACAGCTTCCCGTCCTACATTCAACACGCACTCTTCTTAAATGTTCAACCTTTACGCCTTTTGAAAATAGCATGTAAATCTGTTGATGTGCCATATTATCACCAAATATTGGCATCAATCTTTTTGTCAACTTGTTTTCTTTCAATTAAAACAGGTTTTGTATTTCTTTTTGGAACTGATCGATCGTAGGCCTCATTGATCTGAGCTTATGTATGTCAGTTTTTGAGTGAAAAAAAGCATCATTTATGGATCATTTTGCCAATATTCAACAAAATATAGAAAAAAAGAGCACTATTTATCACACTAGTGTGCTTTAATGTTTACCCAGGAAGTTTGTTTTGACATACTTTTTGACATACTTTTATTTTGTACAAAATGGAACAAAGTCACATGTGTAGTGTCTGGAATATGGGATTCAACTTGTTTTCTTTCAATTAGGGCAGGTTTTGTATGTTTTTTTTGGAAGTGATTGATCGTAAACCTCATTAACCCTTGTGTTATGTTCCGGGTCAATTTGACCCATTTAGATTTTCTAGTTGTTGGAAATACTGGTTAACCTATGTTTTTTTTTTCTTGATATTTTGAGACTTTTTCTCATTTATCCTCATGAACATGCAAAGTTTCAACATGCTGGTGTTTTTTGACATATACAAACAAAATTACTGTTACGTTCGTGATGTTCACCGGGTCAATTTGACCCGCATATTTTAACGCTCTGAGGCAACTGTGCTGACCCAAAATAATAACATTTCTTGGTTATTTTATTTTTTTACTACCTTATGAAGCTAAAAAATTTGGTTTTTCAATACAGAAAAATGTTTTAATCAGCATCATGTGTGTGAAGTTCGTATGCAGAAAGAACACACTTGCTGTCTGAAGTAACTTCTTGACTTTATGAAATGAGTTTACGAAACAGCCAACTTAGCAAAAGTTAATATTTTCATTATACAGCTACATTTCATTCAGTTATGATGTTCTAATAAAAAAAAAAAAAAAAAAAATGTATTTATTGTATTTAAAAATGTACTGTTTATTTTCAAATTTTGTCAAAACAAAACAGTTTTAAAAATGGTTAAAAACATTTTCATTAAATCATATCTTCAGATATATATTTTTTGGAATATTTGACAAATGTTGATGTTAAAAGTTGACAGTTTGTATCTGAATCTTTGATGTTTTTCATAGTGTGATTTTTGAGGAATTGTATTGAATCCTATTAGGGTCAATTTGACCCGCTCCATAACGAGTGAACACAGAAATCGAACAGCGCATAAGGGTTAATCTGAGGATAAAGTTAAAAAAAAACACTCAAAATGTATACTTGAACATGATTAACATGCTTCTAAGCACTAAATGTTTCTCTTATTTTCAATCTCCCTCATTCATTTTCAATGGATTGTCATTTGTGACCAATATAAACTCAGAACAGAACAAAATACAAAACCTGCCCTAATAGAAAGAAAATATGTTGGCTAAAAAAATTTAATCCAATATTTGGTGATAATAAAGCAAAGCGAGTGATTTACAAGCAATTTTTGTAGGTTGGTCATTTTTGACCAGGATATGTTTAACAAGATGGGGGAAAAAATACACAAAAAGTACAAAAATGATCCCCAAAATTTTGGAATATTTTTTCTAGTCATACCCAGTGTGAGCAAAGCCAGTAAGTTGTGATAAGACTAACATTTTCAGGAAAAGAAAATCTTCTCCAGGGTTAAGGGTTAAATAACATGGCTGTAGGAGAAAGATGTTTAAAAACACTCAGCACAAAAACTCCCAGAAAGTCGTTTTGGAGAAGTAAAACACAAGAAAGTACTTACGGTCTATGCAGACAGATGTGCTATTTTGTTTTGTTTGTTTTTGGCCAAAAAACAAACCAAAAAAAAAAACTGTCAGACCACTCTCAAAAATTGGATGTGAGACTGTAATGCTGTTTGAAGTGACTGGTAAAGCAAAATCCGCAAGTTTGAGAAAAGAGACAATGCATTTCAATCTAATTTAGTTTCAAAACGAGTTTTAAAAAAGCCTCAACGATAAAAGGCTGATTTTTTTTTTTTTTTTTTTTTGTCTTTCAGACTGTTACATATTCCGTTTTGGTCAGAGTAGGTTGGAAGGTTCCCAAAAATTTTGGCATAATTTTTCTAGTCATACCCAGTGTGAGCAAAGCCAGAAAGTTGATGTGATAAGACTAACATTTTCAGGAAAATCTTCTCCAGGGTTAAGGGTTAAATAACATGGCTGTAGGAGAAAGATGTTTAAAAACACTCAGCACAAAAACTCCCAGAAAGACGTTTTGGAGAAGTAAAGCACAATAGAGTAGTTACGGTCTATGCAGACTGATGTGCTATTTTTATTTTGTTATAGCATTGTGCATATGAGTGCAAAAGGGGAACAAATGACCAGTAACCACAAGTTGACCTGATAAATGCAAGCAGACTGAGAGAGAGAGAGAGAGAGAGAGAGAGAGAGAGACATCATTGAGAAAAGAATACTCAATCATCCCTTATTTAATATTTGATTTTATGCCTCAAGTTGTGACATACCAAACCAACATCAAAGAAGTAGTGGTGACTTTGTTGTTCCCTACATCTGTGGCAAAAGGTGCTTGAATACCACAAAGACGAGAGGCAACAACCAGGGGTGCATCGCAAGTTCCGTCATTACTAACATAGTTCAGCGATTTGGTGTTTCCCGAAATCATAGTTCAAGCAAGCATTCGCAAACGTGTGCGGTTGGAACGACAGCTCTCTAGCAGAGCATGGTTTCTTGTTTTTACGACTTGTGGACTTAAAAAATCGTTATCTTGAGCAAAATAAGCAAGCTGACATTAAGTGCAATGTATATCTTTTATTCTGAATATATATAAATGTCATATATATTTTAGTTTGTCATTTTAAGCACTGTCTTTGACGAGTGTGCATGTGCGTACGTCTGGTACGTAACACAGAGCCTAAGACTGAATCTGGACATAAAGCAAAATAACTGAGAAAAATTATAATTAATCCTCCGATGTCATGTCTGTAATTTAGGGCAAAAAACTAATTCGATCTCAATCGGATTAAATTAAAGAAGTTATTACTCCACCACCTGCGTGACATCACTCATCAGCCTGGCTGAACGGCAGGTTTGCGACAATGCGGTTTTGGGAAACAGTCGTGACTAGCTAGTTGATTTGTTCAACGATGCATCGAACTGCGGTAGTGAAGCAGCGAGTTACGTCGTTGTCAGGGAAACACATCCCTGTGCATCTGTGCCTGCGTGAGAGAAACTCTCCATACCAGCAGGTGGCAGTAGTCTGCATGCATCATTCAAAAAAAAAAAGCAAAAGTAGCTCTGTAGATATACAGTACAAACAAAGCACTTGCTTACTATTTTGAACATGAATTATGTTGGACAGATGGTCTTCCCTTTCCTCATTCCAGACGGCAATGTCATTGTGAAAATATTCATGTGTTGGAATGCTGGATGAGATGAAGATTCAGAAGAGCCCTCTTTGTTCCATTGCCCCGTCTCAAATGGCACACTTCAGAACACTTTCTTGTAAGTCTTGTGGATTTACAATGGCTGCCGTGTGCATGTATCTGTTAAGTCCACAAGACCATAGGATGTCCCGTTTGTCAATTTTAGGTCTCAGAAGGGTCAATCCTTTTTTGGTCAATATGCGCCCTTGTTGCGCACTTTTGCTGAGCCCACACTGAAGCGAGCTCTGCGGCAGACATCTTCCCGATAGTCAAAGCGGCATTACGTCATGAAAATGCAGACTCGTAGGAAGACCGAAAGTGTTTAGGGTGCCATTTGGGACAGGACCCATCTTGACTTTGATTGTGTGCTTGCTTTCATCACTTTTGCTGTTTTTATAAGCTGAACAGCCAATAAGAGTCAACACGCTCAATCAGACAAAAGGCCGCCAACGGGATCTTTAAAAACCTTAAATAATTATAGTTTGAATGTCAGCTCAACCATGTTTGCTTGACAAGCAAAAACAAATCTTATTGGTTCTCACACACAAAGCGGCAAGATCAGTTCAAAGCGATTGTATATATTCAGAAGACTTTAATTAAGTCTCTCAATTCATATGGATTACTTTTACAACATCTCTATGAATCTTTAAAGCATTACAATTAAAAAGAATAGTAAAATAAAATCTTCATTTTTGTTTCCAAAAGTCTTCTGTGCAATGTGGGAGAAAGTTACTTTCAAAAGCAATAGACAACAATATTGTGTATCTCCCTAAAAAAGTAACTAATTGGATTACTTAGTTACTTTTTGTGGAAAGTAATGAGTTTCATTATTTTCGCATTACATTTCCTCACCTGGGATGGGCTTGCTTGTTTGTGTTTTTAATAGCAAATTAAATTTTTTTTAGCAAATGTAATGGCCCTTTTACACCAAAAGTGAAATGAGTAAGGTCCACGCGTACAGAGGTATTTTTCTTCTTCGTTTTAAAAAAAAAACTCATCCACATGAAAACGCAAAAACAAGCTATGAAGTGCTGTTAAGAGCATGCCAAACTAGCAGGAGGCCATATAACACTAACCGTTATGCCATCTTGGCCAATCAGAAGCCTACATCCGCCATTGCACAGAAATGTCACCACATGTAAACAAAGGAGTTATTGGCGCACAATGTGACGTCAAACAAAGGAGATAACAGCAAGCACTCTAACGTCACAAGCCAAAATATCTGGTTTCACGAATGCTATCTCACGACCAGTTCGTACTTATTTTGTGAGGTGGCTAATTCGTTAAAAAGCTGTGGTTTTGAAAATACCCATGTTCGTGGCCTAAGCCTCAAGCTGAAGGAAATGCAAATTCATGCCTGTACAGTAGAGGGCGCAGCACAGACAAACTTTTCAGCTGGGTTCAACATTTACTTCAGCAATAAAAAAGAAAAAGAAAGAAACACAAATCTTATCTAAAGTCATGTCTACTTATTATTATGGTTGGATTGGGTCATTGAAGGTCATCAGCAAAGACTAAAGTGAGATTAAATGCATAAAGTATATTTATGTTTGTGTAATATTTGGAGTTTGCATTTCTTAGTTTTTTTATTCATTTTGAGGAATACTGAATCAGTTTTTGTGCAAGTGACATGAGTAAATGTTTACTCACAATAGTTTAGAACTACAATAACATCACAGCGCACACAACACCTCTGCATTTGTGCCTGATTTCTCTCAACATGGGCGACAGGAGTGCTGTCATGTCAGTAAATAACAGTTACTTGCGTTACTTATTTGAAAAGGTAACTCAGATATTTTGTTACATATTTGTGTTACATTCCTAGTGACTTGAAAAAAGGGTAACACTGCTTAGAGTGAGTAAATGATGAGAGTATTTTAATTTTTGAGTGTTTTTTTTTTTTTTTTTTAAAGTAGGCTATAAGTTCTCAGCACGTTGCAGACAACAATGCTGGTTTTATTTTCTCTTATTATAAAGTAACATTCCCAGAACGTTGCACAAAGGTTTTTGTGACAGCATTAGTGTGCCACAGCATTTACTTGGATTAAGACATGAATATCACAGCGTAGTCCCCAATGCAATTTACAGGCAAAATGTAAACCCAGTCTACGACCTTTCATTTGAGCTCCCTCAAACCTTGCAATAGAAACACTGAGTCCTTTAACAACATTAGAACACTCAAAGTTTGTTGGACTGAGCCGCAACCAGTATGGCAAGCCGTTTTGACTTTTATTCATTTTCAGGATATGAACTTGTGATTTTTACTATTGAAATCTCGCCATTGGCTGCCGTTCAAATTCAATTGTTGATATCAAGAATTAATTTCTTAGTAGTTGAAATTCCAGTTTCACATATCAGGAAAACAATTCTTACTAGTAAAAATGCAAATTCTGATATCAACTATTACATTGTTACTAGTGCAAATGTCTATTCTTGATATCAACAATTGAATTGCTACTAGTAAAAATGTTAATTTCTGATATCTTGAATGTGATTGTTACTAGTAAGAAAGCCGTTTTAGATATCAGAAATTATATTGATATCAGGAATTCATTTTCAGATATCAGAAATGGATATTTTTACAAGTAGCAATTCAATTGTTGATATCAGAAATTTACATTTTTACCAGTAAGAAATATATTCCTGATATGTTAAACTGGAATTTCAGCTAGTAAGAAATGAATTCTTGATATCAACAATTGGCGAGATTTCACTAGTAAAAATACAATTACAGATATCAAGAATTATAGTCCATCCATCCATCCATCTTCCACCGCTTATCCGGGGCCGGGTCGCGGGGGCAGCAGTCTGAGCAGAGACTCCCAGACTTCCCTCTCCCCAGACACTTCCTCCAGCTCTTCCGGGGGGACACCGAGGCGTTCCCAGGCCAGCCGAGAGACATAGTCTCTCCAGCGTGTCCTAGGTCTTCCCCGGGGCCTTCTCCCGGTGGGACATGCCCGGAACACCTCCCTAGGGAGGCGTCCAGGAGGCATCCGAAACAGATGCCCGAGCCACCTCAGCTGACTCCTCTCGATGTGAAGGAGCAACGGATCTACTTTGAGCTCCTCCCGAGTGACCGAGCTCCTCACCCTATCTCTAAGGGAGCGCCCTGCCACCCTGCGGAGAAAGCTCATTTCGGCCGCCTGTATCCGGGATCTCATTCTTTCGGTCATGACCCAAAGCTCATGACCATAGGTGAGAGTAGGAACGTAGATTGACCGGTAAATCGAGAGCTTCGCCTTGCAGCTCAGCTCCTTCTTCACCACGACAGACCGGTACATCGACCGCATTACTGCAGAAGCTGCACCGATCCGCCTGTCAACCTCACGCTCCTTCCTTCCCTCACTCGTGAACAAAACCCCAAGATACTTGAACTCCTCCACTTGAGGCAGGAGCTCTCCACCAACCTGAAGAGGACAAGCCACCCTTTTCCGACTGAGAACCATGGTCTCAGACTGATGACCATGGTTCCAAGAATTATAGTTTATAGTGTAAATTGTTGATATCAAGAATTAACATTTTAACTAATGAAAATGTAATTGTTGACGTCACAAGTTCATATCTTGAAAATGAATAAAAGTTGAAACGGCTTGCCATACAACGAGGCACGCGCGCGTTAACGCTCGAATCTTGACGTCGACAAATCAACGAGGCTGTGTGCGCGTTTTACGCGACGCGGCAAACACCACAACGCGTCCATTATCAACGAAGTTGTCAAACTTCAAACGTGGCTGTTTAGCTCACGCGAGTCCAAACAACGCGCTTGCAATGATCGCGTCGCTCGCAGTGCAGAGACGGGCTGTTTGAAACAGCTGCTCTTGTGTGTTTATGAAGACTGAAGCGCGAAGTCATGGAGCGGTTTAAAGAGACGCGTCTCGTGGAGTGTTTGCTGCTCTTTCTGACGCTCTGTGTGGATTTGGGATTCGAATTCAGACAGAATAAGGACACCGAGTTCACTTTCCTTCTACCTGCCGGAGCAACCGAGTGCTTCTTCCAAACTACCTCTATGAACGGCAGCATAGAAGTGGAGTACCAGGTCTATAAAATCTTTCAAATTAAACTTTTTAAAATGCTTGCCTTTTTAAAATGATTTTTAAAACAAACTCAAGAGAAGCTAAATAAAGCGTCGGCAAAATTGAGAAATAGAAGTTTAGATTAGCTTTTGGTTTATCATTTTATTAATACTATTATTAACTCTACTTTGCAATTTTGCTTGACATTAATGACCAGGAAGTAGCAGGACTTTCTTTATAGGTGCATGTTTTGGTCAAAGTGCATTTATATGAAGCATGGGTTTCATAAGTCAACACTTACTAATACATTATTAAAATCAAACGTTGTATCTGTTAATATTATTATTTAACGGTCATGAGCTGCTTACAATGAACAGTTGTGTTTTTATTAACTAACACTAAATGAATACTGTAACAAATGCATTGGTCGTTGTTACTTAAACAGCTTTTGGTTTGGTTCCATTGGCTCTTTTCTACAGCGCTGCTGGGAAGTTCAATGTTACTGACATCAAAGCCAATTGCATACTTGAGCACTTTAGATATCACACACAGTAGATGGTTATTCTTGTACAACCCTGTGTTGTAACCCTCAGAAGCTTGTCTCGGGTGTGTTTGTGGAGCCGTCCTACTTTACGTTAAAAACAGGCACAGCTGCTGGACAGCTGACCTCACCCCCTGAGCCGGAAGGATCGGAGTGTCTCCGGCACTGCATGGTTGCTGTCTGCTTCACTTTATCTCTAGTGACTCAATGTCTCCTCATTGAGCTGCTTTGTCAGCTGGTGGAAGATAGGAGACCTGTTATTTGAATTTGGGGAAAAAAGGACATGTGAAAGAATCATGGCTGGGGTCGGAGTCTTTAATAGCTCGCACTCACGACCTGTAGTTTTTGACTGATACGCTGGTTGATTAACTAGCCAATATTTTGTCATTTTGAAATTGTCTTCATTGGCCACATGAGTATGAAATTATATCACTATAGAGAAGACCTTGACGGTGTGTCAAGGTCAGTAGTCTCTCAAAAGACCAGGAAAGAAATGTCTCCTCATGACACGGCAAGTTTAGGTGGTTAAATGTCATGCAGTGCGACTCTCCAAAAATGATTTTTGGGAGATAAGTAATTCATGACGTTTGTAAAGAAAAATGCTTTTGTGCGTTAAATGATGTTTAAATACTTGTGCATGTGTTAAAGTAAATATATTATTACTTTTTAGACGCTATTGGTTACATCACATGACACCATTAAATCAAAATCGACAATTCTTGTTTTTTTTTTTATTTTCATTTACATTTATTTATTTGGCAGATGTTTTTATCCAAAGCAACTTACAAGGGGAGCAATTAGGGGTCAGGTGTCTTGCTCAAGGGCACTTTAGTCATGGTATCGAAGGTGGAGAGAGTGCTGTTTATTCACAATCCCCACCTTCAATTCCTGCCGGCATGGGAATCGAACCAGCAACCTTCAGGTTACGAGCCAGACTCCCCAACCATTAGGCCACGACTACCCCATTACTACGATATCCTCATAATCTTTAATCAAAATAACTTGTTGCCCCCACAAGGTGTGAGGGCGGAGCAACTTGTCACTCACATGACATCACAGCAATAGCAAACCACAACCGTCCAATCAAGTCCTACCCTACATTTGTTCTTGTTTGAGAGGCTGTTTCACTTGGACATATATCACAATGGGGAAGAAGACTATCGCAACTTCCATTTCATATAACCATGTTTTAAACTAGATTATTCTTTACTGTGGGCTTTTTTTCCCCCATTATGCCAAAATATGTATTAATTACATTTAGGTCAGTTTAGGTTTCTTGTTCATGTTTCATAATGATTTAATACATATTGGCATAACTGCTCTTAATTTGCATGATTCATGGGTGCACATTGTTCCAAAGGAAGGAGATTTGTAAAATATTTGGTTAAAATGTTACTGCTCTGCCTCGGAAACAGCTAATGTCATAAAGTTTCTAACCTCTCCTACTTTTTTTTTTTATCATATACTCTCAAGTCAAGTCGTTTTTACGTTCTTTTCTTTCAACATATGGATACACATGGCATTACAGAGGTAAAATGCAGTTTCACTTATCAGTCACCCTGCTTGAGTCGGCATAAAACAGAAGCAGCGATAGTCTTTTATTCCCTATATTGTGATGTTTGTCCAAGTAAAATGGCTTTTCCAAAAAAAATAAAGTAGGGCTGGACTTCATTTTGTCCATGGGGAATTGATTGGATGGTTCTGGTTTGCTATTGGTCGATCTCATCTGAGTGACAGTTTGCCCCGCCCTCACAGCAGTAAACCCATCATCAGAGAAGAGATGTTGCTTCAAGGGGAAGGGGAAGTTGTTTTGATTAAAAACTACGAGGGCAAGTGAATTAAACAAAATGATGTGCACAGATAAATCATTTGTAGTAAATACTGCAATTTTGATGTCACGGTGATCCTCTTTTAACCTTTTATCTGTGAATGTGCAGGTGATTGCAGGCGCAGGGCTGGACGTGGGCTTCACTCTGATCTCCCCCCGCGGATACAGAGTTGTCTCCGACTTCAGAAAATCAGATGGCATCCACACGTAGGTTTCACATCCCGTCGTGCGTCGAGCAGAAGCTTCACATATTTACTCATAGGCGGTTGGTTTCGGACCTTCAGAACCCACCAAATTTGCATGTCCTCTGCTGCAAATTTGCATGCTGTCTGCAAGGCTGAGGGGTGACCACATTGAAACTGAATTTACTGAAAACAGTTGCCCGTTTGCAGATTTGTATGCTTTTCCGTGTAGTCAGCTGAAAAGTAAGGTGTGCTTAAAGGGATTGTTCATGTATGAAATGAAAAATCATTTGCCTCATGTTCCAAGCCAGTATGACTTTTTCTTCCGCGGAACATAAAAGAAGATATTTTGAAGAATGTTGGCAGCCAAAAAAGTTTGGTTTCTATTGACTTCCATTGCAAAAGACATTTCTCAAAATATCCTTATCTTATGATCTAGTATGTCTTACAGTCATGATGTGCATTAAAGTAATCTCGTGAGGGTTTCTCTCAGGGAGGAACCCACTGAGGAGGGCGACTACAGGATATGCTTTGATAACAGCTTCAGTCGTGTTTCGGAGAAGATGGTGTACGTGGAGGTGATCGTGGATGGACCAGAGGAGGAGACTGAAGATGAGGAAGACTGGGCTGCACTGGCTGAACCGGAGGACTCGCTGGAGTACAAACTGGAGGATATCAGGGTATATCTCTTCATTCACCTGCCTGTAGGGTCATCGGGATTTTGCCAAGTATGACAAGTTCTTGATATTTTGTTGATCCTGGAGCAACATTCCTGTCCAAATATGTAGTGCTAACTCTATCCCTACCCCTAAACCTAACTCTACCCATTAGTTATTCCTAAAATCAGAGGGAAATGATAGATGAATAACACTGATGTAGAATCACCTAACCCTGGTTTTAAGCCTGGGTCAGTCATTCCAATAAACCGATCGGATTTGAAGGACAAGTTCACGGTTTATGTCAAGTGTAGGCTTGAGGTGCTTCTATGTCAGTGTTATTGACCTATCATTTCCTGCTGATTTTAGGGATAAGTTACGAGTAGGGTTAGGTTTAGGGGTAGGGATTGGGATTGGGTTAGGACTACATTTTCAGACAGGAATGTTGTTCCAGGATCAACACAATATGTTGACTCAGGAACATGTCTTACTTCAAAAAAAAGTCATAAGAATGTCCTCATAAAATTTTCATCATACAAACTGTGCGTAACATGAGAGATGTTCATGTTTTTGTAATAAAAACACTGTACATTTATATTGACATTTTGAGGCTACTTAATCCTACTTTGTCTGGCATATGATGTAATAGTCAGAAAAATCAATATTAATTTAGTACTAATATATATATATATATATATATATATATATCTATATATATATAAAATATGGCATACAGGTGGGAATATGGATCTTATACTCAAGGTGTAAAAAAAACTCAAAACCTCTCAATTTTGTTCATCAGCCTAAGTTGAGAAACAATATGCAATTTGGTGCATGTGCTGATATTTATATGGGCATTTAGACATTTGATATGTACAGATTTCACAACAAAAATACATGTGAACCATGAGCTGAAGGGCGACAGTTTTAGAATTATACTAAAAGTATAAATAAAAGTATTTTAGTTTAAATGCTAAAAAAGTATAAACTATCAAGGTGTGTAGAAGATTTTTCATAGTATTATGTATTTTCAGTTTTGATCATGTTGATAATTTAGAGGCCTTAGATGTATAAAGTCAGCTATATAGCAGCTCTACAGAAAACAGTCATTATTCAGCTCAGTTTGGGTTAAGTTTTGTTCTTAACTAATATTTTCAGTGCAGAATAATGAATAATATTACTGAATATTAAGTGCATTGATTTGAAAAATATCATTTGTGTTTCAAATCGGATACACCAGATCACACATTTCCAAAATGTTCTTTATGGTTGAATACAATTAAGAAAATAATTTTTCCTCAAAGCTATAGTTTGGCACTGATCGGTTTTGCTCATTCAGATACACTAATTGCATGTCATGCTTGCAATTACATATTACATTCTCTTTTCATAATTTTGCTTTCTGAAGTATTTTTCAAATGTTGTACTATGAAAACCTAACTGCAACCAAAATGCAATGTTTTAAAAACGTTTGTGGGAAGTTTTAGCTGCATTCCCTCATGTTTTCTCATCACACACAGGACACAATGGATGCTGTGCACAAGAACCTGGAGCGAAGCCGTCAGCTGCAGACGACGCTGCGGGCGTTCGAGGCTCGCGACCGCTACCTGCTGGAGGACAACCTGTGGCGGGTTTCCTTCTGGTCCAGCGTCAGTTTGTTGGTCATGATCAGCGTGGCCCTCACACAGGTCTACACGGTACGCAGATTATTCCGTGACAAACACAGAGTCTGTACATAGCAGAGGTGAACTGGGGAAAGGTGCTGTTTCACTATATGTGCCGTCAACGTGAAATACAAACTAATGAAAGTGAGGAAGCTCTCCGGTATAAAAATGAACCCTCTAGTTTATGTCAGAATGAAGTGTTTAGACATGTCAATGAGTCTGAAATCTTGAAGCTTGACTCCGTTTTAATTTCTCTAGAGCACTAACACTGGTAAACACTCAATTTACTTGAAGTACTGTAGCAACATTTGAATGTGAATGTAATTTTGTACTTGACTGTGGTTTAAATAATTTATGAGACTTTTGAAATGAATAACATAGCAGTAAATTGTAACGCATTTCTTATGGATTTATAAGGCAGTAAAATAAAGATCCAAGGGAATGTTTCGCTTTGAATGGTTTTATTATACAGCACATTAGCATCTCATTTAGAACAAATGCAGCTCAGTCATTGTAAGTGCAAATCGAAAATGAATTTAAAACTCATCTAGGTTATTGATGTTACACTTCAAGTCAATTGCTGACTGCACTGAGTTATTACCGTAATGAATCAGAATCACATTGTTTCGTAACAATACTTTCAAGACTTTGATCTCTTTGTTTCTACAGGTTAATCTGAGGTTTGATTCATTTTAAGTATTTCTAATCATCTTCCATCACCCTACAACAATATACAAATATTCTCATTAAACAACAAGCCTAATAAAAAATTATGTACAACCATATTCATTACAAACTGCCTATAAATAAAGAGTCCTGGAGTTTCAATGTAACAATTCACAGACATGATGTTCAGATAAGGATTCAAATATTCATCTTACATACGCCATTAAAACTCATTTATTTCTGTAGAAATTTGGCATCTCTTGTAAATCGTGAAATTAAATCTTAGAAGAGCCATTAAACAACCCAAACAGGAATATTAAAAGAATATTATGATTCCTCTGGTGTCGCTGCATGAAATGTGGCAGTTTGACTTAAAACTTTCACAAATCCAAAAACAGACTTAAAAAAAAAAAAGTGAATTTATTTGCCGTCTTCTATATATAAAGCTCAAATAGATCTGATTTACTGGTTTCTTTTCGATGTATTTCCATGCTTTGAAGTGTAATGTTTACTTGCAACACATTTAATATTTACCATCAGTAATAAATGTTGCAGGCTAATCGTCAGATATTTCATTAATTAAGCTAGAACACTAAAGTTAAACTATAACTAAAACTTCAAATTGTGAGTCCCTTTTGAAATGTTTCTGTAATAGTGACCAAAACATCAGTGGTGCACAGGTTCAAAGTGTGAGAGCTTATACAACATCTGCTCGACTAATTTGATTGAACAAACGGCATCCTGGAACTGTGTGTGCGTATCACTGTCTGTGCTCACAAATGGAGAGCAACGGTTGGTTTGGTTCCCTTACAAGCCACAAATCACCTTGCTAAATTCCCAGTGGAGGACTACATACCCATAATCCTAAAAGGGCGACCCAACAATTGGTTGCTCTGATCAGAAATTACAGAAGAAAAAAAATTAAGCAGTGAAAAACAAGCAGGCTTCATCATCATTTAAATTTGGGTCACATGTGCCTTGTCAACCAATCATATTCTGGCTCTGATATGGCATTATCCACCCACTCCCATAAAGAATTGCGAACGACATCCCTGTAATCTCTATTTTTGGATTCCAAAACCCACGAACGAGTTAGCGTTTTTAGATCTTTCGGTTTCATCGTCCTGAAGTCAATGTGTTTTTGGTTAAATGGCTGAAATAATGTCTGTAGTGGAAAAAAAGCTCAAGATATTTTTACATTTTATTCAATGCCATAAAGCCCCTTGTGAATTTACAGGTCTTGTAAAAGGATAAACAGGACTACAGAGGTTGTCAAGGATATGAATGCTGCCTTCACGTGTTTTTTGGAAATTTGAGAATTCCCTCTTCTGAAGTAGTGATTACCAGGTCATTGCAGTTAAGTTTCAAATCGGGAGGGCGCTTTTATCTAGGAAACTCATATTTACGATCATCACACCGGACAGGACACTCATCAACTCACTAGTCCATTTTCACAGCCTCATCTACATAACTATTCTAACACAAACTTTCAGGGAAAATGTTTTGAAATAAAGATTAAAAGAGTTGTTGGAAACTTAGTGATGATGATGTTGAAATCTAGCCACCTTGGTGTAGTTCATTTATAGCCTGCATTTAGCTTTTACTTCAAGTGATTGAATTTAGGCTTCAGAATTCAAGGATTTTCTGCAATAATACAAAAGCCAATGGAAAAATCCTATTGGGTTTTTGTTGAGGGAGCCAGTGTTTAAACAAAAAAGGTTAGTTCACCCAAAAATGAAATTTCTGTCATTAATTACTCACCCTCGTTCCAAACCCGTAAGACTTTAGCTCATCTTCGGAAAACTCTCGGAAAATTTTGATGAAATCCAAGAGTTTTTTTTTTTTTTTTTTATCCAATAATGAGTCTGCATTTTGATGTAGAACCTGGAAGCGCTGGATGTAAACAGCATAGCATAAAGGTGGGAGAGAAGATATTCTTAAATAAGTCAT
Source organism: Opsariichthys bidens (assembly GCA_037194245.1). Classification (NCBI taxonomy): domain Eukaryota; kingdom Metazoa; phylum Chordata; class Actinopteri; order Cypriniformes; family Xenocyprididae; genus Opsariichthys; species Opsariichthys bidens. The sequence continues at coordinate 28,127,743 of CM074277.1, forward strand.
TAATTTTTTGTTTTTGTGCACAAAAAGTATTCTTGACTCAGTCACATCATAACATTAAGGTGAACAAAGATCTTATGGGTGGGGAACTACAGAAATACAGTATGTCATTACTGTGGCGCTCTGTTCCTATTGATAGCTCTTTAAATATTTCAAATATTATTATATATTATATTGTATTTATTACTTCAAATCAATATATAAAATGTCAACAGTTTTCATTGATTGTACCATCAGTTCAGATTCCCCATCTTTCAGTGCTTCACACTTGGTTTTTGCCTGAAATCAAAGTTTGCAATGCTGCAACTAATGAGCTGGTTGCTTTGATTCAAGGCTTTGAACTGTTTATTATATTTATTTGTTTATGTTTTGAATATGGAGAAAATAAATGGTGAAAAATACTTCTGGAACCAAGACTGCTAAAAAATAGTAGGTCAACATGAGAAGTTCAAACAAGACGATCCATGGAAGAATCTCATTTTTGGTCAAAGAAAAAGGTTAGTAAATATAAGTTGGCTTCTTTTCAGTACAATTGATGGATATCCTTCGGAAACAGGCATCCTGTCGTCATGGTGTAGTAGAGCTGCCATACAGTACAGTATGGTGGTCCTCCTCCAGAGCACTGGATCAGCTTCACCACTGGCTCTCCGGCCGTCGAGGAGGTGGACGTCTGTTCAACAACCGCAATCAAAACCACACGTCAACAGTGAGAATTTCATTTAAGTGCTGTACAGAGTATGTTTACAGTAACTCAACAGGCCCTGATGAGAAATGAAGTGCTGAGGTTTTCATTATGACCGTGTTCGCTGTGTGAACGAGGGGTGGGGTTAGATCAATTTCTCAAAAGCTATGGCACAACTTATTGTTCTAAATCAAAGGCTGTTAAATATGAGCAGTGTGTTACTCATGGTCACATGCTGATATTTTACGCAAATAAACATCTGAATCATGACTATGGTCATTATTCAGACATAATCTCCTTTGATGACAGGACTTTTTTTACTTCCACTAAGGAAACTTGCTCATGAGTCATACTGAGAAAGATAGGCTAAATCAGCTTTATAGAAGTAGTAGCTGTGATTAAGCCATGTGGTTCTTAATCCTGTTCCTGAGACCTTGCAATGCACTGCTGATTGATTCATTATAAGCTCATTAGATCACATCTGCTCTAAACAGTATCCTACTATACATGATTAGATTAGCGCATGCTAAAAATATATACTTTCTGGTGGATATATGAGTAAAAGTAAAAGTGTGATTTTTGGCTACCCCTTGCAATATGAATGAGGAGTTTGTGGAAGATAGCACCTAACTTTTTCAGTTGAAAGGAGATGGTGCAGTTGTTTTTGATTTATTGGCCAAGATATAATAACTATAATGTATTATGCATTTATATGTGTAGCTTCTTGCTAACACTTACATACACAGAGAGTCAGTGATATCAAGATGCAACTGAATGATGTGTCGACATAATCAATTATTGCACTGTTCACCCTTAATCCCTCGTCATGTTTCACACAAAACAAACCTCTAGTGCAGATGCTAATGGATAGTATGGCAGCATGGCTAAATGAGCTGTTTTATTTATTTATTTTTTTTGCAATGCTATAACCGAACTGACACACATTTTCAGGACTCACAACCACATTCTCGACAAACCCGCGCTGAATGAATGGAACGGCACTGGAGTTTGCGATGAACGAAAATGTCTTGGAGCGGTATTAAGTGGATGCTCCACTGACAAACTTAAACACCTCAGATTGTACATTTGTTAGTACTTAAAACTATCTGAATCCGAAAAGGCGGACTTCCCTACTATATAGATATAGATAAGATAGAAAGATAGATAGATGGATGAAAAACTACATGGGAAGTGAGTATTTCTGAATTCATAGTATCCATAAAACAGTAGGTGAAAAGCACCCAGATGATCGACTACTTCTAATGAGATTCTGAAGTGTAGATTTTAATAATAATAATTCCTTACATTTATATAGCGCTTTTCTGGGTACTCAAATCAATATACATATGGAAGGGGGAATCTCCTCAACCGCCACCGATGTGCAGCATCCACCTGGATGATGAGACGGTAGCCATATTGCGCCAGAACACCCACCACACACCAGCTTATTGGTGGAGAGGAGACAGAGTGATGAAGCCAATCAGTGTATGGGAATGATTAGGAGGATATGATGGATAGAGGCCAGTGGGAAAATTTTTAATGACCACAGAGAGTCAGGACCAGAATCCCTTTTTTACTATCCCATGAGGCCACGGGAAAGGATTTATGAATGGCAGTGAAGCCACACAACTGACGCTGGTAAGTCACATAACAATGACAGCATGAAGAATATATCCATCTCTTTTATCCACTTTCAACCACTTCTGTCCTGACTTTTTTGAGGGGGTCTATGGGCAGGAAAATCTGTGGGTTTTTTCAGTGCATCCAGAAAGTATTCACAGCGCTTTACTTTTTTTGTTATGTTTCAGCCTTATTCCAACAGGGATTAAATTCATTTTTTCCTGAAAATTCTACAAACAATACCCCATAATGACAACATGAAATGCCCGGCCAAACAATGATCAGGGGAGAAGAGCCTTAGTCAGGGAGGAGACCAAGAACTAGATGGTCACTCTGACAGACCTCCATCTCTGCAGCACTCCACCAATTAGGCCTGTGTGGTAGAGGAGCCAGACAGAAGCCACTCCTCAGTAAAAGGTACATGACAGCCTGCCTGGAGGACTCTCAAAATTCTCTGGTCTGATGAAACAAATATTGAACTCTTCAATGTGAATAGTAAGCGTCATATCTGGAGGAAACCAGGCACCACCTGACTAATACCATCCCTACAGTGAAGCATGGTGGTGGCAGCATCATGCTGTGGGGATGTTTTTAGAAAGATGAATGCAAAGATGTACAGACATCCTTGATGAAAACCTGTTCCAGAGTGCTCTGGACCTCAGACTGGGGTGAAGGTTCATCTTCCAACAGGACAAAGACCCTCACCACACAGCCAAGATAACAAAGGAGTGTCTACGGGACAACTCTGTGAATGTCCTTGAGTGGGGCAGCCAGAGCCCAGACTTGAACCCGATTGAACATCTCTGGAGATCTGAAAATGGCTGTGTACCGACGCTCCCCATCCACCCTGATGGAGCTTGAGAGGTCCCGCAAAGACTGGAAGAAACTGCCCAAAATAAGTATGCCAAGTTTGTAGCATCATACTGAAAAAGACTTGAGGCTGTAATTGGTGCCAAAGGTGCTTCAACAAAGTTTTGAGCAAATGCTGTGAATACTTACGTATGTAATTTTTTTCCTTTTATATTTTTAATAAATTCACAAATATTTCAAACAAAGTCAGATAGCCTGGTGGTTAGTGCACCAACATAAGGCATGCATGCGTTCACGGCGACCCGAGTGATTGCCGTCTCGAGGTTCTGTGCCGATCTTACCCCCCCCTCTCTCTGCCCAATGCTTTCCTGTCTGCTCTCTACTAAATAGAAGGCACAACAAGACCATAAAAATAACTTTTGGAATGAAGCTGTCACATAACAAAATGTGGAAAAAGCGAAGCGCTGTGAATACTTTCCGGAGGCACTCTAATGAACAAAGTAAGCTTGCTCAATTTACATATGAATGCGTCTGGAGATAATGGAAAAACATACGGAGAGCAGCATTGTTAGTTTCTGCCGTGACAGCCGCAAACGCCTAACGCTGTGTGAGAGTTAGAAATCAGGAATGGTGAGAGAACACTGTGCTAGGTGCATTTTTCATCTTCCAACCAAACTTGGGTCTTCAGCCAACAAAGTTTAAATCCCATCTGGCTATTGTGTGCTTGCCTTACGCTATAGTTCAGTAGGCGGAGAGTAGACGGTCTTTTGTGGCTGTTCGAACACATTCGACCACATGAGTGTTTACATTACGAAAGCAATTCGGTCGAATGCGTTTTAGACTACCTCTGAAAGAGGTCGAAAGTGGACAAGCTCAAAACTTTTCACACCTCATTTACACCTGCATTTAACATCGTCCACTCGTGATTCGATCGACCAAAACACACCTTACTACCAGGTAGAAATAGGGCCATAGACTAAGACCTAAAATGTGCAGTGCAATCTTGTGAAGCAAGATTGAAAAACACTGGATTACACCAACAGAGTATCATCACGCTACATCCGCTATCTTTGATTTATTTCAATGAGAACACAAAGAGGAAGAGATGCATGCTGGGAGAGACATTTCATGGTAAATCAAGGAGACAGTGAGGAGACGTGACACAAGGAAACACCGACCACCAGAGCACCAGATCTTTATTATACACAACACCTTTTATTATCTCACTTCCAATTCTCATTGTGCATTTTGCTCCAAGTCCGTTTTAATTGCTACACAGGCACTTGACAATTTGTTATTCCAAAAGCATAAAAAAGATCACTAAATATGTCCTCACTCCCTCACTCCATAGAAAAGGACAGAATTACTAGTGGGAGAGACAGGGATTGGGTCTCCATAACCTTAAACACCACAGCAAAGTTATGGCTGCAATGATTTGGGCTTCATCCAGTTTTTAACAGATGTTGAAGTAATTTGAAAAGATAAAGCTGGATACAATTTAATTTAAGCCTCGAATTGACTGGATGGTGAAAAAGGAGCAATGGTTGCCATCACTGTAGCCATAACATACAGGAGTGACTCAAGAGCGTTCGGTATTGAAATCTGCAGGTAATTTTTAGTTTCACCTCATGTCCAACTTAAAGCCTTCGGTTATTTACAGAAATATTGTGCTAATATCAAAAGCGCTCCTCTGCTTGCACCAAATCCCCATACTTATCCTCAAGTTAATCAAGAAAACAATTTGTCGTGTCCCATTTCCCTGTGCGCACATCAATAAATGGAAGAAATCAAAGATTGTGCAATCAAAACCGGATCAATAGGAAACCAGCTGGACCGCTTCCACTCTGAATTCTGTTTGACTGTTATTACCGCCACTGACGGGGCAATAATCTATCGATAGCGAACAATATCTGTCGGTCTACTCTGATGCAAACAGTTTGTGAAATTAACATGAACACAAATGCCCAGGTTATAAATAATACACTCAGAAATACGTGTTAGTACATCTAATATGATGTCTACAAGAAAGCTTTTGTTTTGCTCGCCGTTTTGCTGTCCAAAAGTTCCCTGTGTCTGTCAAGTTTGAACGGACTGCTTTCCACATAGCAAACGCCCCACGACCCCAAATACACCTGCATGTACCATGTTCAGTGACCACGTGTTTGAGTGCATTCCCACTTCCTGTAGCGCCCTGATGTTTTTCCCGCTAATAAATCCCACTACCCCGACCCTCATACTCCAAGCGAAATAAAAGCACCCTATAAGGCCTTGCAGATTAATTTAAGTTACAATGATCAAAACGCTAAGCTATCAGATTTGGAGTCGGATGTTACCTGAGACACTATCTTACAGAGCGCTGACGGGTCGGCCCGTCGCCAGTGGTTACCATGCTTTCCAGGATTATATTCATATACACAAATTATTATTTGTATAAACAGATCATTACAAAGATTTGCATACAAATTGCGCCTTCTCCGGCTATCTAAGAAATTCCCGTCCATGAAAACAGAAGTGCTTTTTAAGATTCCAAATTTCCAGAAAAAACAGAAAGAGGATGTTGAGTGGTAACACCAAATGTGAGTGTCGACATCTAGGTGCGTACTTGCATTTTTGCATTCATCTGTTTGGTTAGCTGCTATGGAGTCATAATTAACAATTGCTTGGTGCAGCAATTCATGAACATAATAAACGGCCAATTGAACATGAAAAACGATACTGAGAGAAAGAAATCAATTCAAATCGATCCCACATAGAATAATGGTAACGGTCATGGTGTCTTATTACAGCATATCAAGTTAGAGTCAGGAAAACACAGAATGAAATCAAAAAACACATGAAGAAGTGTGTCTATAACAAGAAGAAGGTCTTCAACCACCCTTCAGTTACCCAAGAACAGGAAGACGACAGGCTAGTTTAACAGCAAGTAGCTTGCACAGTGCTTGTATCCATCTTATCCCACATTAAACCACTAGTCAGAGAGGAGGCATGAATCATCTAATGTTGGTTCATCTACACAAGTTGAGTAGGATACCCCCTGGTGGTCACCTGACCTATGTGAGTGATAAAATGACTGAAAGTTGGAGGCCACTACACCCTTTAATTCACTCTATATATTTTAACAAAATAATAACAACAACAATAATAATATTTTTTGAATAGTTATGTGCTTAATTTAGACCCCTGGGATTTAAAAGTAGGGATGTGATTAGCAGCGCTGGTCAGAGAACAGTTTGAGTGGATTATATTAAGGTCTATTGGTCAGGCTGTTTGTGTAGACATGCATGCACATGTTTCAGTGCAGCTCTCCAGCCCTTCCTCTCGGCCCAGCACACTATGGTGCACAGCGCACGGGTCTAGTCTAGCAGGGAGGGCTCGGCGGGGCGGATTATGGTGGGCCGGTTGGGAGCGCCAGGGGGTCTTCTGCTGCAGGAGGAGAAAAGAGTGAGAGACAGAGGTGAGACAAACCCACAACCGCAGGGAAATGATTGAGGAGAAGTGATAAGGAATTGTAGAGACGCGAGACGAGAAGGGGTGAGAAAAGACAAAAGATGAGGACAAACTACACCAGATGAGGTTATGAGAGGAGATGAGACGAGAAAAGACAAAAGATGAGGACAGACAAGACCAGAGGAGGTTATATGAGAGAAGATGAGAAAAGAAAAGACAAAAGATGAGGACAAACTGGATCAGATGAGGTTATATGAGAGGAGAGGAGACTAGATGAGACGAGAAAAGACAAAAGATGAGGACAGACTAGACCAGATAAGGTTATATAAGAGGAGATGAGACTAGATGAGACGAGAAAAGACAAAAGATGAGGACAGACTAGACCAGAGGAGGATATATGAGAGAAGATGAGAAAAGAAAAGACAAAAGATGAGGACAGAGTAGACCAGATGAGGTAATATGAGAGGAGATGAGACTAGATGAGATAAGAAAAGGCAAAAGATGAGGACAGACTAGACCAGAGGAGGATATATGAGAGAAGATGAGAAAAGAAAAGACAAAAGATGAGGACAGAGTAGACCAGATGAGGTAATATGAGAGGAGATGAGACTAGATGAGATAAGAAAAGACAAAAGATGAGGACAGACTAGACCAGAGGAGGATATATGAGAGAAGATGAGAAAAGAAAAGACAAAAGATGAGGACAGAGTAGACCAGATGAGGTAATATGAGAGGAGATGAGACTAGATGAGAAAAGAAAAGGCAAAAGATGAGGACAGACTAGACCAGAGGAGGATATATGAGAGAAGATGAGAAAAGAAAAGACAAAAGATGAGGACAGAGTAGACCAGATGAGGTAATATGAGAGGAGATGAGACTAGATGAGATAAGAAAAGGCAAAAGATGAGGACAGACTAGACCAGAGGAGGATATATGAGAGAAGATGAGAAAAGAAAAGACAAAAGATGAGGACAGAGTAGACCAGATGAGGTAATATGAGAGGAGATGAGACTAGATGAGATAAGAAAAGACAAAAGATGAGGACAGACTAGACCAGAGGAGGATATATGAGAGAAGATGAGAAAAGAAAAGACAAAAGATGAGGACAGAGTAGACCAGATGAGGTAATATGAGAGGAGATGAGACTAGATGAGAAAAGAAAAGGCAAAAGATGAGGACAGACTAGACCAGAGGAGGATATATGAGAGAAGATGAGAAAAGAAAAGACAAAAGATGAGGACAGAGTAGACCAGATGAGGTAATATGAGAGGAGATGAGACTAGATGAGATAAGAAAAGACAAAAGATGAGGACAGACTAGACCAGAGGAGGATATATGAGAGAAGATGAGAAAAGAAAAGACAAAAGATGAGGACAGAGTAGACCAGATGAGGTAATATGAGAGGAGATGAGACTAGATGAGATAAGAAAAGGCAAAAGATGAGGACAGACTAGACCAGAGGAGGATATATGAGAGAAGATGAGAAAAGAAAAGACAAAAGATGAGGACAGAGTAGACCAGATGAGGTAATATGAGAGGAGATGAGACTAGATGAGATAAGAAAAGGCAAAAGATGAGGACAGACAAGAGTAGATGAGGGTACATGAGAGGCGATGAGTTGCAAAAAGACAAAAGATGTGGACAGACAAGATGAGACCAGATGAGCCTACATAAGAGAAGACGAGACTAGATGAGACGAGACAAGAAAAAACAAAAGGTTAGGATAGACAAAATTATATAAGACTGCATGAGAGGGAATAAGACTACAAGGAAAAACAAGACAAGATGAAACTACATGAGAAGAGATGAGACTGGACGAGAAGAGACGAAAAGAGGCAAGATGAGTAGAGACTACATGAGAGGAGATGAGACTAGATGAGATTACGTGAGGAGTATGGAGAGTAGATTAGTAAAGAAAAGACGATGAAAAACGAGACTAGATGAAACTAAATAAGTGATAAGACTAGATGAGACGAGACAAGTTGAAGATAAGTTAGATTAGACTATAAAAGGTGACTAGAACAGACTACACAAGAAGAAATGTAAACCAATTAGAGGAGACAAAATGAGGAGAGAAGTTAGATGAGACTACATGAGAGGAGAGGAGATGAGACGAAAAAAGACTAAAAGATAAGAGCCGAGACAAAAAGAGGTGAATAGATAAGACTAGAAGTGATGAAGAGACAAGATGAGGACCGACTAAATGAGAGGAGATGAGACTAGACCAGAAGAGACTAAACAAGAGATGAAAAGAGATGAAAGGAGAAGATGCTAGATGAGACTAAATGAGATCAGTCAAAAAGAAAAGAGACAAGACAAGAAAAGAAAGGAAGAGCTGAGCCGAAAGAGGCTAAATAAGAAAACACAAGAAGAGATGACATAAAAACAGACAAAAAACGGATGGGAAGAAACAAGTTAAGAACAGATGAGATGAGAAAATGCCAGATGAGATGAAGCGAGACAGCACGCGAAAAAAATGAGATCAGAATAGAATAGAAGGGGAGAAAAGATTAGAGGAAAAGATATGAGAACAGACGTGATTAGGAGAGACAAGACTAGATGAGACGAGATGAGAACAGAGATGAAAAGAAGATGATGCCAGATGAATAGAGATGAGAAGAATCTCTAAAGAAAAAAGATGAGATGAGATCAAAAGAGGAAAATGTCAACACTGGACGGTTTAGTCAGAATATGCTGAGAAAGAAATTAGGAAAAAATTGTTGTCACAGGAGAGAACATCTGAATGCAACTGTTAGTGAGAAAAGAAACAGTACATCAGTCAAACCTTGCCGTCTTTTTCAACAAACTTCCACTCCTCTGAGCTTCAGACACCAGATGCTCGTTCTGACACACACGTGAGAATACATATCTACATGGAAGTGACACACTGGCTAACTGTCTTACCTGGGGATGCCCGGAGGGACACGGGCAGGACGGGATGGGATCTGAGGAGGGGCACTGAAAGGATCCTGGCTGCTGTTGCCGAAGGCATTCATGGGCAGGCCTGGCCGAGAGGGGATGGGCGGGGCTGCAAAGGAAGGGGTGGGGTTAAGAGGGGGCGGGCCTGGTGTTGGACCTCTCACTGCTGGAGGTCTGCTGGGGGGCGGGGCCGATGAATGCGGTCTGCGCTGAGGGGTGGGGCTACATAGGACAGGAAAAGAAGACACATGGAATTAAAACAAAGTTTATGAAGCACACTACTCTAAAAGGGATAGTTCACCCCAAAATTAAACTTTATCTATCCCAAACCTCTATTCAAAACATGATTTGAAAAATGTCTCAGGCTGCACCCAAAATTGCGTCGGTTGAATAAGTAATTACTTCCACATAGAATGAATGTGTGTAGTTTGAATACTACATTCATTATCATTGTCATGTGACATACCAGCATCTGTTGAATCGCTTTACTTTGATGCGCAACTCGTCTCCCGTGTACTCATGGGATAGAGAAGTATTCATTAATTGTGCGCTTCAGAACCTGTGCAAGTAGTCATCAAGATACTTTTCTGTCTTATGACAGAATTCTGACATACTACTATTTTCACATACTATAAAGTAGTATGTGATTTTTGTGTTTTTTTGGCATACAATGTTGTTTTGGAGTTTCAGTTTATGAGAAAAAAAAAAGGCTGTAAAAAAGGCATTACGTTTTTGAATGACATGAGGGTGAACTATGCCTTTATTATTTCTATAGCATTTAATATGATGCATACTGTGTGCACAGAATGGACTACTAAATGAAACATTTGTGGAATAACCCCTACTGTTTCACATACTATTTTTAAAACAGAGGGCAATATACAGTCCATACTGCATAATAGAATTCCATTCTGACATAGAAAGCCACAGTATTGGAAATCTAATTCCTTTTTCATGTTCTAACCTCGTCTCTGGCATCCAGCTGTCATTCACGGGCGGAGGCACGGGAGTGGATATGGTGCTGGTGCTAATGTCTCCGATGATGCTGAGAGCCTCTTTGATGGCATGGTACATACGCAGCATCTCGTCTCTGCGCTGGGCCTGGTCTGCAGACTCCTCCATCAGACTGTTCTGATCTCCTGAGGAGTACAAGTATGCCAGCAGCTCTGAATGGATGAAGTCTTTAGCCTGGGGACAGAAAGACGAGAACAGGAATGAAAGGTTAATGAAGATAAGAGGATGTTTGCAATACATTAAAATCAATACGTTTCAATTTTAACCGCTTTAAACACAAACGGTTATGTACTTACGCTGTTGATCATGAGATGCATGATAGTCTTGGGCATGAGGTCTCTGATGGTCTTGTTGACGATACCAATGTATGAGTCCACCAGGTTACGGATGGTCTCCACCTGCCTCTCCAGCTGAGGGTCCATGGAGAAAGTGTCGGCTGGGGCGGCATCTTCTGACTCCACCTTCACACACACACACACACATACAATGAATGAATGCATTTTAAAGACAAGGTGAAATTCAAAGTGACCTATATCCTTAATAAACGTATCTATTTCTTATTATGGTCAATGCATCAGTGTACACTATTCTAAACAAAAGAGTTTTCTGTTATCTTTCATCATGTAATGACTTTCTCCACCTCTAAAACAACTTCTGCTGACCTAACCAAAACCGTGCCTGAGTATAGTTTTGTCATCTGGGACTTGGGCTCTTTAAAGCAGAATGGATCCTGATTGGCTATCAATGTTTTTTTCGTACACCAGCTGGAAAAAATGTGCCATTATCATTACAGTTGTGGATTCTGCGATTCTTTCTAAATTTATGACGATTATAGTTCAACTTTGGTGTGAACAAGCCTTAAGTGTTTTTTTTAACATGTTTTACTGTGGTTGAAAGAGTGTTTCTGGCTGGTTACCTACTCTTATTACTTTGTAATAAAACAGTAATAACACACTAATAGTGTAATAACATAACATACCCCTCTTTAACAAGCTTCAGAATTTAAGATATCATGTCAATAGCACAAACAGCTTTGCCTAATTTTGTTCAAATACCTATGCCTGAATATATATAATAACAATAATGTCTACCGTAGAATCATCACTATCACCACTGCTACTACAACAACTACTTCTACAAACATTACTAAGCTACGTCTAAATTAATCTGGATACATTTGAAAATTGCCGTTTTCATTTTCTCATGCGATTCTTCCGACACTATTGTTTTATTAACAAAATATCCCACCACTCACTGTTGTGTCCAGGTTGCATTGAAAATTGTATGGTCCAAAATGTAATTGCCAGGATGTTTTTTGCAAATAAATTTTCTGTGATCTTTGCAGCAATGAAATATGAAGATTCCACGAAGGAATATTTATCTCTAGCGACACTATTAAACTGTATATCAGACACAACAATGCCAGTATAACCATAGATGTCTTTGGGCGCAATGTGTGCCACGACTAAAACATGATGTCGTTTTCTATTACCTCGGTTTTCACAGTCCACACTATGTTTTCTACAATTTTCAAATTTGACAAAAACAATGAACTCCATTTTCATCATCAAAACAGCCAAAACTGTTTCAAAAGAAACCGTAGGGGTGTGGACAAGGCTGGATACTATAACATATACTACTGTTCAAATGTTTTAGGTCAGTAAGATGTAAATAAAGTAATACTTTTATTCACCAAACATGCATTCATTGATTAAAAGTGACAGTAAAGATTGAACTTTCTATTCATAAAACAATCCTGGAAAAAAAGGTATCATAGTTCCACTAAAATATGAAGCAGCACAACTGTTTTCAACATCGATAATTATAATATGTTTCCTGAGCATCAAATCAGCATATTAGAATGATTTCTGAAGGGTCATGTGACATGTGACAGCTTTGCCAACACTAATAAATGGGAATGGTTTTACTGTATTTTTGAGCAAATACATGCTTTGGTGAGCATAAGAGGACTGTCATTCTTTCGTCCTTCATCATTTCCCATTGAATATTCAGTTTGATTTGAAAGCTAAATGTGCAGACTTTTATACCTGATCTTTCTCAGGATAAACGCCCGCTCTGAGAAAAGAGGCTTTCCAACTATCCATGTCCTCCTGCGAGTCACAGGCCAGCTCGATCTGACGCAAGTCCTTATACACGTTCCTGCGAGAGGGATCGAACACATGAAGCCACCAAACACAAACACACAAATATAGAGAGCTGCAGTCAGCCCTGACCTTTGCTCAGTGTTGAAGATAGCAAAAATGTGCTTATTGGACATGAAGCCTTTCTCCACGTCTCTGAGCTTCAGGTTGTCCAGAGGAAGCATGTACTTCTTCTCTTTTTCCTATTGGAGCGAAACGAGAGAGGAAGAGGAACAATCTTTAAACCACTTCACAGTGCATGGTTGCATAGAAAAGTTTTGCATGAAGATTCTTTTTTGTGATAAACAGTGGGTCCTTTGGGTTTAAAACTAAATGACGGAGAGTAAATGATGACCAAATTTTCATTTTGGAATGAACTGTCCCTTTAAAGGACCACCAGGTTGCCAAGCCAGAGAGGGGGATGTGAGACAGAGAAAGAAAAGAAAGAGAAAAGGAGGAGTCTAGATGAGGACTAATGCTGCCAACTCGTTCTGTTGAGTTGAGAAGCAGCATCTGGAAACGTTTATGTCTGCACAGCTACGGCCCCAACAGTTACATCACTCAGAGGAACACTTCCCTGCCCCCAACACACACACACACACACACACACACACACACACACACGCATACACACACAAACATACAACCCCCCCCCAGTAACCCAGTACGATTTCCTGCAAATTCCAAAGTCGGATCCCGGCTGGAACATTTCAGTGCGCTTGCCACGTCACTTTGCCTCCCCTTTCGTCCCTTTTTACTTTCGTCCCGCTCTTCGTCTCTCCTTTCTCCATTTACCACTTTCTCTTTGCTTCGGAAACCACCGCTAAAGGAACATCGCTCTGCGTTTTTTTTTTCCCGTAAAACAATGGTAAAGCGAAAACCCCAACTGTACTTGCTTCAGATTGTAAGAAAGCAGCCATGATGGCAGAACGATCCGTATTTCTCTTGAAGAAACTGCAGAGGCCTGGAATATACATTTGCCACGCAGCAAGTAGATATGTGAGTATACCGAATAGAAGTTTGAAATGAATTCGTAATGGAAAGATTATCAAGACGTGATGCTGGGATATGTTATAATATGTTCATAATATATTTACCAACATTTTTAGTTAATATGTGGGCCAGTTTTAATTACTTGATTCTTTGTGTGCCTTCATTACTCAATACGAGGAGCTTACAATTATAAGGTCACATTTCACTGCATAAAAGGATATTATATTTTGGATTAAAAATTCAATGCACCATTTCTTTCTTAAGAAATAAAAAGCGTTATTCCACCAAATTATCATTAGCGTAATATGTACGGGTGTTTTAATTTGGATTTTATTATTAAAGTCACATTATATGCAATGATTCTAATTTGACTTGTCACTGTATTTCAGTAATACTTTACAACTGAAATATCAATATTTTTGTCTACATCACAAAGAGAATGAGATTTCGATTATACACATTGTGGCTAAAATGATCAAGTAAAAGGTTTTCTTATAACAACCTTCATTTATGTTACAAAATATGTTTTCTTATTGCTTTATTTTAAATAAGCAGTTACCCGAACATGTTCTCGACGAGTTTATCAGTGTGTCTGTCTGAACTGTGTACTCTCCTCTGCAGTCGTGTGCGGTCCTCGGGGCAGTGACCTGCGGTCCAGCGCCCCTCTTGCCTCCCCCCCGCCTGCCCAGTGTTCAGACTACCTGTTCATCATGCTGCAGCTGAACAGTAGTCCGCACATTGGTTAGGCTGGGCAGGGACACACACACCCACGCCTAGAGCTCACGGACTCTACCATTCGCTGCAGGATGGGGGAATTTTACGTATAAACAAACTCTCTTGGGGACTAAAGTAAGACGTGTACATGAATGCATTTGGCAGATGCTTATATGTAAAGCAACTTACAGTATACATTCAGAAATTTATGAGCTCCTTGGGAATGAAAACCATGGCCTTGACGTTACCAGCACCATGTTCTACCAGTCGAGCCACTAGAAGTCTGGAAAACAGCTAACGTTCACGCTAATTTCAAACACACATGGAGTTTGAGCCCGACTTGAGTGGCGCTAGTTCGAGAGGGGGAGGGACTGAAAAAAAGAAATGAAGAACAGATGAATCTCACCTCCTCGTCCTTGTACCAGGACAGCGATTCGGCTGTCAGGACGAACCAGTACTCCTTGGAGCCACCCTTCATGATGCTGATGTTGAGAGTTAGCCAGCCTTTACGGATCACCTGTGGGACAGGAGGTGGAGGGGGGGGGTGGAGGGGGGTGGGGGGCATGCCACAAGGGTGGGGAAACATTTATGAGATCCACACAATTGTATATTCAATAGACTTTGTTCTAGAAGCTCGTGTCCAATGCTGAACCAACCTATAAACCCTATTGTCTAAACCTTTGCCACTTACCTGCTAAAGAAATACCTTCTGGTACCCTGCTAAAACTGTGTTGTCATCACTTCTAGCGACTAACCTGAATAACTAAATAAATCTTCTTTGTACTTTACAGTAGTGGTTCTCAACTGGTTTTGCAACATTAAGGTGTGGTCAAATTTCATCGAGATTTTACCGGCAAAAAGGTCCATTGTTCATTATCAATAGTGTAGCGATGTCTGAAATTTCCGATATCTGAATTTTCCACATTGACCAATTTGACCATGAACGAAATCTGAGCGGGGAAATCTTTTGAAACTCCCAAACGCGTGGATTTAGTTAACTATGATATCCCTGTTTTGACTGGACCCGCCGATATGGACAAATATTAACATACAAGAGTTGAACAGGAATAGTGTTGACTGTAAATTCATACATAACAGAAATATGATTTATTAGCCTAAACACATACAATTAGATGTTGTATTAGTGTTGGCATTTTAGCAAAAATCCCATTATTTTTGATTGGACGCAAGTGAAAAGTCGATACGCACAATCATATGCTTATTTGCACTTTATTATTCACATTTCGATTTGCATTTTCCCTGTTATCAGAACAGGCCTGCGACGTTTAGGTTGCGCCTTACCAGTTGGGAACCATAGAACTACAGTACCTAGCATTAATCTGCATGGAGTCGGAACATAAGGCAGCAATTAAAGCTTAGTCACAAATAAACGCTCTAGAAACCCTGAATAAACACTAACAAAACCACTGGGGAGTGTCTTGAAGTCTTGAAATAGAGCAACAATAAAAGTACAAAGGAAAAATTCTCTTGTGCTTGATTTTTTTTTTCCTGCTTTCAAAAGCAATGCGGCAATGTGACAGCAGATGCCATCCAGACCTACTGGCCTGTCAGAGGAACAGAGGTCAGAGGTCGACAGTGGTATGTTAGGGTCAAATTGGTGAGTAAAAGCTAATCTACATGCTGGTAAACAAGCGGGGTTAGAGGGGTTAAATGGAGAAAGGCGTACACTCAAGTGTGAAAATCTATTGAAACAAGGAGGAAGAGTGAGAAGACATTGGTAGGCAAATCATACCAGTACCTGCTAAGAGAAGGTACAGGGGTAGGAAGGGAATGTAAAAATGTTAGTCAAGGAAATAGTTTAAAAAGAGAGGGGAAGGGATTTTAGTAGAATTTCAACGTTTTTTTGAGGGTTAAAGGGTGTCTGGAAGTCAAGAACTATTGAATCAGCTTTGTAAAGTTAACATGAAATCAAAATTAATCTTATTTATCAACTTAATTCATATTCTGGTTCTGTCCTGGAACTAGATCTTTACTTCGTAATACCACACGGCATTAATAGTAGTGAACATATTCCATTACAGAAAGAAATCTGTACCACAGACTTTTCTAAGATACCGTCCCTTTTCCCCTTTCCATTTTGCTTTGTTCTCCATAAAGTCGGAGTGAAACTGAGAAGAGGGGGTTAGAGTTAGTCAGACATTGCCAACAGAAACAACACAGACATAAACTAATGGCAAAGACTATATAGATTGTTTGCCTTGGTGGGGAAATGCCATCAACCGTCTTAAAGCTGGAAACCTGATAACCATCTTTGAGAGGGTAAAAAGACAATAGAGATGGATAAATTGAGAAAAACACCAGGACAGCACAGCTCAGGCATCTCGTGTTAGGACTGTACCGTAGCGACCCGAACAAATGACCACAAAAACGCTCTCGAATATCTTTTCATTAGACAGAAAACCAGCAAATATCTGCGGTCAGAGCTTGACTCAGGCTCTGTATTCTCTAACATGGATCCAATTTCCCTTTACCGCCCACAACTGGAAGAAACGAGAGCATGACCCTATTTTTCGTCAGTGTTTGGATTTCTCTGCTCCTCCACATCGCACATTCTGACTGCTGTCTCTCTAACTTACACTAATTAATATTATGTATATGTAAAATGCATAATCATTTTGCAAGTTAATAAAAGAGTTGGCAAAATATGATCAGCAATCTTATTAAACAGAGATGTGTTGATAGAAGGGATGATTTTGAATTAAAGATGAGATGATTAGATGATTACCTGTGAGAGGCGAAAGTTAATCACCCTAACAGAAATCCCCCAATTAACTTTGCCCCAGAAAGGATTTCTCTAAGGTTGAGCAGTTAATTTTGTAAATTAGAGTCGATTGATTAGTAAAAGGAACCCGGTACTGCCACATTCTGGCCATTACTGGCACACCATGGGGAAGAAAAAAAAAAAAAAAAAAATAAATAAATAAATAAAAATGTTAAGGTAGGGCTGGACAATATCTTGATTATTCATAATAATTTCATTAGAGGTATTGATTTCCATAGTACGAAAAAAAAAACATATGGAAGTCAATGGGGCCATGTTTTCTTACCGGCATTCTTCAAAATATCTTCAACAGAAGAAAAAAATGAATACAGGTTTGGGACAACTTGAGGGTGCGTAAATGATGACAGCAATTTCATTTTTGGTTGAACTATCAGTTTAAGTTTCTTAAAGGGCTTTACTTGTTTTTTTACTTTACTTTGAATTCTGTTCATATCAGTGAATCGGTTCAAACCACAAAATTCATTAAACAGTTTCAAATCTTTGATTTAATGATTCATCAACTTAAAACTGCTCATGCTTTAATTTCAATTCATTGTTTAGATTAAGAATGGCTGTTTGGATGGAGTGATACTAAAGATTGCTAAAACGTTATTGTGTGTGTATGTGTGTTTTTTTCCCCCAATATAGCCCAGTCCTACCTCAGAAGTGTTGTTAGTGTAAAGGAAACAATCATATTTCAACGGAAAATAATTTTGATTAGCTCTTCTTGGAAAATGCATTCAAAAATGTATAAAAAATACACATTAATTCATAAAAACCGCACACCACGTAAAGAAAACTCAAACACACACCACGTTATCTTGGGTTTGAGTTTGGCTCCCTAGTATGATTGGATGTTTTTTAGCCCCACCCACCCACCATACGCCCATGGTGATGTAGAGGCTGATTCTCCACAAGGCAAACTGCTCACCCAGCCTGGGCCGCCAGGACTCACATCCAGCAACAGGACAACCGAGGCCTCCATTTCACTCATATATACTTTTTTTTTCATAAAAAACCCCCCCCAAATTAATATTCTTTCATGCAAAAACAAAAATACATTGATATATATTATAAAAGGTGCACTGTGAAATTTTCTCAAAATAAATGGTTAGTAATGTTCTCTTGGTCTAATTACGAGAATTACCGAATGTTAGGTGATGCCACTAATTACAGTGGGCATTTTATGGTGGATTATTTGAGGTCAGTTACTCATTACTCGTAACTGTAAATGAACAACAAGCTGTGATTGAATTTTTTTTCCAGGTTCCACCATTTTGGTTTTCCACCAGACTATACCTTCTCGACTTCGCCTTCTCTTAGGCCACATAGCTGCAGGGTGAAAGAAAAAGCATCAGCTTTATAACTCTAACCGTCAAGTCTGCACACAGACATCCTACCCACGCTGATAATTATGAGTTGGTTGACCTGTTACGGCCTCAGTTTTCCTGACTGGATGAGCGCTGAGGACCTTTAACTGGGTGTGGCTTGTAGGTTTGTGGTACTTACCAGTATTTCACCCTGTAGTGATAAGGAGGGAGGGGGTGGGGGTGAGTATTGGGTAGAAGAATTGAGACACAAGAAACAAGCAAAGCAAGAAAAGAGGACAATGCAGGAGAAAGTATTAGAAAGACGTGTTTTTCAAATGGAAATGAAAAGGTTTGAAAGGGAAAAGAGTGTGATGGAGTGAGTCAAAGAAGATAGAAGAGTTATAGCGAGGAAAAAGTTGTGGAGACAGGGAAGCAGACACAGTGAAAGAGAGAGAAAGAGAGAGAGAGAGAGCAACAGAACAAATTTACATGCAATTAACTGACAGTACCACAAATCAGAATTATCTAATAGGTCGTGTCATTGTCATGGCTGGATCCATGCACATTCTGAATTACAGTTCAAAACAAAGAGGGGAAGTTTGCATTAAATTAGGGCAAGACTGCAACAAATAAATACAATGATTATTCATTTGTCATGCGTCAGTGTTACTAGCAGCTAGTATTGCTGTGATGCTAGTGAAAGCACAGTTTCTCAAAAGCAGGGGAGGAAATGAAAGGGAATGTCCCAGTCTAATAACACAGTGTACTTTCAAGTTGCTTATGTCATTTCCACTGAAACCGTCATATATGGCTTCTCAGTTCAGGCTCTTTCATGTTTCTAACTGTGTTACTCTTCAGTGTAGAGAAACGTTCATTCAAATGAAACTGTACACAAATACTAACACGGTGTCCTAACCAGGTGTGACATGACAACTTTCAGCGGTCAACACAAATTGTGACATGATGCTTCACAATATCAGCCATAATTGATATATAATAGAGCTACTCGGTCATGACGTCAATTTGTAGACCAACCCGGAAGGCTAACAGGCCTTGGCTTCCCTCAAGAAATTTCCAATGAGTAAAATAAGGTCGTTATTTAGACTGCACGCCATTTATGCTGCAGAGCAAAAAATGAAATTCTATTTAATTAGCCAAAGCTCAAAAATGCTAACTCATTTCTAGGTTTCAGACATTTTTATGTATAGTTATGTAGATTTGGATTTTAGACCATTGAGGGTTCAATGGGATAAAATAGCACAGAAAAACAAACAAACAAACAAACAAAACAAAAAAAGATGAACAAAAAGTCCTCTTTCTTGTTGTGGTCAGTAAATGCAAGCCATACGTTTTATCGCTCATTGCTTTTTGTCACACCTGGTAAGGACACTGTACAAAACAGTGTAGTTGATGGCATGTATACGTGATAGAGGACTTGGGAAACATTATGTTCAGTTTTTGATCAAAGAAGGTAAAGTAAAAGGATTGCTGTGTAAGGGATTCCTCAGGGTTTAGTGTTAGGCCCTTTTTTGTTTAACTGGAATGGTGGAGGGAGTGATGGTGTTGGAATGAGGGACGTGGGGGAAAGACACAGGGATTCAAGAGCATGTGGAAGAAGAGAAAAATGTACCTGGTTGGGAATGGCCCTCTTCTTGTTGACAATATTTCTTTGCTGGGCGCTGCAGGTGATGGAAACATACAGAAAACAATGATTACACACTGACTGCATGCTGCTGTTTGTATTGTTAGAATAGCACAACAGTAAAATGATGTCTGTGTAAGCCTCCTTGGTGCTCTGGGTGTGAGCGATCCTGCCACTGAGGCAGGAAGATGGGAAGGACAGGAGGAAAAAGAGGAGATGGGTGGTCTGATTTACATCTATCTAAATGTAGCTTGGTGATTGAGGGGCCGCAAGCGCACCTGTTGTTGCCGTACCCTGGTATGGTACCGTCATCCATCCGCCTGAAGTCAAGACTGAAAGTGACGGCATGAGAACCATTAACAAAGGCGCCCTGACAAACTCACGACATGCGCATGGGGACACACGCAGGACGAGCAGGGTCAGACAGGCTTGATGCTGTAGGCTAGCTTTTTCTCAACTCTTGAAAGCTCTACAGTAGCCAACTGAGCATGCAGACATTTCACATGCAAGTCTTTTGTTGTACGCTAGTTGTCTGGGAGGTCAAAGACATGCACTAATAATTTTAGTGCACTTAAGTTATGTCCAATGCATTACCCATAATGCACAGGCAGAGGGACTGTAACTGATTTAGTCGACTGGACTGACAGTGCACAGGAGATGCAGTCCAAAAGATGATTTAAGATGTTAAAAACATCCTATTCATTTTTTATAAATAGAAAAAATACATAGAAATATTATTGTTTTAAATGTTACTGTACTGTTATTTTTAATATGCTGATCTGCTGCTCAAGAAACATATATTATTATAATCTATGTTGAAAACTTAACGTAGTGCTTAATATTTTTGTGGAAACAGTGATACTTTTTTTTTTCCAGGATTCTTTTATGAATAAAAAGAATACCATTTATTTGAAATCGGCAAGTAACATACACTACATACTATTGTTTTAATATTCCATGTTGACTTATATTTAATAATGATAATAATATAGAACCTAAAACCATCATGGTAACAAGTTCCCAGGATGATGAGCAAACTTCCAAGCAAAAACACCAAGAAATTTGCCAGAATTTTATATTTGCAAGTACTATGTTTGTAGCTTTTGACCCTTGAAAGATTCAAGAGTTTTGTTTGAGACACTCATATTCTGCTTTGCTCTTAGAAACAAATGTGGTTTCGGATAAATTCTGCTAAACATAATGTAAAAAGGTCAGCTTTGGTTGGTTGTTTTACATGTTGGCCACATGGCCGCTTGCTGTCTAATTGAGTCTAAACAAACTGCACTGTGACTTCCAGATAGTCAAGAGTCTGGATACACAAGACAAAAGCACTGCGAAGGTTAGGGGTCAAACTTTTAGGTGAGAAATAAAACCCAGAATGTGCCCCACTGGATGCTACACATACTTTGCAAATCCAATGAAGTCCTCATGATTGGTGTTGATGTATGACAGCTCGATGTCAATCAGCAGAAGGACCTGGTGAAGACAATCATTTTGCACAATGAGAAAATGATGAAAAACGCAAAGTGATGAATGTGGATCTACTCTTGTTGGTCTCGCACCTGGTCCTTGGTCTTCCCTTCTCTCTCTCTGACGTAAGTAGTGACGATCCTCTCGGTCTCTTCTCGCAGTCTGGGGTAAGAGCTTAACTGTGGGGAAAAACACCAGATAGATGCAGGCAACAGCATGTACTCATAGCCGCACGCACACGTTCATAAACACACACACACACACACGTTCTGCGACATGAAAGTGGTAGAAGCTAACCACAGTTAGACCTTTTCACACAGGTCGATGTGAGGACTAGTTTTAGCTAAGCCACCGTGCACAAGAAGAATCAGTGCAAGAAAAAGCAGATATGTGCACACTCACACACACAAACATGCAGATTTGGGCATTTTGAGCAAGTTGTGCAGGTAAGACAGCATTCACTCCCAGTTAGAAAAAGACAGTGAATGAATAAATTAAGTTCTAAGGTGCAGTAAACCAAATTTAATGGATGCTAGGGTTGAGAATCGAAAACATTATCAATGACTTAAATTTAAAATATCATTTGTTTCATAATTGACAAATTTGCAACATTGACACTTATTGAACGGAATTGTATCTACACTGAACCGAATAACGACACCGTATTTTGCTTATAGCTGAATTGAACTTTACAAACGTCATCAAACTGATTATTTTCACTACTTTTCTGTTTATTACAGTAAAGTTGCTTTGAAACAATCTGTATTGTATAAATCCCGATTTATAAATAAAGGTGACTTGACTTGAAGTCACGGTAAACCAGAAGTTGCAAACAGCTTTTCTCCGGTGCTGTGACATATTTCCAAGTGAAACGGTACACTGAATAGAGGGCAGGGTTTTATTTTAGCGCTCCTCCTCTCCATGTCTCACACATAGCTCGGTTGGATTGATTTAAGCGTTTTCAAGCCAAGCCGTCAAACTGACGTCATCAGAGAATGAACGCCATTCCAAACCGGAAGTAGTCTTGTGTGGCCAGACCTTCAGACGGACGGCAAAAGGTCTGGACTCTATCACAATGCGTTTTGTTCTGAGTCATGTTTAGGGGCGTGAAAATGTAAAGTCGATGTCACTTCAATAACATAGCGGCGTGCATCTAATAAATCATTCAAGAACGTTATGCAAGTTTACTAGCTGCAAACTTCCCATACTTTTGATTCTGGTAAGCGCTCATTGTCACAGCTGTAAACACAACAGCGTTCTACGACTTCCAAACTCCTGAAGTGTTTCCAGATAAGTCTGCCATATGCATCAGAAGTTCATCCAACGGTCTGTGGGTGTGACGACTGAGGCTGAGACTAGACCGGAAGTAACTTTTCAGATTTTGATTAAAGATTACCACGACAAAACAATTTTTTTTTTTTTCTGTATTAACTTGCATGGATTACTTGTTCACCACTAGACTAGTAATACATGCCAACAAAGTAAATTGTACTACAGCCAAATGATTGTTTTTTTTTTTCTTTCCGTTAATGGTTATTATATGCATTCTTCCATTAATGCAGACAAAATCTCAAATTCACTCATCTTAAATGACTCATTTTGATTCAACCGGAGTAGCTCCTGAATTAATAATGGACTAACTTAATTTATGGCAAGTCATTATTTTTGGTCAAATTAGACTTGGACCCATTTTATAATAAGTGTCTCTACTATGTAATAAGATTTAAATGATTCATTGGTTACACTTTGTTTTAAGGTGTCTTTGTTACACTTTAATTATACATTTAAGTACTAATATTAAGTAACTATATCTACTTACTACAGGGTTAGAATTAGGGTTGGTTTAGGGTTAATTGCATATAATTATGCATAATTTATAGTTATTACTATAGTATCTACATGTAACATATGTAACAATGACACTAAAATAAAGTGTTACCAAATCATTTGATATAAATGTACCAATTGTGTTCGTACTATAATTGGGTGCTTCCTCAAATGTAATAAAATAATTATTCAAAATAGAATTAGAATTGTTAAATTCCTTCATGATTCCCATCCCTAGTTATTAAAACGTATCAATCTTTAGTGATAAAATGTAACAAATATGTTGTGAACTGCAGGAAATATTTACTTTTTGACGTGAAAAATCACGCAAAAACTCTTCCAAATCTGAGAGTGAAACAGTGAAAAGATTCAAGTAAAAGGAAAGGGTGTGAAAATTTCCGAAAAAAGAAAGAAAAAGAAAAAAAAGTGTGACATTGGGGAGGGAAGACAGAATCAACACAATTATTGCACTGCGGTTCCTCCTACGACCACAAGATGGCAGGTGACCGGTTCTTTGTTGCTATGACAACAGCAGCAGCCTTTGTCTGGAGCGAAACCGTCTGTCACTGTATATTTTTACTTTTACAGGCAGTGGTTCAGGTTAACTGATGCTCTACTAAAGCAACAAAGAGCGAGAGAAGGTAAAGTGCCACTGACAAACATTTGAACTGGGGCTCTAAAGTCGACTTGGAAACACCCCGTTTTTTTTTGGAATCACCCCGTTTTTTTTTGGAATCACAGGGACTATGAAAATGTAAGACTCATTATGGAAGAGAACTTTGGACATGAGTGACATGAACACATTCCAGACACACACGATGGGTGTGGCGGAGAAGGTGGGGCTGATTTGACACAGGTGGAAAGCTGATAGGGCAGGTGGGCGGCAGCGTGTGGAAATGGAGGGAGGAGTTTTTGTTTTTGAGCTCTGCCTTTTATCAATCCGCTCCTGGTTACCTTGTTGGCACTTTTCCTGACGAGGGTGGTGAGTTCGGACACCACCAGGTCCACACATTTCAGGCTGGGCTCTTTCAGTTTGCGGATCTGCTTTTTCACTATAGTCTCAAAGGCCAAGTCAGGGGTGAACAACCCCGTTCTGAGGGGGGTCAGGGTGATGCCGTTGGGCAGGGGGGAGAAGAAGTGTTGAGGTGTTAAAAGAGCACAGAAAAAAAGAGAAAGAAGCCAGAAGAAAGCATGGAGAAGTGGAAGAATAAAGAGAGAGGAAACTTTTAGTTGATTAATCATTGCTTATCTATTCACAGATACAAAATGAGCTCTAAAAAGGGGGAGTCGGAGGTTTTCACATCCATGAATTATGAGTGATGCATTTTTGCTCTACAATAAACACTTGTTCAAGTCCAATATAACTAAATAAGTCTAAAATATTAGCAAAAACATTCACACCGAGTCTGATGGTACAATACAAGTAATACTGGAATCCATTGGTTTAAATGACACTTGGTTCTGTAAAAGTTGCGATAAAACGGAGGTAGCAACAGATCTTTTCTTCCGTATTGTGACGTACATCCGAAGTGACACGAGTTATGGATTTTGGGATGTTGACGTTGTACTCAAAAGTGGAGGTAGGGGTGAGTTTAAATGGACTAAATGATTGGAGAAGACAAGTATACGTCAACAGAGAGAGGTCTGATGTTTTCATCGGAGGGTCCAGTTTTGACATTTTGGTTAAACATTACGAGCTCAAAAATTTATATATATATATAGGGAAGAATTGTTCATAATAATTGAATTGTTAATAACTTTTATTATGCATTTAGTGTTCATTTTAATTGCATCTCTTCAACGTCTGTATTCTTCAGCAAATGTGGAGAGATTGCCATATTAAAACATTCAGAGCTATACTACTGAATCTACAGCGCCACAGCAAAGAAATTATATTTCCACAGAGCTGCCAATCTGCAGTCTATGTTGGGAATGAGGAAGCAAGAACAAGACTTCCCAGACACAGAAAATGTGATCGAATGTGTGCACGCAAAAACACAACATACACAACCAGAGTAGTCTAATATGAGAACAAATTACTTATACCCTGGTTTTTCGTAATTGATCCGTCAAAATGAATTGAAGCTTAAAAAGACCCAAACCAACAAGTTATTAATTTAAATAAAAAAAAAGTTAAAGTTAACAGTTTAAATCAGTCTAACGACTGAATCGATTGTAGAGGTCTTTGACTTATTCATTTTGTCATGTACAACTCAACACAAACCAAAAACTGCTAATCTGATGTGTACTTGGCTTAGCAAGTACACTAAAGTGTACATCCTTTTCGCAAGGATGACACTCGAGAGACTGGAGGTTCATATGATAATGTGCAGCTAAAGAAGCACATTTTGAGTTGTATTGTAATGTTACTGTCACGTCTGTTCAAGTTTGTTTGTTGTTGTAGTTTTCATTGTCATGTTTCATGTTTTTGTTTGTCATGTAATTCCCTTTGTCATTGTATCATGTACTTCACTTGTGTAACGTGTCTGTTATGTTCTGAATCGGTTCCTTGTTTCACGTTTTCATTGGTTCATTGTATTCAGGTGTTTCTTGTTTGTCGTTAGTCCTTTTTTGTATGAATAGCCCTCATGTTTCCATTGTTGGCTTGTCATATATTGATGTGGCAACCTGCTTTCAGTCCAGTCAAGTCTAGTTCATGTTTATATTCATGTCTATGTTCTCTATTAAAGGATTAGTTCACTTTCAAATGAAAATTACCAAGCTTTACTCACCCTCAAGCCATTCTAGATGTTTTTGACTTTCTTCTTTCTGAAGAACACAATCGGAGAAATAATATCCTGATGCATCCAAGCTTTATAATGCGCTGAAGAAAGCGCCTCCATCCACATCCATCCAAAATAAACATACTCCATGTGGGGGTTAATAAAGGCCTTCTGAAGTGAACCGATGCATTTGTGTAAAAAAATATCCCACATTTAACAAGTTATGAAGTAAAATATGTAGCTACCGCCAGACCGCCTTCCGTATTCAACTTACGAAGAAAGTGTAAAACTCGCGCAGTTCAAAAACTTTGCGCTACGTCCAACGCCTTCCTTATTCAACTTGCGGAAATGACTCAACAGCTTTTTTCGTAAATTGAATATGGAAGGCAGTCTGGTGGATTTTACTTCATAACTTGATAAATATGGATATTTTTCTTACACAAACGCATCGCTTCACTTCAGAAGGCATTTATTTAACCCCCCGGAGCAGTGAGGAGTACATTTATGATGGATGGATGGATGCACTTTCTTGAGCTTCATACAATAACTCCGATTGTGTTCATGGCTTGAGGAGGAGTAAAACTTGGGGTAATTTTCATTTGAAAGTGAACTAATCCTTTAAGTTTATTCCAGTCATTGTTTTGTTTCGTTCGCCTTGGATTATATCAATAAACGGCACTACATTCAACTTGCATTCAGTGGACTTATGTTACACATACAGTAAATTACGCCAACAAAGCGCGATTGGTTACTTCCTCAAAAGGAACTAAAAGAATTGTCATTAGATTCATGAGGACAGTGGAACGATCCCACCCTTACTTGATATGGATTTCAGACTTGGTGTGAATGGGCCTCAATGGCCCTTACATTTCATTTTTAACCTTTGGCTACAGAGATGCTCAGGATTCAGCAAGATGTTGCAGACCCACGGCTCATCCCTTTTAGACTGCAGATGACCAGAGAGTGTCATTCTCTGCTCATCTCATCACAAGACCGTCACAACACCCCAACACACGACAGCAGAGCCAGCACACAAGGCAGTCGGGGGGGCCGAGGGGGTCACACCGACACGCAAACACGCTCCCCGAAGTCTATCGTTCAACCTCTAACTCTCCCTCTGTGCTTTTTGGCTGAAAGCACCATCTGTTTGTCTCAGATGTAGTGTGACCCCCTCACTGGAAGCCCCCCTGTGGCCAGGCTGGGGTACTGCAGTACCTTGTTGGTGCACTGCCTGAATGTGTTGATGAGCTCCTGAATAACCAGATCGATACATTTCAGACAGGGCTCTTTCAGCTTAATGATCTGCTTTTTCACGATGGCTTCAAACGCCAGATCTGGAGTGAACAGCCCAGTTCTGAGAACGCACAGGACAGACAGACAGCAGGACATAAGAGGACGGAGACAAACGGTGAGGAGAAAGAAAACAAACAACAAAAGTGGCAAAAAAATAACTAAAAAGACAAAAATAACTCAGACGCAATGACGTATAACAGAAGTGATACCAAGTGAAAACAGGATACTTGAAGGAGAAGTGGAGGTAAAGACATAAGCGAAATAATTAACGGACATATGAGTGTGGCTTGCTGTGGGGAAAAATAAGTCAATTAGACATTTCAGAGACAACAAGGTTCCTCAGTGATTTTAAGAGTCATTTTAGGCCATGCCCTCATGATACTGTTTTGCAATCGCAGACGAATATTTGAGGGTCTCACAACAGATACCCAGATCGTAGCCTAACTGATGCTCACTCCAGTTGCAGAAACGTGGTAAGCACGAGTAGAAATGTCATAGTTAAGAGCAGCTCATTTGACTCGGAGTCAAGACAGAGAGCAGAAGATCTAACAAGACCGTCCATATGCTCCCAAGTCCATTGAGTCCAAGTAGAAGACCAAGTCTTCATGGCTTTAGTCTTGGCCGTCGATTATGAGCCCATGACTATATTTTCTTATCTTGGTCCTTGAGTTCAAGACCATATTTTCAAGGCCTTGGTCCTTGAGTCTAAGATCACAATTTCATGGTCTTGATCTTCGAATCGGAGCTCTAGACCATATTTTCACAGTCGTGGTCCTCCAGTTAAAGATTGTATTTTCATGGTCTTAGTGTTGGTCCTTGATTCTGAGCCAAAGACTTTTTTTTCATGGTCTTGGTCCTAGAGTTTCAGTCTAAGATTATATTTACAAGGTCTTGGTCTTGTCAAGGTTGAGCATGTTTACTCGACCTTCTTTGGGTCTCGGTCTTGACACTTGAATGAGCTGGTCTACTACAGTGATCTGTACTGTGACGCTGTAATGTTTTCAATCATGTTTGATATTTTCGCCCCATAATCTCAACTACACAACGAACCATAATAGAACGAACGTTGGAGAGAGAATGAACAGTATTTTTGTACCATATTTTTTTTAAGGAAACTAAAATACATGTTCATACTATTTATATAATGCTTGTAAATGTGTATTGTTTTAATTACCAGTACTTTACATTATTTCCGAATGTAATAATAAAGCGTGACTTGCACACCGTTGTGACTTACCTGTGTGTTTTTTTTTTTTTTTGACCAGTTTTTTTTTGACCAGTTGCAACATTCAGGTTTGTCAAAAGTGTGGTGACAAGCAAGAAATACTGTTGCTGATAAATAAGGACTGACAAATACAATTTGTAAGATTTTAATGACTTGTAAAACAAGACTAATAATAACGTGAGCAGTATAGCGATTCTGGTAATTGTGCTGGGAAAGCATGGCCTTACTATAAGAAATGACAGAGAAAGAAAATGTGTGATTGGAGTGAAAGAGTGAGGGATTAGTCAGTGAACAGAGGATATAAGAAGAGCCATGGCTTTCATGCCACCGTATGGCCTGCAGGGTTGACAAGCGCCTGCAGTCAATGGGACACCACTTGCCTGACACCATGGACGTTCTTAATGGCGTGACTGATTTCTCGCCGGAGCTCCTTCTCATCAAATACAATCTGAAAAAGAAAGAGAGACTTCATAACAGGGACTTGCCACTGCACCTGTGTGGCATACCGGGTTCTCCAGGAACTTGTTGTGACTTGTTATCTTAAGATCAAAGTAGTATTTGCTGGATTCTAGACAAGTACAATCATCCAGACAAAATTTGATGGTTCAAAAGCAGACAAAACAGAGAGTTCTGTTGAAAATAGAGGAACTTACCTTGACCAGCTCGAAGGGGAAGCGCTCGTGGAAAATTCGGTTAATGCGGGCACCTCCAGACAACTCTGCTGTGTCCACTTGGTCTCCGGACCCTTCGATGCATTTCTCAAAGTCCACTCCAAACTGCTGGACCATCCTGAAAGTGGTACTCAGAGTTATGCACATCTGTCTTAGCTCAGAAATTGCTTTAGTTAGAGAAGCTAGTCACATCACTGCACTCACTGCAGCAGAGCTTTGGTCTTTCGCGTAGGGTCATCCGGGCGGAAATTCTTATACTCTTCTACCTCCTTTTCCAGTGAGAGAAGCTGAGACTGGAGTTTGCTTCGCAAGCCGGGTAGCGTGTCCCGGATGTGGTTGGTCAATTGCTATTAATAAAAGAAAAGGAAGTGAGAATGTGATATGCAAACATAACGGCACAAGGGTGGTATTCACCAAACAAAGTCATTTTCAAGAATTTGTAACATAAACATTCCAGTTATTCAGTAATTCCATGGCCGCATTTTCCCATTTGGACAGGCAATATGTACACTAGTGCAGCCAGTGATGTGTTCCTACCTGGTTGAGGGTCTTCTGCAGGTGTGGCGTTCCCATTCTTTCAGCCATGTGTCTATAGCTGGGATGGGACAGGAAGAACTTCCTTTCTGCCGCCAGTGCAGCACGAATATCCTTCCTGCCATCTATGTCTTTCTGACTTCGGTTCACTACACCAATATAACCTGGGACAGGGAAAGTGACATTAAACAACCTGTGCCAGGGCTGGATGGTTTGACAGTATATAACCCCATGCAATGGTAGAAATATGTCAGCTGGAATCTTGCAATACTGTTTATATATTGCGGTCCACGAATATCAGCGGGCAAGAATGCATCACATTGTTTACATGTGACAGCAACAAAGAAACAAGAAAGAATGGGAAAAATGTACAAAACAAGAAAAAAACTTTTAGACAGAGTCAACAAAAGTTTTGGAAATAGAATAGAATAGAATACAGTTATTATTAATCGTTCAAAAATTTAAGGTCAGTACAATTTTGTTTTTGTTTTTAAATATAGAAAATATACTTTTATTCAGCAAGGTCATGTTAAATTGATCAAAAGTGACAGTAAAGACATTTATGACTTTTCTGTTTCAAATAAATGCTTTATATTCAACTTTATATTCAAA
Organism: Opsariichthys bidens; assembly: GCA_037194245.1. Taxonomy (NCBI): domain Eukaryota; kingdom Metazoa; phylum Chordata; class Actinopteri; order Cypriniformes; family Xenocyprididae; genus Opsariichthys; species Opsariichthys bidens. Next base: position 28,158,169 of record CM074277.1, read on the forward strand.
GTATCCTAAAAAAAAAAAATTATCATGGTTTCCACAAAAATACGAAGCAGCACAACAACAAAATCATATCAGAATGATTTCTGCAGGATCACGTGACACTGAAGACTAGATTAATGATGCTGAAAATTCAGCTTTATGAATCTTTCATAGGAATAAACTTTAAAACAAACTAAATTGACAACATTTGTAATAACAGTTCACAATATTAGTGTGTTTACTTTTTTATTTTAGCCAAATTAATGCAGCCTTGGTGAGCATACGAGGAAATATTTCTTTAAAAATCTTATCAACCCCAAACTTTTGAACGGGATGGTTACTATGACATAAAATGACTCATAAATGATTGGCACTAAATTACACTTCCGTAATGTGACCGTTTTAAGTGCAAACTGCCCACCTCTACGCAGTGGTAAGAGTTTATTTTCCAGGATATCCCGGGCATCTGTACCCTCATCCATTAAATCCAGTTTAGTAATCACACCAATGGTACGCAGTCCTGTTGAAATAGAAGCAAAAACACATTAACAACATCAGCAGGGCTTGTGTCGTCTCCACAGGACTCCCACTCTATTAATTTCCATGACCTTTCCAATTGTTTGTGATTATTTAATGAGGAACACTAAAAACAATATCATCTAAATTCAAGTTGATTCACTACCAGAACATTTGGGATTCACTAAAAAGAACCAAATTCACTCATTATTAATATGCTATAGGCTTTCCATGACTGTGTGAATGCTGTCCACTTCCTCTCATTATTTTATCCCTTCCAGCGATCCTCACCTTGAGGGTCCACCTCCTTAGCCACCTTGAGGGCGTCGGAATTGGCCAAGTCAGTGTTGGCCGGGGTAACGGCGAGGATCAGGCAGCTCTCCCTAGTGATGAACTGCATAATCATGTCCCGAATCTGGTGCTCGATGTCTACCGGCTGGTCGCCCACTGCAACCTTGGTCATACCGGGCAAATCAATGAGAGTCAGATTCAATACTGTTGAAGAGAGAAAGAGAGAGAGAGAGAGAGAGGAGTGACATTTTAACAATGGCTGCCACGATTATGAGTGTGGACTGAGGAAAGCAGTGGTCTTAGGGAGTCTTGTGCTGTATTACCGTTTGGAGAGTACACCCTGAGGTTGATGGGAATAGGAGAGATGCCCTTGTTGGACCCCGTAATCCTGTCGGTTTCTGCTTCGATTTCCTGCCGGACTTCATCAAAGTCCACAAACTTCCTCCCTTTGCAGTGCAAGAACTCCGCATATTCTACAGACAGAGAGATGGAGAGTGTGGTTCAGGGTGATATGGAGATGGGCGGACGACATTTCAGCATCAAGGCGTACGAGACATGAAAACCATCCCGTGGTATTTTCACCTAAAAGCTAAACCCTTTTATTGCCATGAAACATAAGAGATAGCATTCCACACCGGGGCTCTATAAGCTAAATCTAAAACCATAAACACAACAATTCGTTACAATAAACAAATTCAATACACGAGCTTCAAATACACTGAATTTAACGTATTAAATATAAAAAAATCTATAGTATAAAAATAAAAAGAATAATGACATTAAAAAAAGGTTATTCAAGATAATCAATGATACTTCACACTTTTCTAAAACATTTATTCCATACTAATTTGCAAAAGGAGTGCATGATTTAGCTCACACAGCAAAAAACCTCTTGATATTCATTTTAGCAAATATTCCAACTGAAATTAACTAGTCCAACAGTAATTATACTGATTTAAAGGGATAGTTCACCAAAAATGGACAATTATTTTAATTAAGTTGATATAATGAAATAAAAATGAATAAAAACTATAAAGATAAATGAAAAATGACAAAAACATTCGAACATTAAGTACGTTTGAGCTATATTTGATGTGTTGATCAATCAATAAATCTGTTCATGATATAAAGTGATTGTGTCTCTCCAGAAGACTTGGATTTTTGATCGATTCACATGGATTACTTTTACGCCGTTTGAACATTTTAGTTGGTGTGGGCTATCAATGTATGGACAAAAATGACAAGAGAATATTAAAAATGTACTAATGAAAGAAAACAGAAAATGATGACTAGGGCTAGAACTAATGTTTTTTTTTTTCAATCAATTCATCTATCAATTATCAGATTAATCGAACAAACTACCGATAATGATCTAACCATAGAGGTAATCATAGCAACAGTATCAAACATGGTCGTAACATAAATGAGTCCAATCGAGCAACAGCATTAAATGCTTTGTAATCGGTTTCGCACTCGCAGTTTCGCATTCACTACAGCTCATAAAAACAGAATGCTGTATGAACGCAACCGTATTAAGCACAAAATATAGGACAGGAAACCGTATTCTAGCGCTGTGTAAAAATTCACTCTAATAGTGCAAATTAGGGATGTATTGAGATGAAAAGTTTGGCCGATACCAATAACCGATAATTTGTAATATTTGAAAGCCGATAACCAACATATTGGCCGACAGGGTTGGGGAGTAACAAAATACAAGTAACTTAGTTACGTATTTAAAATATAAAATTTGAGTAACTGTATTTCATGACAGTTACATTTTAAATGGGTGGTAATCAGATTACAGTTACATCTGAAAAGTATTTTAGATTACCAAAGTGATTACTTTGAGTTTTAATGTCATTTAAACAGCAATTGGTGATTCTATGACTCTAACAGTTTGAAAAAAGATAAGTTAAGATTCATTTTAGGATACTTTTAAGAGGGATCAAAAATGTTGTTATTTTTATTTAGTACTGTCCTGAACAAGACAAAATGACTGAATTTATAAAAAAATTGCTGTTAACTGTCCTGTGATGACCTGATGTTAAAGTTATAAATTCAGAACTAGGAGATTCAAACCTGCAATACTTGCAAGTTTGTTTCTTGCAATTGTGAATTTAGTTTGTGAGTTTATATCTCATAATTCTGACTTTTCGCCAATATTTCAAGTTTATATCTCATATTTTTGACTTTTCTCAATATTGCGAGTTTATATCTCATAATTCTGACTTTATAACTCACAATTGCAACTTTATATCATGCAATTCTGAGGGAAAAAGTCAGAATTGTGAGACAAAAACTTGCAATTACATTTTTTGTGTTTGTTCCACACTTATTAGTATTCCAAAGTATTCTAAAGTATTTAGATTAAGTTACTAAACTTGAGTAATGTAACGAAATACGTTACAAATGACTTTTTAAAGCATGTATTTTGTAATCTGTAGTGAAATACATTTTAAAAGTAACCTACCCAGCCCTGTTGGCCAATAAATCTAAATCCAAATTGTTATAAAAGTTTTGAGAGCCTGATTACAGAGACAAAAGTTTCACCAATAAAAGCCATGTCCAAAGCAAACAATGTATTTTATGTTGCCTATATCACAGACTTGCGCTGCACATATTGTCCTTTTTGAAGTGACTCCTATCATATTTCAGGCAATTCAAAACCATCATGGCCATCTGTGCGCATCAGAAATGTCTCAGCTGAAGGAAGTAATCCATTATTTACTGCCTTTAATATATCGGCCACATTTTCTTAATGTGCTGAGAATGATAACATTAAAAATGAACATATATCGGCCCGATACCAATATGGTGGCCGATATATCATGCAACCCTAGTCCAAATACTTATACTGCTATCTCGTTGTTTTGATGTAGATGTTCTCCATTTCAGTTTTACAGAGCAAAAAAAAACTTCCACACTTTAGATCAGGCTCAATATTTTGGTAATAACAGTACATTTTCAGCATGCCGACATCGACGCAATCGAAACATTCCACACAAATCGACTCATTTACGTGATCATGTCGGTGCATTGTTCCAGCCCTAATGATGACATAATTTTCATTTTTTTGTAAACTAACCCTTTACTTCTCACAAACCATAAAGGGTTAATCCGCACAGAGGGTTAAGCTGGTTCATTTCAAGCCATATATGGAAGTTACGATGACTTGCGGTTCAGTAAGTGAGTCAGTGAATTCACTCTGCTTGATTCAGTGGTCTACCATGAGTTCGATATTCATGTGGGAGTCATTATGACAGTTTCATTAACAAGATCCGGGCTCATAAGAGTTCATGAATCAGACTGATTGGTCACAATGTATGTTTTTTCAGTATGATGTTGTGTCTGCAACAGTGGAAGATTGCAGATGTTCAAGAACCAAACAAAGTAGTATTCATTTAAAATGAAACCTGTTTTATACTTCTCGATTCCCAATCATGTGGATGATCCACAGATATTATGCATTCAGAAGCAGACAACAGCAGTTCAGCTTTGTTATGTTCAACTTTACGGTCAATTACACTCATTCGGAAGATCATTTGTTCTGTAATGTCTTTCTGTCTGAATTAATTCTCCATCTGCACTTCCATGTACTCGCTACATTACAGTACCTCATACTGAAAGCTATATAAATGATAATTGCTTGTAAAGTGGCTGAGAGCTGTAAATGTTAGAAGGAGAATTTTCAGAGGACAGCTGCCTTGTATGAAATAATAATATGATGACGATATTAGTTAAGCATGTCGTTATTGTGCCACTAGCGACAGGAACTGCAATAAATAACTGTTTTTTATAGTTTTCAAACTAGAATATGATAAACGCGTGCTTATGTTTAACATGGAATGTCGTAAAATGTCAAAATGTGGATGAATAAATCAAAAGAATTATTGTGCACTTAGAGGCTGTGCACACAACTCTATTTTCAACTAAAAACTGAACTTTTTATGCCGTTTTTTTTTGGCATTCGTTTACATGACAGCAACATTTTGGGGGTCTGAAAAAGCAAACTTTTGAAAACGCATTTTAAGAGATGAAGCATGTATGATGCCTCTGGTGTTTTCAGCATCTCGTCTCACTAAATGAGGACATGAACGCATAAACTTCATCTCCAGAGCTGCTCTGACAGTCACTTAACCAGCAATTCACCATTTCATTTGATAAAAACTATTGTAAAATACTAAAAAACAAACAAAAAGGCCTCCATGATTGCGGAAAACAGAATTTGGCAAAAAATAAAATGGATTTTATAGGGTCCTTGATGTGACACATTATTGTCACACTAAATATTACGGGCACTGTGTATGAATAAGCATGAAAGCATGTGGTTTCAATCATCCGCATACATATTACGTACCTGAGAAGGCTTTGTTCAGTTGTTTTCATTAACACACTCACCAGCTTTGTTGTTAACTAGCTGCAGAATAAGAGGCCTGCGGGTGACGATGCCTGAGCCTCGGGGAAGGAAATCCCTGTATAAAAAAAAAACAAAAGAAAGAGAACGTGAGTATGGATGGAAGAGAGGCAAACAGGCCTGAGTCATCCTTAGCAATCAAGCTCAATTTTCAGGGGTGGCAAAACTGATCAAATTATTCATGAGCGAAGGCCCGAATGTTTGGGAGCAACCTCTTTGCATTCATATCAGAACACGCACACAAACCAAGACACTATCTGGTCCCTTGTATCAATGAATATTAAAACACGGTGGCATCTTTTGAAGGCCCACAATTCCGAAGAGGCTGCAATGCTCTTGCAAATGAATGGCCCCTGCCGTATCTTGCAGCCAAATTGGGGTACATTTAATAACACTGTGACGAATTATAAACACCCTCTGAGATCAAACTGTGAGCTGAGAGCAGGGAAATTTCAGCCATTATTCTTGATCTATATCCACAGATGACAGAAGAGGTACAGTTTTAATGGTAATATCAGGGAAAATGATAACAGTCCTGCAATCAGAAATGCAAGTATGACACATACACAACCAAGCATTGTGAACATATAGCCCTGTTGTACAAGCCAATAGTGTGTGTTTGTTGTGCTGTGGCGGTTACAGCCTCCAGTACTCAAGGGGGCGATAGTTACCTTCAAACGTTGCTCGCTTTAAACAAAAAAAGTAGCATGTTATTATTGAAGCCTTAGAAGGTTAATTCACCCAAAAATGAAATTTGTATCATTAAATACTCAGCCTTGTGTCGTTCTAAACCTATAAGACCTCCGTTTACCGTCGGAACACAAATTAAGATATTTATGATGAAATCTAAGTTGTTGTTTTTTTGTATCCTCAATAGAAAGCAACGTAATTGCCGTCATTTAAGGTCCAGAAAAGTGCTTAAGATATCGTTAAAATAGTCTGTGTGACTACAGTGGTTCAACCTTAATGTTATGAAGCGAAGGTTGAAACACTGTAGTCACATGGACTATTTTAACGATGTCTTTAGTACCTTTCTGAGCCTTGAAAATGGTGGTTAAATTGCTGTCTATGGAGTCTCTCGGATTTCATTCAAAATTTCTTAATTTTTGTTCTGAAGATGAACGGAGGTCTTATGGGTTTGGAAGGATGTGAGGTTGAGTAATTAATGAGAAAATTTTATTTCGGGACGAACTATCCCTTTAACTGACGCAGATACAACCACTTAAAGGGAAAGTTCACATAAAAATTCTGTCATTTATTTACTCAAATGTTGTTAAAAACTTGAATGACCTTCTTAGAAGAAGACATAAAAGAATATTTTTTTTTTTGTCCACACAATGGAAATCAATGGCCATCAAAACCATTACAAAATTCTTCAAAATATCGTATTAGAAGAAAGAAAGTCAGAAACAAAAGAAAGTTTGGAACAACATGATCTGTTGTGGGGTGTGTATATGATGACATGGTTGAATTTATGATAAACGAATCTTATTTTTGGATGAGCCAACCCTTTAACAATTCCTGAGCTAATAACATGTCTGTTGCCATAACGAAAAATACATAAATAAATAGAATGGGATTTTAATTTGTAGAAACTACTCAAACTGTAGATCTACCACGATAGCAGCTGACCTGAAAGATGCAGGCTAGTTTATACTGTGAACATTTTCTGTTCATTTATTTGTGCCTGGTATGTCTCAGGCCTTTGGGACAATATAAAAACACATGATGAAATGCCTATGATGTGTCTTTTTCCACATGGGAAGCTTTGATGGCATCCCACATGCTGTGGGTGGGTTGAAAGCGTGTCTGCGGGTTCGAGAGTTGTCCAATCACAGCCGGTCTTAATGAGTGAGCCAGTCTCTCCAGGAGTTCCTGCTCTACATCTGGTCCTGATCAAAGCCAGTGCAGTCAGCTGTGAATCCAGCCGCCATTTCCCTGAAATCACCGGCCCACCTAATGCACAATGCAGCAGTGCCCGAGGGGACAGACAAATGCTTTAAAAACACACAGTTACACAATAAAAGAAGGGTCATACACAAAGGGAGGATGAGACAAAACAGGGCTTGACAATAAGGACTACCCAATGGATCTGGGGCAGAGAGAAAGACGCTGAGGTTCCAGTTGTCACTGGAATTGTCAGTGGTCCGACTTCTGCATTGCCATGAAAGTTCGTGATTTGCACATTTTTAAGTCTTTCCAGTTTAAAGGTGAATTATTTCATTTCTGTGACACTACTAGCACCTACCAAAATTACAAAAATAAGGCATACACCACAACCGCTCTAACGGATGCTTGTGAAGACATGTCTCAACAGATAAAAGTGGGTTACTTCCAAGAAATGGTCCAATATATTAGGAATACTTTTAGCTGTGTTGCTGTGTCATGAGTAAGCAATCGAGTAGACTTGCACTCAGTGTAGAGCGAACGTGAGCACCTCACTTTTAATAAACCCATCCAATGCATCAGTATTGAAGCATTTTTTTGACATGACGCGTAACTCCTTGAGGCTGTCTATACTGGAAACATCAAAGCAGACATTATAAACTGGTACATTTGTGTTTTTCAGCGGGTGCATGATGATTCTCAATGGTATTGCTGTGTTTATTGTAGCGCATAGCATCGCAACACCACGTTCGCTCTGACATGTTCATGACCTGTTTCATTGAAGGTCTAAACACAGCAAATTTGGGTACGCACTTCTCTAACCGAAGCATTTTTTCACGCAACGCTTCGGTCATGGTCCCACAGTGGATAAACACCCTCTAGCTCCGCCTACTACTGTAGCCACACCTCAAACTCTTGCTACAGGTTGAGCTGGAAAGAGATTGACAGATCGGAGCGGACCACTCTCAATGTTTTGATTGTGTTTGAGAGGCTCAAAGTTTACACTTTTGGGGGAGATGAACTCATAAACATTCAAGCGATTTTAACCATTTAAGCGCAAAAATATGCGAAAAAAATACACAGAGAATTATGGCAAAACCTTTTGCATACAGTCGGACATGTTTTAAGTAAACACATGGTAAAGAAAGCACATATGTATCATAATATTGGATCTGTGCATTAGGTCTTAAAGTGACAGCAGCCTAATATATCTGCTGCTGTCTGGTATTAATCCGAACCTCTATTTAACCTTAATCTATATTTAGTTTATACAGTGAATAATGCAGCATAATTTTACATTTGATTCAAGTTCTTTACATGAAAACCTCGTTTAGACATACCTGAAAAACCTGAAGAGCACTGTTTGTTTAATTTGGGTCTTCATTCTATTTTATTTGCGCCATTTCTTGCTTATTTGTACTTATTTGTTAACTGACTATATATTTGTCTTTAAAGGGGAACAATTTCTAAAATTCACTTTAATAAGGTGTTTGAACACAGATGGGTGTCCACAGTGTGTGTACATAACCACCCTATAATGGTAAAAATCCACCCACTCCTTTTTTATAATCCCCATAAATCATTAACAGCATCTCCAAATGAGCTGTTCCAGATTATAATAGTAGGGGAAGCCCCGCCCCCTTATCTTAGCTCCACCCCTGAGTGAGCTGTACACATGTTTATCTCCTCACCAGTGCATTTAACAGCATCATTCAAGTAAGAAATATATTGTTATTAAAGCTACTAAAGATATTTAATCTATTTTCTGATTTCTTTTGTTGTTTGGTTCATATTAACAGCACATAGAGCAGTAGGTACAGTATATTACACTGCTGTCACTTTAATACACAAATCTAAGATACACATGCGACTTTTTTCCCTGCTGTTTATGTTCACAGACATAACCGACTGTGTCTGTGAACTTTGTGTGTTTTTGACAGTTTAAGTGCAACAAGACATGTAAGAGAAATCAGTTTAACACTCACGGGGCTCGCCGTCTGGCAGGCAGCTTTCTGTGCGCGTGCTTCGGATGTGTGCGCTAAAGCTTAAACTGTTATAGCTTTAAAACACATGGAAATAACTTTCACGATGACGAAGAACTGCAATGTCACGTGAGTGTGGCCACGATAGAGATGATAATCAAAACCAAACAGATGTTTTGTTAGTTTCTAGCACCGAGGCACAAGTTGTACAAGCTCCGCCCTCTTCTGGAAGGTGGGGTGGGGAGCAGCAGCTCATTTGCATTTAAAGATACATGCACGAAAACAGCAGGTTTTGCCTTCCACTCACAAATGGGCATTTACAACATAGTATAATAAATAATCTGTGTGGTATTTTGAGCTGAAACTTATTCTGGGGACACCTGAAACTTATATTATATCTTGTAAAACGGGGCATAATAGGTTCCCTTTAATAATGTTTTAACTTTATATTAGTTAGGCTAGTAGTTTTGGCATTCGTATCGGAATCGAGAATTGTGAAATTTCACTGGTGTATCTAAAATCGTAGCGTCATAAGCAATTTTTTTCGAATGCAAGGTTACATGGGTAACCTTTTTTTGGGGGTGGGCCAGTGAAAATTTCCTTAGCATTGAGCCCTGCAAAAGTAAGCCAGAGCTTTCAAATGTAGCCTATGAAAACAGCACCGTCTGGCTGCACGAAGCATGTGGCTGTACGACAACGGCCAAAGCCTGGAGGGGGAGAAGAGGCGAACGAAAGCAGGCCACAGAGAACCGTGTGCTGGCATAACCCCGCATGCATGGCTCTCGACTTACACCCACTCCGCCAGGGAAGTCAAACACCTACACACACCCACACATGACCAGTAAATACACACATGTGCAACGGTTCGAGGAGCAAATAAGAACAAATACCCACGCGGTAGGAAGCAATATGCTAAGAGCACATCGGAAGGCTCGTTGCTTCGTTTCTCACTCATTTCCAGAGCAAACAGGCAGGTGGGCTGCTGTCCATTATTCATGGGCTTTAAATGATAGAGGAGGCTGAGCAGATTGTGTATCATTTCATCCATTATGCATGCAAAAGCAGAGCGCCGCAGAGAGAGTGGAAAGAGACCAGGAGAGACAGACAGGACTCGTCTCACTTCAGCTACACCCAGCGTGAGTCTCCCTCCACCAGCAGGAGAATGGGGCTTATCGCCTGTTCTTATCGAAAATATGAGAGCACAGGACACAGCGCACCTCAGAAGAGTCCGATCATTAAAGAGGATGCATCACGGAAAACTGGATTTTCCTTGTTTTGTTTGAAATTTGAGTGGGTGAGCCCGTCAAGAAGGTGTCACATTCAGCCCAAAATCAAAAAGAAAGAAGTGAGAAATAATGAAGCCTATTTTTGGGCCATTAAGGTTTTTTAGACTGTGACATTTAAAGGTGCTGTAATCATTATTTTGGAATAGCAGGAATGAAATGTCCCCGCCACCTGATGGATATCACTGAAATAGATGTCCTGAGTAATCACATCCGTCTCTGTGACAGTAAGATATAAACAAAAAAAAAAGAAAGTTAGCCCTCATTTACGAAAACTCTGTCTAGAAATGGGTCGTTGTGTAGCAGCGGTGCTTTACAGGGGATGAATTTAAAGATGTAATTTTTTTGAGAGTGTTTTATCAGTGTTTGTGTACACCACGGTAAAGCACAGCATGCTTATCATGTTAGCTCAAACACTCTCCTAGAAGTTGTGTCTCTCATAAAACATACTCACTAAAATCGTTACAGCTAAAAAACTAAATACACTATTTGAAGGTTTGGGGTTGGTAAAATTTTTCAGTGTTTTTGAAAGAGATTTTTGCAGTAAAATATCCAAAAATCACTGGGGCAGTGTTATTATTATTCTTTTCATTTGAGAACACTATCCCAAATGTTTCCAACTATTTGCAAATCATGAGAAAATTGCTAACCAAGGATCCGGGACATGTGAGTGAGTCGCCTGTCAATGGCGTCGTATCCGCGTTAACCTTGATTTCTGGTTTTATTTTGTAGAAACCATGAAAACACCAAAGACGTTTTAAAACATTACATGTCTTATTAAACAAGGAACATCTGTTTTGATACAGTTATAGACAGAAAACGAATCATTGTTTTATAGCTAACTCAACGTTTTACTCTCGTCTCATTGTTTAAATGTAATTTTCTTGATTTTCTGCGAGTACCAAGCTTTACCTCACATAGCATAATGGATAGATACAGCTTTATTTTTAGTAACAGTAATATAGAATTTTCTCCATCATACAACATTTAATATGATACTCTAAAATTCGGCGAGCAAACGCACAGAATAACGCTATAACATCATTTTCAAAACACTGAAATGTATCTAACATGATAAACAGAGCTGCGTTACCTATACTCATGACCCGAAAAAGCAGGAGAGGCCCCAGCGACTGCAGCAAAATAAAAGTCCCGCTGCTCGCGAGGAGTGTGTCGCGATGATGATCTGATGTTTGAGAAACATTTCTTATTCAGTCCCTCCAGAAAAACGCGATTATGCGATTGCTTGATTTCATGCATAATCAGCCAAAGTCTGTCAAAGTCAACTTTCGCCGCATAAATTGCCGATTTCAGCAAGAAAATATGCGGGGCTAGCATGATTTCATAATCCCTGTATTTTCGTTGAAAAAAAGTCACATATATCTTAGCAGAAAGTTGAAAAATGTTGCGTTTACTTCACACAAGTAAAGCGCCATTATTTCCCCCCTATTGCCATGGGAACCTTATGAAGTGACGTAATGACGCGATGTGAACGTCATCTGTAAACCCCGCGGTGAAACCATGATGAAGCACGCCAATAATTCTCATTAGCCAACAAAAATAAGCTCAAAAGACCGCGAGAAGCAGTTTCCCGCTCTTTTACATGATAGTGGGGGCAAATTATTTTGCACTCCGTGCAGCTGCGTGTTGGACCACAGACGCAAGTCGACGCTGGAAAACCACTTTGCAGTTTCAAGTATATTAGTAGGATGTAAAATAATTGACGCTGCAGTAAGATTGCACTTTGTGCACTGGAAGCTCTTCATTTAACAGAAGATGTCTGTTTTGTACAGCTACCTCTGTTAAACAGGAAGCACACATTTTATTTTTTTATATTTTATTTATTCATTTTTACAGAAGTTGAATATTCCTTTTGTAAAGCTTATTTGACTCAATGTTTTGTAATTTTGAGCCATGTGTTGATTAAGGTCTGAAATAAAACAGAATGAGAACTTCAATATTCTGTGATTTAGTAAGCCTGCCTCTTTACATGAAGGTAGTAGTCTAGAGAGAACAGGGTGTTGGGGGGGGGAATCCCCTTTTTTTCCTCTTTTGCATCAAAAACCGCAGTTTTTGCAAGTTCCCGCAATTTCATCGCATAAAATTGCAAAAATATCCCGCATATTCCATTGCATTTTTTAAGAAAACGTGCCGCAAAATCAAGGATTTTTGGCTGCAACAATCACAAAAAAATCCCGCGTTTTTCTGGAGGGACTGCTTATTATTAGGGTTAGGGTTAGGGTAGAGGTCCCCGACTTCTATTTTTAACCACTCACTTCTAACGCACCAGAGACCCGGGTTCAATCCCCACCAAGGGCAACTTCTCACTTGGATAAAATCATCTGCCAAATGATTAAATGTTAAATGTCTACTTTGGTGCAACACAGATATATTGCACAGTGCCAAGATTACCGACCTTCTCAGCTCAGCTGTCAGCACTCAAACAACGCTCATCAATGCAGGGGCGAGCACCTGGCTGGTCGTGACCACTGTTGGCCTAAGCTTGGACATCCCTTAGGCCACCTCGCTCACAGCTGCTGTTTCTGTCGCTCTTTTTATTATAGACTATAATTGCGTTTATATAGACGCAGAACCATCTTTTTACGACTTTTAAGACCCGTATTCTTCACCTCAGCGCCAGGCGCAAGTCAAACGAGTGCAGAAAACGTAGGCTACAGGTGATAACGATGGAGCTTATTTGCTGTGACATGGTTTTAAGCCATTGGTTATCCAATTTTTTTGGCCTTCAAACGTATGTACACCAGGGATTTCTAAATTACATTGTGACCCAGGTAATTATGAACCTTCGTACCGCCATGATTAGCAACGTTGAAAGTGTGATCCATTTCTTCAGAAATCTTTAATGAATATAAAAAGAACAGCATTTATTTATGTATATATAAAATAGGCAGATATCATGATTCTTTTTTGCACCAAATTACAGGCTGGTGAATTAAATGTAATATTTCACAAATTTTTGTATAAAATTACTGTATAATATTGTAAATATCACCACAATTAACTGGGTAATACATGTCAATCCAATCCACTTTATTTCTATAGCACATTTTATCAACAACAAACAGTCTCCAAAGTGCTGCACAAAACGTCACTAGCCTCCATTCAAACAGTAAAAACTAGTAAAATCAAATAAGAGCAATACAATAAAAAAGCCACATAAATAAATCAATAAAATAAATAAAACAAACCAATAAAAGACACAGGACCACACAACTCACGCGGAGTTAAAAGCCAAGGAATAAAAGTGGGTCTTAAGACGAGACTTAAAACATTCAACTGTGGGAGCCGCTCTGACATGACACAGTCTGGGGCCGACCACAGAGAAGGCCCGGTCCCCCCTGGTTTTAAGTCTGGTCTTAGGAACCACGAGCTGGAACTGGCCCTCAGACCTCAGTGAACGCGCCGGTGTGTAAATTTGGATGAGGTCCGTGATGTACTGTGGGGCCCGTCCATTCAGAGCTTTAAAAACAAACAATAAAATCTTAAAATCAATTCTAAATTGGACAGGCAGCGAGGCGAGGATGGGGGTGACCCGTTCGCGCTTTTTGGTTCCTGTTAAAAGCCGTGCCACAGAGTTCTGGACTAACTGTAAGCGAAAAAGTGCATTTTGGGAAATTCCACAGTAAAGTGCATTACAGTAGTCCAGACGTGACGAAATAAAAGCATGCGTGACTTGCTCAAAATGTTTAAAAGATAAAAAAGGTTTGATTTTAGATAAAAGACAGTATTATTTTGTTTATCCAGGTTAAAATCACTGTCTATAGTGACGCCAAGGCTGGTGGCTATGGGATGAACATGGTTTTTGAGGGGGCCCAAGTCGACCAAAGTTCTAATGGGACCAAACAGCATTATTTCTGTCTTCCCCTCATTTAGAATTAAAACATTCTGAGCCAACCAAGCCTTGACGTCACTTAAACACTCGAGTAGGGGTGTCAGGGGTATGTGGTCATTTTTTGTCAGTGGCAGGTATATTTGGCAATCGTCTGCATAAAAATGATAGGAGATACTGTGCTTTTTAAAAATCATACTGAGTGGGAGAAGGTACAGAGCAAAGAGAATCGGCCCAAGAATTGATCCCTGGGGGACTCCACAGTTCAAAGACATTATAGATTCATTTAAAACAGCTCCTGCTGCCCAAAGTGCTGTACAATCTAACAAGACAACACACACTAACAAAAATACATCGATTCAAAAGCCAGAGAGAAAAATATATGTCAAATATATGTCAACATCGAACCACGAGCAGGGACTCGAGCTCAGGTCAGCTGATGCATTGTTGCGTTACATGCTAGAGCGCTGCCCAGGAAGTTATGGAACCGAATATACTGAATATTTAATTATATATATTTTTGTTAGAAACCATAGTTACCTTAACCTTAATGTGGAGAAATTCATAGTCATTCATAGTCTTTTTATAAAAAATGTTACAGTTAAACCAGGAACAATATGTTGAATATTCATAAGAGCGAATAGACAGTGAAAGCAAAGGCTTTAGAGCTGGACCTCCATGAATTATGGACCAAACTATCCGTTTCCACCAGTGTATGGTCTGATCGGTGGGAACAAATCTGGCCTTCTTTGTCTTTATATATTCCAAGAATTAAATTATTAAAAGCCTGATAAAAGGAAAGCGAAGCTATTTCTGTGAGAGAGTATGGGAAACACATTAATGTGAGCTGCATTCAGAATATTTTAACAACCTTTATACATAAGCCAAGTTACTTTGACTTCCCGCATCACAAAGTATGGCTGCAAATATAGAGCTGGACGATTAATCATTAAACGATTGCGATCTCGATTCGAACACCCACATGACCTTATTCCTAAATGACAACTATTCAGCTGTCATGAATAGGTATGAAATAGGATGTATAAGTTTATTTAGACTCCTTAACGCCACAAGAGTTGCTAGTATTGTCCATAAATAGCTGTGTTTTTATACCATGCACCTATTTGATCATGTCAAGAACAGTGCAGCTCTTGCTGCCACTAATGTTTCACAGAAGAAAGAAAGTCATATAGGTTTATAATGACATGAGTGACAGAATTTTATTTTTATGTGTGCCTGTAACTGTTTTTTAAAATCCTGGGAGTCCAAGGATTTAGGGAAACCAATCCAACCCAAATGTATGTTGTATTTTCATCATGTGTACACAGAGATCAGACAATAAAAACAAAGACACTTTGAACAGGTTGTTTAATTCTAAGCAACAATGAAAGGGAAAGGAGAGGGGGATGGTCATGTAAAGTCCATATTATTTTTGGACATGATCAGAGAAGCACGGTATTTTTCAAACTGATCAGTCTAAAAAGTGATTCAGGGGACCGGTTATCACGACGTAAATAAATGTATAGTTGCAAGTTAAAAATTCTAATTTATTGTTTTAATTAAACCTTTTAAGTAGTAAACATTATTTTATAGAGTTCTGTTGATGTTATTAATAATGTCTGTAATCTAAACTCAAATTTCTGTGATAATTGGCTTTATTTATATATATAAATAAATAAATATACTATTATGTATATGTATATATATATATATATATATATATATATATATATATATATATATAAATTATAGTATATTTAAGTTGTAGTAACTTAACAAAATTATCTTCTTAAATTAGGCAGTGGATTTAAAAGTTCCCAGCATGCTTTGTTTAGGACTGGATAAGAAGAAAAAATGTTGAATATGTTTTTGTGTTTTTAGGAAAGGGAAAGACCTGTTAGGGTTTAATTCTGTTATGTTTGAACTTTAAATGAGTTTCTATAATGCTGGCTATCATTGTGCTGAAGAGATACATGAAGATAAGCATTACATAGAGATAAGCAATGACTGTGCTAATGCCAGTGACAAGTAATATCTCACTTGTTCGTTAAATATATATGTTAAATACGTTATGTTAGCATGTGCTATAACAGCTGTTGAATTGAACCGAAACAGATAAGATTAATTGTTTTCAGGTAGTTGGAGTGACTTAATTTTTTTGAGCAATCAACTTAAAAATTTGGTTATGCTGCAAATGATGAAGTTCCGATAAATCAATGTAGCTTGTTGGTTGAACATAAATTCAGGTAACAGTTGTCATAACTCAACAAAATTGATGCAAACTGAACTGTTGCGTTCATTTTTTTGTTGAGCCAACACATTATTTTTAGAGGTCATCACTAAAGGGTTCTGAACCTGTTCTCAATGGTTTAAAAAAAAAAAAAAAAAAAAAGTGACTTTTTGTGGAAGTGCTGCACAATACACAACATATTGAACAACAAAAACATCAAGTTCCTTTGACTCATCCAATTCATAATTAATAACTGACGGGTTCAGTTTCACAAAACAGCCCGTGGCTTTATCTGCCTGCCTTTCACAAGGTTCATGCTCCAGTTTTATACTCCTCCTATAGTGTACACAGCAAAATGAACAACAGCCCCACCTAAAGCAGCCGGCGGAGCCAGATAGCAGAAGTCACGCAGAACAATGACATCAGCCCTGCAATAAACAGCCATGATGTAGGCGCTGGCCTGCAATTGGATCAAGTCGGTTTAAACGGCCAAATCTGGAGAAAGATCTTGAAAATCCAGTTTGGCAAGATGAAATTTGACCGCCAACCTCAACGTCAGTCTCGTTCTACTTGGCATGTTGTAACGGCAGATGCGACATGGATTGGGCTAATTAATATGTGCAACTTACTAATGTTTACTGAGCTCTGATTGTGTCCGTGAGATGAATAGTGCTTTTGTTTGTTAATTCACAGCTGTCTAAATGTTAGTATGGTGGATAAAGGCCTGACAGAAGGTCAGAGAGCGTGCTAAAGCACTAAGGTAACACTGTGCTCAAAACGTGCCATGCAGTTTTTATTATTATATTTGAACAGACGTTGTTTATCAGACTCAACTGCGCTCCTGAGAGCATTTATTCAAATACAGTGTCGCCTATGTACCCAACTGAGCTCTCTCTTCCTGTCTACACATTCAGAAGGCTCTATAATAAGGATGGGGGCAAGTGTGAAAGAGTTTTGAGTCAGCTGACAGAACGGTCACTTGAATGTATTCGGGCAATGAATTCAAGTCATAATGTGCACTTGCAACTTCAAATGACTTATGATAAGAAATGAATGTAAACAGTCAGTTATGTCTTGCAGACAGGACGAAACATCTGATATGCTAAAATAGATATGTGAATTTGTGTGAATGCACACTATTTGACTCATCAGTGTATTACAGTTAATCATTCTTAAATTAAAATTAGAAACCTTAGAAAAATTAATTTGAAAAAAAAAAACTTAAAAAAACGTCCCCGACTTCATGAAGGACTCAGGATGTTAAGGATAATGGCAAAAGAGCTACTGTAATGTCCTCAACCTAGAGTCTCACATAGCCAGATGTTTAAAGTCTGTAATCTAAAAAATATTATGTACACTTTAAAATAGACGACTCACGATACAATGATCGTATCGTGTCGAATCGAATCCATTCTGAGCTTGGAATGCACACTCAAATGTTCATGAAGAAGAGTTGGTCAGAACTCGTGCGTTCGGCTGAATCATGCAAGTGGTTAAATATACTTACACCTCGACTCAGAATGCTTTTATGACACAAGACTAATGTAAACACAGCCCACTGTGAACATCCTTGTAATTCGTTTCAACCTTTTTGAATTTTATGAATGATTATTTTAGGTTCAGGTAGTGTGCGTAAAGGGACTGGAAGCAAGCAGATTGCGGCTGTTTCTGTATCTGCTGTTAAAAAGCTCAGAATCGATCCGAGATAAGATCGTGATACATCGGAAAATATCAGAATCGCTCCAGATTCTTTGTATCGTGAATTGAGAATCGATATATTGTCCCAACCCAACAAACTATCATAGCAGTGTAACTTTAATTAACTCTTCTGTCAACATAAGGCCGGTGAATTGCAGAGCAGGTGCAAACAAAAAGTTTATTGTACATTATATGTGCACATGTACGACGTACAGTGTGTTGCTAGCTGCAGTTCACTTAACAGCCACCGGTGTCGCTAATAACATGGCCCCTTTAACATACAAATTATTTATTATTAATCTGTAAATATTTTAATAAAAATGAAAAAATATTTAAATATTTAAAGTCAGTAAACTCAATAATTAATAAGAAAAAAAGTAGATTGAGAAGTGTTTTAGAGTCGGATAATGATTCCCAGAATCAGAACTTGTGGTACCTAAAGATTCCCACCCCTATGTCTACATTTATTGATCACGTGCATGTGTGTTTATGCCGTGCAAACTAAAACAACCAGTTTTCTGTGATGTAGTAAACTGATTTAATAATGTCATCAAAGTCAAGTAATTTAGCTGTTGACATGAGTTTTGTTGAAGTTATGGGAATTAGTTGTGATAATCTTTGAAACATCAGTTAAAATGAATTGAAAATCTTAAAACAAATATATTACATAAATGTTCATAAAAAACATTATGTTTATAAATGAATTGCTATCATGGATGTACATTAAAGATTTAAGGTTTCTAGCTATTGTATAGGGCTGTCAAGTGATTAAAACTGTTAATCTAACTAATTACATGATGTTGCTGATTTAAAAACAAGAAGAAAAAAAAAGCTGTATCTGAAGTGGCATTTAGGTATATTTTCCCAGACAGTTTAATGCAGCTCTGAGGATGAAATAATACTCTAAATATTAAACCATCAGTAGGTGGTGGCAAACCACTGTCTGAATGAGTGAGTCATTGAATCATACATGCAACCAATTCATTCAAACGGCTGATTTATTCAGGAAAATCAAGTGACCGTCTTAATGAATGGGTCACTCAATTCATTAAGCGTTGCTTGAAGACGTGACTTTATTTGAAACTATTTTCATTATGAAACAAAAACATCTCATTCTCATTTACTGAACTGTTGTATAAAATCAATATCCCACTAGCACTTATGCAGATATTTAGGAAGAATCAGCACTTTTACTCATTTGAAATTTATATTTATATCATATGATACAGTTTAGTAGACAAAAACCCCATACAGGGACCTTTTTTGCCCCAATATCTTGAATTTTAGTGGCATTTTAACAGCATCCAGTTGTTGCCACATCATGTTCGTAACTAATCTGCATGCAATGTAAGATGATGTACAGGTCTGGGCCAAGGTGAGGCGCTTTAAAAGCATTAATAATTTTAAGTCGCTATAATGTTTTCTATAAATTAATTGCACCGAGACTAAAAAGTTGAATTGACAGCCCTAATTGCAAAAAATTTGATTACTTGTTGTAACTTGTCAGTCCTGAACAACTAGTAGACAAAAGGGTCTTAAAGGAGCCCTGTGTGATTAGGCTGATCTCGGGTTCACCTGAATTGTTTCTTAGGGGGAAGTATAGATAAGATGCATTCCAAAACAGGTAGAGCGAGTGTATCTGAACGCAAAAGTCTCATTTTTAACTTGCCGCTTTTGGGGGTAATAAATAACACTAAAAATATTGACTAGAAATAATCAATTACATAATTATTGTTGAGTCATGAGAAAGCAAGAGCTGAACTACAGTATGATGTAATCAGAAATATGGTAGAAAACCAAAAAAATAAATAAAAAAACACCCTCATTTTCAGGGTTCAGTGCTTCTACTTCAAGTATACGAAGTTAAATCCATGAAACAGCCCACGCTCTGGATGAACTCAATAAACTGGATCAAGCGAATTCAAATAACACCACCTGTGAGACAAGCCAATTCCAGGAAACTATTCCTCTGAGCCTTATAGTCTTATAACTAAAGACTCATAAACAATGACCAATTAAGTTTACTGAACTCTCACAGCAGGCACTAGAACGTACCCATGAGAGCCATGCAAACACCATTTAAATCAAAGCAGTCTTTCAGATGATATGGATGACCATTAATTGTTTTACTAAGTCTGTGATTAGAAACAAGAGCTTCCAGAAATTCCTGATGAGCAGACAGGTGTCAGGTGAACACTAGTGGTGTGACTCCATTTTGCTTCCCTGGAGGACGGCCCAACCCTGCCTTCATCACAACCACTGCAGTCACACACACACACACACACACACAAACAAACATGTTATTTCTATAAGCATTCATATTTTACTTGGCTTTTAACAATAAAAAAAACCCGGAAAGTTAGCGAAACTTCCCAAACCTCACTTGTTGTTTTTTGGTGTTAAAAAGTGTGAAGGGTAAGTAAAGCAGGACTAAATGTTTCATTTTCTTTTTTGGTACCAATTGTTATAAAATGATTATTTCCATGATAATTTGATAAATGATTCACTTCCATGGTATTTCCCAGTTTTTCATAGCCATGTGAATCCTGTAGATTAAGCAGGGCAGTGGATGTGAATGGAAAGTCTCTTTCGGGACATGTATCCTACACAAGCTCGTGGGTGTGACATACACGTATATAAAACAATGATTCATCTATGCAATCAGACCCTTAGTTGTGATAAAACAGAGAAGAAACTATTACGTAACAGTCACATGACCGCCACAGATTTGTGATGGTAATGAAGTATGACCCCATACACAATTGCCATACACATCTTAGATGGGGAAAGAAACTACTGGGAAACAATAAGTCACGTCGACTACAACAGTTCAAAAGTTTTGGTGGTGTAGATTATATCATCCATTTTTCACATTTCCAGGGTTCTCAGAAGCGGAAGTTGTCACAGTTCTATAGTGTGAATGGAAACAATTATGAATATACTTTTTGCATTGAAAAAATCCATGTTAGCATTTCTATGACTTTAGAAAAGAGGAAAAAATATCAAGAGAGAATGATCACACTCACACAGTGGCATTAACAAGTTTTCTGTACAAGTATAGTGTACTTATTTAAAGAAAATATTAGAAGCTTGACTTAGACTTGTGATGTTAATAACTGTGGAAATGCATTATCAGAATCTGTGAAAAGGCCCATTGTAGAGCTGCTTGATTCTGGATCAATTGAGAATCACGATTCTTTTTTGTTTCAAATAAGAGATTACGATTCTCCCACGATTCTGAACAGACAACTAAATAAAAAAATATAGCGTAAATTACTAGAGGTTTTGACAAAATATTAATTGCTGCAGTCTATTTAATTGAATTAAATCTTTAATTAATTAGAATGAATATTTTTAAAATAATTGGTTTGAATGAATGATTCAACGACTCACTCATATATACTTTCATTACTGGATGAATCTGCATTTTTGAACAAATATCTTGAGTGAATGATTCAATGACTCTCTCGTATACACTTCACTCGTTTCATTACGGAATGAATCAGCATTTTTGAATGAATGATTCAAGGACAAATACCATTTTAACAGTCACTTGTCGCCACCTACTGATGTACCAGTGTAATCGATACAATCGTTTTTTGAAGCGTCATGTTGCTTTCAAAGTGATTTGCTCTATTTTGATCACTACCGTAGACATCAGTGTTTACATTTGAACTATAAACTTTGAATTATTGCAAGATAATAATTTGGCGGGGGTCAGAATTCGCCACAACACCGGTATGATTTTGTCAAAGGTTTAATAGACAAGCGAATCATTGTCATTTACGAAAATGGGTGTGTTTGAATCGAGATCGCGATCGTGTTCCAAGTTCAATTTATTTCCATACTTAATAATTCCAAATTACAAGTGTAATTCCATACATTTCCAGCAGCCACTACAAAGTTGGTGGGTTTGAACACACATTGAACAAATTACCACAGAAATATAAGCTACAAATGTTTATTTAAGATATTATAAGATAATATAAGAACGGTAGGTTACCTAATGGTTTATGTCTAATTTCTATTGTCAGTTCCAAAACTGATTGTTGATCCTTTAACGGTCGAACCTGCCCAACTTGATAATGAAATCCAAAGTAATTGCCACCAGGAAAACATGAGACACCCCTAGGGAAGTTAATGCATATCTGCAACATATAATAAATACTGTAGCTTATTTTGTTGCTTTTATCACACACTCTTCACTTTTACTTGCATTACAATTTACTTCTATGCTAATAATCTCAAAACTGATAAATATTGTGGCCAACTTATCAGTCTTTCATGGCTAACCAGTTTCAATTATAAAGAAAACGGATACGTGCATTCACTATGTCTCAAGAGATTTACGTCTGTATCTATAGGAAATGAAAACTAAATTTCAGCCAATTAGTCTGATTCATACTCTGTCCTCTGCTAAACATCATCAAAACAAAATTCATTCAAATTGGACCGGAGACAGAGCAGTCGCATCAAGAAGACTGCGGGAGGAAATGAATGCAGGAAGATGCGGCTCATAATGCAAAAGGAATATTGACAATAACAAACATCTTCGAAATGCCTTCCTCTCCTCTCCTAGATGAGAGCGAACCAGACTGACTCAGTAGGGATTTTTGATTTACAGGCCTATCAGTGCTGGAGCCTGCTGTCTGGCACAGGTGTGGCAGTGACCTATGAATACTGCAAAACAGGCGGTTACACCAACCTGCGTTACACAAAACTCAAGGTCAGGTGGAACAGGACGAAGGAAATCACTCTCTCCTGTATATATAATACTCGATTCAGCTCATTTTTTTACAAGATAATTGACCCTTCGCAAAGACCCGCCCCCTTTAGTTACTGTTGCTATGTCCGACAAGCCATGCGCTCTCACTCCACACATGTTCTCACACAGTGAAAAATACATCGCGGAGGAAAGAGGACACTGACAACACATCGACAGACATATGAAACAGTTTCATATTTAATATATCGTAATTTTTTAAAGAAGTTTAAACAATAAATAGCGTATAGTGTCTCTTTAATGTGTGGTGACAGATCGCTGAAGCTCCTTCAAGCGGCTCGTGAAGCGATCATCTCTTCATACTAGTTCATTTATAGCATCAAATAAACATGAATGAACATCAGAAGGAATGTTGCTTCAAGCGTGGAAAGACGCGAGTACACACAATTTATCAAGTTCACCAACGTTAATCTACTAACTCCCCTGACTGCTTTGTCAGACAAAATGGCGAATTCGGGGTTCTGATTGGTCAGATCGCCTGTCAATCAAACTGTTTGTGAAGGGGCGATTGCCTGTACACAAGAGAAGTGATTTGAAATGCAAAGATTCTACATTATTACAATACATATTCCCTTGATAAATCTATATTGTCATAGTATGCAGTACTAGTATGCATGAATGTAGCGTTCAAATATCAGATATTTTAGAACCATTTCAATTTTTAACCAATTATGATTCTTTTTCAATTGAGAATGGCTATTGCTGCCGCACTTAAAAACCTCGTCATAACTGTAAAGTGAAAACAATGCTGATATTTTATTGACATAGCAAATTATTTATACATAATTGTTTTTTTTTAAATAGAAAAAATAGTGTATTACAATAATAATGAGAATCGATTTTATAAAACCTTTAAAAGTAAACATTACAATGATCAATACGGTAATGATATATAAAGGCAATTTTTAAAATCACACCAAAAAGTCATTATTATAGCTGTAACGTGGATATAATATAGACATTTAATTTAAAGTAATCGTATATTAATTAGATACATAACCTATTTAAGGACCATTGCCTTTTTTTTCACGAATTATGTTTTTTTTTTTTTTTTTTAAATGGTCATAATTATCATCACTGCGCAATGTGGAAATATCATCTATAGCTTATTTAAATAGCAATTTAAATAGAAATACACAGAAGTGTTTTGTAATAACTAATTTTACAACCTTTAAAAGTAAACATTACAATGACGCATTATGATAATGTTATGTAAAGTCTATTAATGAATTACCATTTTCAAATAGTAACGGTCATAATTCTCATTATTGTAATGCAAAAAACTCATTCTCATAGCTGTAATGTGGAACTATTGATATTTAATTCAAAGTAAATGCAAAATAATAACATACCTAGCCTATTGTAGGACCATTGCCATTTTTAATTAATTATATATATAATTTTTGTTTAATTAATAATAATAATAATGGTAACACAACAATAAAGTTCATTAGTTAAACATTAGTTAATGTATTAACTAACAAGAACTGACCATGAGCAATACATTTGTTACTGTATTTACTAATCTACAGTTGTTCATGTTAGTTCACAGAGCATTAACTAATGTTAACAAGATTTTAAGAATGTATTGATAAATGTTGAAATTAACTTAAAGATTAATAAATGCTGTGTAATTGCAGTTCATTATTAGTTCATGTTAACTAATGAACCTTATTGTAAAGCATTACCAAAATAATAATAATAATAGTAAAGGTCATAATTCTCATGACTGCAATGTGGAAGTGACATTTACATTTTATTTAAATAGAAATACATAGACATGTTTGCAACCAAAAGCAAACATTCTGATGTTTTAAAATAATGACAACTTGAGTGAAATGTGCTTGTTTCTCATGAAAATAATCTCTTTTTTTCGTGGTACTTTTTTTTGGACATATACCATGGCATCACTCTGTTCCCTTGGAGTATTACTTAAATATCACCATATATATATATAATCTTCATTTAGTACTATGTTATATATTAAACTACAATGTTATTACCACCTGAAAGAATTACTCAACAATGTTAGGAGTTTTTATACGGGCATTTACACAAAAGCATGACGTCAACCTCCAGAGAAGTGTCAGTGTGTAAACACATTACCACTTTGAACGAGGAAATGACTTTAACAGCTAAAAACGCAGCAATGAATATCTTGGAAGTTTGTATTTCCCTTTTTAGGCATAATTCAACTCTCAATGACACTAGGGCTACAACTTCATCCGTGTTTGTGTGTGTGTGTGTGCAGTGCACTGTGCAGCCGACTTCCCCATTTTGCGCTCAGCTTCCACTTACGCCCATTTCATTGCAATGAATGAAGGCGAGCGTCCGCTTACGTCAACTGCGTAACTCACATCTGTGAATGACACCCATTCCAAGCGAATCGAGTAAAACAACGCAGCTGGAAAGTAACAAATGAAACGTGTATCTCCTTATTAAGTTAGATATTGATACATTTGGCGAGCTGAGCTTTTGCAAGGTATCGAAGTCAAACCAAAACAGAAATGGCTAACATAGTAACCAACCTGCCGACGAAATTTTCCAGCACGGAGCTTTTTCCGGCGCTCTGTCCTCCGACCACGGCTATTTGCGGCAGATCCAAGTTACAACTTTGGCCAATGGAACTGAAAGCATCTTGGAGTTTATTGATCAGGGGGATCAATTCCTCCATCCCCCGGTTGCCCATGGTTTCTGACAGTCTCTCAGCGCGCAGGAACGGGCTCGCGGCGGCACGGCGCTCGGGTTACTTTCAAGTGTTCAATTTCCACCCTTCAACCGCTTCCAGATCAGTCTGTCAAAGACAATTAACTCATAAATCACTCGCTGACGGGCAGATGACGCGTATTAGGGCGCATTCGTTAAGATCCGTGTTGTGATCTGAGGATCAATCATTCGTAAACTCACAAAACAAAACTTCTCGCTATCATCCGGTCAGGCGACATCCGACCTCCACCGGTGACGCGAGTCCCGCCTCCTGTCAACCGATGTCGTGCTATTCGATTGGTTCGAAGGAGCGCTTCCTGGTGTGTTCTGTCTTTTGATTGGCTGGATCTTCGCTTCTCACTCAAACAGCGGAGGATTGCTATTGGACGGCTCACATGTCAATTTAGTTTCAATGACATTAGTTGGAAAAGTCAACGTTACAATAAATTATGTATTAAATTCTGAATATAAAATTACTGTGTAAGATTTCCAGGAATAAATCAACCATATTGCCATTTTAAGAATTTATATAATACTTTCTTCCAATGGGAACGTAATTAATTCATTGTTTGGGGTCTCCAGTTTGTTACATATCCACATGTAGAAGGAAATGTGATTAAAAAATTTGAGTGGAATTCACACAGTTATGCGAAATTATACTTATTTTAGAATTCTGATCTGGTTTCAGACTCGAGTCATTTCTAGTGACGGAAGTCCGATTCATTTCCGCGAATCGGTTCTTTTAAACAGTTCGTTCAAAAACAACAACCATTTAATGATTATTTTACGTCGTTTCGCGGCCTAACGTTCCTATAAAATCATGTAGGCACACTTGCCGTTTTATTAACAACGTGTTTATGGTGATTTATTGTGCTTATAAAACAAACTAATGATTTAAAACCTATCACTTGAATGCATCAGACGCTTGTGAAAAATACGGTTCGCTGATTCACGTGAGCAGGCTCTTTTTGATGAGTCGTTTTTGTTGTGAGTCGGATCTTTGTAATGAATCGCTATTCAAAATGTCGGCGCCCGTACACAACAGCACACATGAGTGTAAAGACAGTATGGCATCAGTAAAGGCTGTGTCTTCTGCTGCTCCTCTCGTTCTTCGCGTCGTGGCAGAGTGTCCCGTGAGCAAGGCGAGAGCCTGCACTCTTACTCTCCCCCACTGCGCTGTAAACACCCCGGTGTTCATGCCGGTGGGCACTCAGGGGACCCTGAAAGGCATCACTGTAGACCAGCTGGAGGATCTGGACTGCCAGATATGCCTGGGGAACACGTATCATCTGGGCATGAGACCGGTACGTGAGAGGAAATACTTCAAATTGTTTGATTCATTAGAACCAAAGCACTGTTGAAGACTTCCTTAATTGGTATTGTGTGTGTCCAAACAGGGTCCTGAGTTAATAGAGAAAGCAAATGGATTGCACGGCTTTATGAAGTGGAATAGAAATCTTTTAACGGTAAATATGTTCATTCCCAAATTTTCCTGAAACACCAGAAGAGCTTGTAAGAGTAGTACGAAAACAAACAAAAGTTTGTTTTATGCTCTTTCTAATGCAGAGAGTTAAGCCTTAAAAGGTCTTCTCAGTTTTTGCATTTGCATTTATTTGTTTAGCAATACTTTTATTCAAAGTCACTTACAGTAGAGGAACAAAAGTAAATTTGTCAGTTTTTTATAGTGAATATAAATTATTAGAGTTTTTCCCTGCTCTGAAAATATTTATTGGATACCTATGTGTTGTGTAAAATACTTTCAAGCCAGCATGAAACTTGGGTCTTATTGGTAATATTTGCACACTAACAAGTAATATAAAAAAAAAAAAACATTATTATACATACAATATTGTGTCCTATATTAAGTCCCCGCTCCTTCCACATAGGCTACAGTGATTCCCATATTTCTAATAAAATTATGATAAAGCTGCTTGTTTTCAGACATTTTCTTTAATTAACAGAAATTGGGAATTTTGATTTATTTTGTGATTACAGAAATTGCATGAACTACTTGTTCTTTAATAAGCACGAAATCTATTGAGGGTGGGAAAAAAAGAAATATTGTTAAATTTAAATCCTGATTTTGTGTGTTTTTAAACATTTTAAGTTAGATTAGTTTTTTTTTTAAATATTACAGTGCCCATATTATGCATTCTTTCATGTAGTGTGTAATAAAGCTGTTTGTGAATGTAAAAGGTCTGCAAAGTTTTAATAATCAAAGTGCATGACAAGTAAAGTTAATGTCTCCTAAAAGAAAGATCTGATTCTGATCTGTCTGAAATGAGTCCTCAGTAATCACAGCCTTAGTTTCTGCTCGAACAGATGTAGGTTTGTAACACATTTGAACAATGTGAGCCTGTGCTCTTCATTGGCTGCCCGAGAACAACGTCTACTTTGACCCTCAAACACTGTAGTTGTAGCCGAGGCTTGTAAGAGTTTGGATTGAGAAGATGCTATTTTCTGCTTGGCAAAAGCAAATCCACATTACATGCTCTTCCAAAAGATGAGGACTCACTATCTACACCATCATTACACTGTGAATCAAGTCCTGAGGAAGCACAAGTTCAGATTTGGGGATGGGCTGTAAGAGGTTGGCCAATCACAACAGACTGGGTCATCTGACCAATCAGAGCAGAGAATGAATCTTTGAACAAACCGTTTTCAGACTCTGAGAAAAAATGCTTTTTATATGCAATGTATATTATGATCAAATGAAAGTGTGTTTTGACCTTGGATGCATGTAAACCTGTTGTAGAAGAATCCCAGAGTTCTGCGTTTCACCCCCAAATTTCTTGTAATAGGACAGTGGCGGGTTCCAGATGGTGTCTCTAGTGGAGCTCTCTGTGGTGACGGAGGAGGGCGTCACGTTTCGTTCTCCTTATGACGGAAAGGAAATCCTGCTCACCCCTGAGCAATCCATCGCCATACAGAACAGCCTCGGTACGAGTCACAGAGTTATTATACTCAATACTAAAACCATAAAAAAAAATCATTACTCATATAATAATGAAGTTAACATTATAGCGTTAGTTTACCCAAGAATGAAAATTCTGTCGTCATTTACTCAATAATATGGTCTGTCATCATTAATCTGGTATATGGTCAACCATAACAAAATGAGGGCGTCATATTTGGTCTGTTTACCATATTTGATGTATGTTCGCGGATCAGTGTTTTTATATGCCAAAAATAGCCTAAATTAAGCTTTTTTAATCATATAAAGTGATCATGTCTCTTCAGAAGACTTGGATTAAACTTCTCAAGTTAAGTGACTATTTTATTCTCTCTTTATGAACATTTTGAAATGTCAGAGTTTTGGTTGACTTTCAATGGAGGGACATTGAAATCTCTCAGATTTCATTAAAAAGATCTTAATTTGTGTTCCAAATATAAACAAAAGTCATGAGAGTGATTCAGTGAGGACAGAATTGTCCTTGTGAAATGAAATAGAATGCAAAAAAACATGAACTTTAACAGTTCAGCTATTGCCAAAGCAAAATATTACCTAATTAAATTGTTTAACTTCATGTTGTAAAATAAATAAAAATGGATACACTACACTCACACATAACAGTTATCATCTTAAAAGACGAGTAGGAAAGGTTAGACATATTTTGATGGTTATGTTTTTTATTGATTTAACATCCTTATTGCTCAGACACAATTATACAGTAAAACATTTTACCTTTAGCCAAAGAGGCGGAACTATTTTCATTGCATTTCTCAAAGAGACACAGGTAAGACCTACAACAACAAAAAAATCATACGTTGCTCTTAAATAAATAAATATATAAATAATATACCGAACTCCTCGTCAGCATACCGTTTGACTTGTGATCTCCCAAGTGTCGTACTCTAGAGGCGAAGCTTCGCATCAGCGCCAGTTTTAATTATATATAACATATTTCTGCTTTAAATGTCAGCGAGTGGTGGTTCACGTGGCGACAAAAGCTTATTAAAGCGGGACGATTTGATTTGACAGTGCTGCACAGACTCTTATTCTACCTGGCAGAAATGAGGCCGTTGTCTTTCAACCAGTTCAGAATATTCAACAAATGCTTGTTTGCAGGTTCAGACATCATGATGCAGCTGGATGACGTGGTGAGCAGTACGGTGAGAGGCCCGCGGGTGGAGGAGGCCATGCACCGCTCTGTGCGCTGGCTGGACCGCTGCATCACGGCAAATAAGAATCCAGACCGACAGAACCTGTTCGCCATCATTCAAGGGGGGCTCGATGCCAAACTGCGCAAGGCCTGTTTAGATGGTGAGCTTCGTAGGATGGCAAAAGTGCGACAGCACATCATGAAAAACGTTTTGAAATGCCTTTAACGTGCAAAAGTTTGGGGTCAGTAATAATTGTTTTAAATAATAAACACTTTTTTTCAGCAAGAACTCATTCATGTGACGGTAAAGACATTTATACAATTACAAAATATTTCTATTTCAAAAAATGCCGTGCTTTTGAATTTCCTATTCATCAAAGATTCATGAAAAAAAACACAGTTTCAACAAAAATATTAAGGAGCACAACCGTATACAACGTTATCTACGTTTCCATCCAAAGTTTTCGTATAAAGTCGACTTTCCACTGTTGCTCTTTTTTTTTTTTTTTTTTTTAGTACATCATAAATGCGCAGCTGAAATGCAAGAAATGCTCTCATGTTATCTTTGGCTGAGAGATTTCCGAATGACCAAACCATTGTTATGCGCATTTTTATGTTTGTGCATTTATTCGCTTCTTGCCATTTCGGTCCAATGTTTTTTTAATGCAATATCGCAAATTTTGCATAACAAAGTGTGACACTGGAGTAATGACGCTGAAAATTCAGCTTGGATCACAGGAATACATTACATTTTAAAAGATATTAACGTAGAAAAATGTCCCCCTGTGGTGAAAATCAAGTTTTTAATGTAGTTTATATGTCTATGTGGTTTTTTTTTACTATGATTTAAAACAAACCATGTGCAAATTTAAAAAAAAATCTAAAATCGCTGGTGTCTGTGACATCACAAACTTCCTGTAACCAATCACATCAACTTGTCAGTGGGCTTTAGCATGTCAGAATCCAGGTTATCCCGGTTTTTCTTTTTCATATTTCTGTTAATTTGTAAATTTGGGGAGATTTTAGTAAAAGCGATAGCATTGTGCAGCGTTTACCTCATTAAGTTGATCTCTGAGCTTGTGCTTGTGAATGGAGGCGGGGCTAATTAACATATTCATAGATCCGCCTATAATAAATGAGACGATATAAGTGCTTAGAGTTATGGCAAGCCCTTTTGACTTTTAATCATTTTCAGGATATGAACTTGTGATATCAACAATTACATTTTCACTAGTTAAAATGTTCATTCTTGATATCAGGAATTAGATTTCCACTAGTAACAATGACAATTTTTGATATCAAGAATTACATTTCCACTAGTAAAAACTAAAATTCTTGATATCTGAATAAAAGTCAAAACGGCTTGCCGTGGCAAGCCGTTTTGACTTTTATTCATTCTCAGGATATGAACTTGTGATATCAACAATTACATTTTCACTAGTTAAAATGTTAATTCCTGATATCAGGAATTAATTTCCACTAGTAACAATGGCAATTTTTGATATCAAGAATTATATTTCGACTAGTAACAAAGTTCATTCTTGATATCAAGAATTGTATTTTTACTAGTGAAATCTCGCCATAGGCTGCCATTCAAATTCAATTGTTGATATCAAGAATTAATTTCTTACTAGTTGAAATTCCAGTTTCACATATCAGGAATACAATTCTTACTAGTAACAATGCAAATTTCTGATATCTGAAATGAATTCCTGATATCAAGATAATTTCTGATATCTAAAACGGCTTTCTTACTAGTAACAATCACATTCATGATATCAGAAATGAATATTTTTACTAGTAGCAATTCAATTGTTGATATCAAGAATAGACATTTGCACTAGTAACAATGTAATTCTTGATATCAGAAATTGTCATTGTTACTAGTAAGAATTGTATTCCTGATATCAACAATTGAATTTGAATGGAACCCTATGGCGAGATTTCACTAGTAAAAATACAATTGTTGATATCAAGAATGAAAGTTTTTACTAGTGGAAATTGATTTGTTGATATCAAGAATTAACGTTGTTACTAGTGGAAATCTAATTCCTGATATCAAGAATGATAGTTTTTACTAGTGGAAATTGAATTGTTGATATCACAAGTTCATATCCTGAAAATGAATAAAAGTCAAAAAGTTTTGACTTTAATTCATTCACAGGATATGAACTAGTTAAAATGTTAATTCTTGATATCAGGAATACAATTCTTACTAGTAACGATGACAATTTGTGATATCAACAATTACATTGTTACTAGTCCAAATGTCTATTCTTGATATCAACAATTGAATTGCTACTAGTAAAAATGTTCATTTCTGCTATCATGAATGTGATTGTTACTAGTAAGAAAGCTGTTTTAGATATCAGAAATTATCTTGATATCAGGAATTCATTTCAGATATCAAAAAATGAATATTTTTACTAGTAGCAATTCAACTGTTGATATCAAGAATAGACATTTGCACTAGTAACAATGTAATTCTTGAAATCAGAAATTTGCATTGTTACTAGTAAGAATTGTATTCCTGATATGTGAAACTGGAATTTCAACTAGTAAGAAATGAATTCTTGATATCAACAATTGAATTTGAATGGCAGCCTATGGCGAGATTTCACTAGTAAAAATACAATTCTTGATATCAACAATTATAGTTTTTACTAGTTGAAATTGAATTGTTGATATCAAGAATGAACTTTGTTACTAGTGGAAATATAATTCTTGATATCAAAAATTGCCATTGTTACTAGTGGAAATCTAATTCCTGATATCAAGAATTAACATTTTAACTAGTGAAAGTTCATATCCTGAGAATGAATAAAAGTCAAAACGGCTTGCCATATAGAGTTACATTCAGGATATGAAAGAAAAACAGGAAAAACGTTTAAAAGTCATTTTGGTGATGAGTTTTAAGGGGATAAAATTATTGACTACAGGGGGTCTTTAAATTTTAGTAAGATTTCAAAATATTACTGTTTTCACTGTGTTTCAAAGAAATGTAGTCTTGGACTTTCTTGGAAGAGACTTTCAAAAACATTTTTAAAATATTACCGTTCCCAAAGCTTTTGAATGGTAGTGACCCTGGAACGGATTTGGACACTTCTAAATGTCATTACATAAGAGACAAAATATCAAAGCAAGTGGCATCTGTAAAAAAAATAAAATGATATTTCTCAGAACGACCTTTAAATTTCTGAACCATTTTTTTTACCAGCTGATATCACAGCTGGCTTCAGAGTCACTTCTCCTCAGTTTCACACATGCGTCCCAGCAGAGGAACCACAGATGTCCTTCATCACACTGTGAACCTGATCCACTAACATTTGACAAACCTGAAGCATTGAACATATTTACACTACACCTGGCTAGAGGTTTCCCTTTTTGTTTCTTCTCTCAGAAATGACGAAGCGTGATGTGCCGGGCTTTGCCATTGGTGGGTTGAGTGGGGGAGAGGAAAAGGATGACTTCTGGAAGATGGTGACTCTCAGCACAGACCACCTCCCCAGAGAAAAGCCCCGCTACCTCATGGGAGTCGGGTAAGACATTGTACTTGTGCTTTCGTTTACTGTTGTTACACTTTTCATTATGTGTGAGAAGAGGTTGTTGATTGTCTCTTTAACTGTATTTTAGCTATGCACTAGACCTGGTGGTCTGTGTCGCCTTGGGATGTGATATGTTTGACTGTGTTTTCCCAACTCGAACAGCAGTAAGTGGCGGATTTCTGTTGACCAGCTTGAGTTCAGTATTATTTTTTTAATGTCTTTCAAATAAGTCTCACCAAAGGCTGTTTTTACTGTATTTTTTGATCAAATATTTTTACAATTTAAAATGGCTGTTTTCCGTTTTAATATATTGTAAAATGTAATTTAATTCTGTGCTCAAAGCTGTATTTTCAACATCATTACTCCAGTCTTTAGTGTCACATGATCCTTCAGAATTTTCTTTTTTTTTCATTTGTATAGCGCTTTTCACGATAGATATCATTTCAAAGCAGCTTTACAGAGAATGGATGTCAACATTACAATTTAAAGGATGCAGTTAGCAAATAATATAATTTAGGTAATTAATTGACAATCAGAGTTAGCAGTTTAACTGAAGGTAGAAGCAAAGAGCTCCTGGAAAATGAATGACATCAAATCATTCTAATATGTTCACAAGAACAGCATTTATTTGAAAGTAAAATCTTTTGTAACAATGTAAATATCCTTGCTGTCACCCCAAACTCTTCT
Source organism: Opsariichthys bidens (assembly GCA_037194245.1). Classification (NCBI taxonomy): domain Eukaryota; kingdom Metazoa; phylum Chordata; class Actinopteri; order Cypriniformes; family Xenocyprididae; genus Opsariichthys; species Opsariichthys bidens. Next base: position 28,192,120 of record CM074277.1, read on the forward strand.
TTCTCTCTCTGTCTTGGTTTGCTTTTATAGGAAAGAGCTTTCATTCATTAATATTGAGATATATCCAGATATATATTTTTTTAGCTATATCATCTAGCCCTACTTTCATTATGGAATGTTCCTATACAATATATATATATATATATATATATATATATATATATATAAACCTACAAGAGTTTTTAAGGGGTCCTATTATGCTTTTTTTTTTTCAGCTTTCTTTAGTGTGTAGTGTTGCTGTTTGAACATAACAAAGGTTCTGCAATGTTACAAAGCACAAAGTTATTCTGTATATTAGTAACACTGTTTCTGAACTCCCTGAAACACCTCGATTGTAGTCTTGAGTTTTCTTGTACGAACGCGTCACAATATTCCTCATTTAAATAAATCCCGCCCAAGGCTTACGCAAAATAAAAGGGCTGAGGCATGGTTTAGTTGCGTTATTAGTGTATTGAAACTCACTGTTACGGTAAGGCCCGTGACATTTCCCAAACAACCTCAAAATGGTTGACCAATCACAACACAGTGGTCCAGCCGACCAATCAGAGCACACTGCACATTTCAGAAGGAGGGGCTTCATAGAGACAGAAATTAAATGGAGCATTACTGACAGACTGGGAAGACAGGTGCTGCAACAATGTCAAATATATGAAAAGTAATGTGTTTTTGAACATTCAAAGAAATTTTAGTAGACCCAAAGTCTCTGCTTACACCTGGTATTAAGATGCGGTCGATCGGATCACAAGACGAGGGAGACTCATTCCTGTTTTAATCTAATTTAATTCCTGTCTCTTTTGTCCACTTTCAACCACTTCTGTCCTTCGAGGTCTCTGGGCAGGTAAATGTATGGGGGTTTTCTTTAGATCTTTCCATCTAATGGACAAAATAAGCTCATGCAATTTACTTATGAACTCGAAAGGAGACGATGGAAAAACATACGGAGAGCAGCAGCTTTAGTGTGAGTGAGTGTTAGAAATCAGGAATGGTGAGAGAACATTGTGCTTGGTACATTTTTCATCTTCAAACCAAACTTGTGTGTTCAGCTGACAAAGTTTTAATCCCATCTGTCTAGCGCGCTTCCCGTAATGTTTACACGTTAGGTCAGTAGGGCTAGAGAAGTCTTTAGTGGCAGTTCGGAGACATGAACGTCTATGGTACGAAAAATAATCCGCTCTAATGCGTTTTCGACTACCTCTGGAAGGTCGAAAGTGGACAAGCCCAAAATGTTTTAGAATCATTTATATCTGTATTTAGCATCATCCACATGATTCTATTGACCCAAACACATCTCAAAACCAGGTGTAAATGGCACAAAAATCAAAATCAAGGGCATAATAGGTCCTCTTTAAGGCTTTAGAACTGTGCAGATATACTTGGATAAATCCAGGATAAATGTTTACAATAATCTTGTCAGCATTTCTCTAATTTTAATGAGGCAATGTCTGGTTGTTTCAGAGATTTGGATCCGCTTTAGTTCCCTGGGGATCTCTGCAGCTCAAACAGAAACAATATGCTAAAGACTTTCAGCCGATTGATCCTGACTGCCAGTGTCCCACCTGCAGGAGGTACGGACATCTGTCTGGAATTTAACTGCATAAATGATTGGTTTAGTATGCTGATGTTCATCTGTTTGCTGTACTTAGAGGAATAGAGGAATCAGCCTGTACAAAATATCTCTACTTCAAAACCTAAAGATGATTGTTGATCCTTTTTTCTTGGTCTCGACAATGGCAGACACAGTCGGGCTTACCTTCACGCTCTGTTCAAGAGCGACACTGCAGCCATGCATCACATCACTATCCATAACATCTCTTACCAGGTAATTCGTAACCAGGGTGGCAAATGTACTACGTGTTGTTTTGAATACAGTATCCATTATTATTGCTGTCACTTAATTTCCTCCTGTCCACATCAGCTCACCCTCATGCGTTCAGTGCGTCAGAGCATCATAGATCAGAGGTTTCCTGAGTTTGTAAAGGCGTTTATGAAGAGGATGTTCCCGTCCAGTGAGCAGTACCCCAGCTGGGCTGTAGAGGCACTGCAGTCAGTCAACATCACCCTCGACTGAAGTCGAACCCAGGAACATGAAGAGGGCTGCATTTTAAGACAAGAAAAAGACTTGGGTTTTTTTGCAGTGTTTCTTTTTTAAATACTAAAATTTTTAATATGTAAAGTTAAATATCTCTGTTTTGTAAATAAAGACATTTTCAAAAATATTTTTCGTCTTCATTTTGAACAGCATATCTTTTGATTTAATCTTTTTTTAATTTATTATTTTTTAATTGTACCTTTTATCTTAATATAACAACAGATGAAAACAACAAAACAATATGGGAGTTAGTGTGTGTACATTTCAAACATCTGGGATCGGTAAGTTTAATGTTTTTCGATAGAAATCACTTATGCTAAGATTGTTCAATCAAAAACAACGTAAAAACAGTAATATGAAACACTACAATTTAAAATAACTGTTTTCTATCCACATCATCATGGCCAGATCGCACAGAACGCACATTTAAAAGATCAGTTCACTTTAAAATGAAATTTACCCCAAGCTGGCAGTGAACGGGCATATGAAGCTCAAGAAAGTGCATCCATCCATCATAAATGTACTCCTCACAGCTGCGGGGGGTTAATAAATGCCTTCTGAAGTGAAGCGATGCGTTTGTGTAAGAAACGTATCCATATTTATAGTTATAAAGTAAAATATCTAGCTTCCGCTAGACAGCCTTCCATTTTCAACTTACGAAGAAAGTGTAAAACTATCGCAGTTCAAAACGCTTACACTACGTTCTACGCCTTCTGTCAACTTACGAAAAAAGTGTAACTGACGCAACAAAGCCAGTTACGCTTTTTCTGTAAGTTGAATATGGAAGGCGGTCTTGCGGAAGCTAGATATTTGTCTTCAAAACTTTTTTAAATATGGATATTTTTTGTACTTAAACGCATCGCTTCACTTCAGAAGGCCTTTATTAACCCCCCGGAGCAGTGAGGAGTACATTTATGATGGATGGATGCACTTTCTTGAGCTTCATACTTGTTGGTCCCGTTCACTGCCACTATAAAGCTCGGATGCGTCAGGATATTTATTAATATTGTGTTCGTCAGAGAGATGATGTTCAAAACAATTGTTTTGCTTTATATTTTTGTGGAAACTGATTTTTCTTTTAGAGATTCTTGCGATGGATAGTAACTAAAACATCTCCATCATGGTGGAACGTTTGATCAATTCAGTGCGTTCTTGAAACAAAAGAACCTATTCATTTCTTTAAAAAATAAAAAACATCTACTGACCCCAACACTACTTTGCATATGCTATGTATGATATTGATATTTAATTACATGACCTTACCTTTGAATGATCTTTAATGTGTTTTAATGGCATTCTGCACCAGAATCGCTCTAATGCCTCAAGTGAACAGATGTGCCTGGAAAAAGACCATCAAAACCTTTAAAGGTTGAGGTTATATATAAAACCTTTCAGTCGCTAAGCAGAGATTTATTGGGCTTCTCCCACAGACAGCCACTAGGGGGCAGAGCGCTCAAGATCTCACTGTGGAATGGTTTATGTCGACGGCATCAGGGCTGTGGGGTTAAAAAATTGGGGGTGGTGGAAATTTTTTTTTTTTTGGTAAATTTTTTTTAAAGAAAATTTTTTTTTTCTTTCGCAAAACTTTGCGTTCCGTTCCCTCCGTTCCGCAAAAGTTGTGCCAATTCTTCGCAAAAACTTTTTGCGTTCCCACGCGTTCCCACGCAAAACTTTTGCGTTCCTTCGCGTTCTGTTTTTTTGCCCCCGTTCGCAAAACTTTGCGTTCCCTTCGCAAAGATGATTTTGCGTCCCCACCAAAATCTTTTTGTGCGTTCCCAAAGCAAAGATGTTTGCGTTCGCACGCAAAATGTTTGCGTTCCCACACAAAGAGTTTTGCGTTCCCACGCAAAGATGTTATTGTGTGCCTTGCAACACCTTTTTCCTGAGACAAAACCTTCCCTGGCTGTCCTGTGTGTTGGCTGGCTGGTAAGTCGTAATTAGCATTATTAAGCATTAATACACACATATAATAATTTGAATATTTAGAGTTTTTTTAATTCCTTAAATTTAAAATTGTTATTATATATTGCGGTATATTTAAATTGCGGCGGTGAGACAAGTTGAAAAAAAAAAAAAGAAAAAAAAGTGAAAAAAAAAAAAAAGCAAAAAAATTTCTAAAATGTTAGTAACTTCAAACATTTCAACTGTACAAGTCAACACACAACTACACTCCTGCTGGTGGTTCTAACTGTTTACACTAGTAGTGGCATGTAGTTTTTTTATTTAGTTGCATGTTTGCAGTTACATACATACAACCAGCAGCATGCAGCAATTTGATTGCATATTAGATTATTTGATATTATTAGTGTTTTTATAAAATTTTATTTTTTTATGAAGACATTTTTTTATATATTTTATATAATAATATATATATATATATATATATATATATATATATATATATATATTATATATATATATATATATATATATTATATATATATAATAGTAAGTAGACGGAGCCCCGGAGAGAGCCCAGGAGAGCAGTGAGTTTTTGAATTTATTTTTTCATTATATTTTATATAATAAATAAAAAAAGGTTTTTTTTTTTTTTTTTTTTTTTCAGACCTCCCTCCGTTTCGCGCCGCTTGTAGAGAATTTATATATATAATTTATAAACAATTTAGTTGGATTGTTTTTTGTAGCTCGTTGTCTTCTTGCTTTTTTTTTTGGAAAAATGCATTTTTTTTTTTTTTTTTAAACGTTTAAAGTTATTTATATCCGATGGAAGCGGATAATGTGAAAATATATATTGCCAGCTTTAACTGACCTTAAACACTGACCGCTTTCCGCTTATATTTTTTTTTCTCAAACATTCAAAAACTCTAAATGTGCGCGCGCATATTGTGTGTATTAATGCTCGAGCTGACTTTAATAATAAACTGCCAGCCAGAGGACATTTAACAAGGAAGGTTTTGTCCGAGCTCACAACAGGTTTTGCAAGGGGAACAATAACATCTTTGCGTGGGACGGCAAAAGTTTTGCGTGGGAACGCAAACAAACGCGCGAGGGGGCGAGGAAAAGTTTTGTTTTGGTGGGAACGAACGCAAATCGAGGGACGAGAGTTTTTTTTTTTTGGCGTGGGAACGCAAACATCTTCGAGGGGGCAACGTTTTTTTTTTGCGTGGAAAAAAAAAATTTTTAAAAAAAAAAAATCCCATCCCCATTTTTTTTTTCACCACACGTCCCCCTTTAGGGGGCTCCGTAGGCTGCAACTGGAGACTCGACTCTGTTCCAGTGGAGAAATCGAATGTGACAACACAATTAATTTGACTCCAGCATGGAAATTTGACTTCTTTGATTTTGATTGCATTATTATGCTAACTGCATAAAGCATGTCAAACACCGCAACAGGTGTTCCTCTTCACTTTCTGCACATTCCACGCGTCTTATTTGCAAAACTATCACATTTGAGTGGGTATAAAATTTGCTGCACTATTTCTGGTGATGTGAAATATGGCAAGCCGTTTTGACTTTTATTCATTTTCAGAATTTGAATTTGTGATATCAACAATTACATTTTCACTAGTCAAAATTGTCATTTTTGATATCAAGAATTCAATTTCAAGTCAAGTCAAGTCAAGTCAAGAGATAATTCTTGATATCAAGAATTGTATTTTTACTAGTGAAATCTCACCATAGGCTGCCATTCAAATTCAATTGTTGATATCAAGAATTAATTTCTTACTAGTTGAAATTCCAGTTTCACATATCAGCAATAAAATTCTTACTAGTAAAAATGTTAATTTCTGCTATCATGAATGTGATTGTTACTAGTAAGAAAGCCTTTTTAGATATCAGAAGTTATATTGATATCACGAATTCATTTTCAGATATCAGAAATGAATATTTTTACTAGCAGAAATGCAATTGTTGATATCAAGAATAGATATTCAACTAGTGACAACTGAATTCTTGATATCAGACATTTGCATTTTTACTAGTAACAATGTAATTATTGATTGCAAAAAGGATGATTTTTACTAGAATTGTAGAATTTTAGAAGAATTGTATTCCTGATGTGTGAAATTGGAATTTCAACAAGTAAGAAATCAATTCTTGATATCAACAATTGAATTGCTACTAGTAAAAATGTTCATTTCTGATATCATGAATGTGATTGTAACTAGTAAGAAAGCTGTTTTAGATATCAGAAATGATACTGATCACGAATTCATTTCAGATATCAAAAATGGATATTTTTACTAGCAGCAATTCAATTGTTGATATCAAGAATAGATATTCAACTAGTGACAACTGAATTCTTGATATCAGACATTTGCATTTTTACTAGTAACAATGTAATTATTGATTGCAAAAAGGATGATTTTTACTAGAATTGTAGAATTTTAGAAGAATTGTATTCCTGATGTGTGAAATTGGAATTTCAACAAGTAAGAAATCAATTCTTGATATCAACAATTGAATTGCTACTAGTAAAAATGTTCATTTCTGATATCATGAATGTGATTGTAACTAGTAAGAAAGCTGTTTTAGATATCAGAAATTATCTTGATATCAGGAATTCATTTCAGATATCAGAAATGGATATTTTTACTAGCAGCAATTCAATTGTTGATATCAAGAACAGATATTTCAACAAGTGACAATTGAATTCTTGATTTCAGACATTTGCATTTTTACTAGTAACAATGTAATTATTGATTGCAAAAATGATGATTTTTACTAGAATTGTAGAACTTTATAAGAATTGTATTGCTGATATGTGAAACTGGAATTTCAGCTAGTAAGAAATCAATTCTTGATATCAACAATTGAATTTGAATGGCAGCCTATGGCGAGATTTCACTAGCGAAAATACAATTACAGATATCAAGAATTATAGTTTTTACTAATGTAAATGTAAATCATGATATCAAGAATTAGCATTTTAACTAGTAAAAATTGATTTGTTGATACAGAGAATTCATGTCCTGAGAATGAATAAAAGTCAAAATGGCTTGCCATATGTGAAATGAATCATTTATGGCAGTGATAGAGACGGGGTGAATGTTCATTACCTTCATAAAGCTACTGTTTTTTTTGATTGACAGCGAGCTTTGATTGACATATAAACGGAGTTCAAGTAAGTGCGTGGACAATCTCATGAATTTCACAACGGTGCAGCAAACGAAATTACTTCAGGTGGCTTGCAAGTACATGGATTATGAATGAACTTGCCCACCCCTCAAATAGCACATGCTTCAATCAATACTGGAAATAATGCACTGCAGCAATAACTGGCAACTGTTACAGGTGATGTGAAACAGCTCGTGTCAGCAGTGGAGCGGGATGTCTTGTGTCAGTGTTTTGTGAGCTCGAGGAGGCACCAGTTGCTCAGTGGATCCGAGTCTCTGAGTGATGACAACACTTTATATATGTGAGAGACCCGAAACAATCACAGCGGAGGGATAAACGAGGGCGAAGGCGTTTTAATTTCCACCCCGCGTTGTTTTGTGCCCTGTTCCGACTATGGTGGAGCTGGAGAAGGAGGTTCTGCCGCTGCCGCCGCGGTACCGGTTCCGAGACCTGTTGCTCGGGGACTGGCAGACGGACGACAGGTAGAGCAACTTCAACTCTCATGTTTACATACGTGCTTTACCAATGACACACGCTTCCAGTTGAAATCCGCGTATATGAGCACTGCACAGGGAATTACTCTTGAATAGCCTACTATGAGTGTGAGTATTAGTATTTAGCCATAGTATTACATTGAGTAGTATGGGAATACAGTGAAAATTGCAATTGGCATTAGAGTATTGGTTGTGTCAATAGTAGCTAATAAGGTCGTTGGAATGCAAAAATGGTACTAGTTTTAGTAATATCATGAGTATTAATTATTCAGATTATTAGTAGACTATCAGTGCGAATGTATTATACATTCTGGCTGTGTCTTAAAACTTATAAAGCACCACAAATGCTGTCTAGCTGGTCAGTCTGTGTTTATTCTGGTTGTTTTATGCAGTCTTTGGTCACATTTTGAGCTCTTTGACTTCAACAGCCATTTTACAGACAGCAAAATCAAGGATGAACTGACTGATATTTGGTTTTGTGCATGCTTGTATCGTGTAATATCTAATGTCATGATGTTTTGCACACCTCAGATGATATTATTGCCTGTTTATTCAATTCAGTCGAGCTATTTACAGTGCCATGCATCACTGAGTCTCCAAATTAATGTAGAAACATGAAGATGGTACACCTTTTTACTAAGTATGCTGTGAATGAAGGCCAGTATCACCAATACCAACACTGATGTGGATGTCTATATAAATGTTCTCTCTCTCTCCCTCAGTTTCTGAGGATGAAATGAGTAATTTTAGCTATTCAACACTAACATTTTACATACAGTACCAGTAAAATTTCATAATTCTCGATTCCAATTTTTTAAAACTACTAACCTTTTTTAAAATATTTAAAAGACATTTTTAATGTCTTTTAAAAAAATGTCTTTTAAATGTCTTGTCTTGAAAAGTTTAACATTTTACGAGTTATAGCACAAACACAATAGAACGAAGGTACACATTAAATAAACAGTGCTTTAAGTTTTTCAGACTGGTATAACAGTAATATTCAGGTAAGAAAAACTACTGAAATTGAATAAAGTAATAAAATGTAAAGTGCAGTGAATAATTTTCTCTTTTCTTTGATCAGGAGACTGCAGCAGGTATATTAGGCTGCTGTCACTTTAAGGTCTGACACAGACATGACGTGGATCTGACTCTCATCCTTTTTTATGTATTTATGTTCATTTAAGATTTCTTAACTTATTTAAGAGTGTGCTTACGAGGATAATCACCAGAAACGGGCATAATTTTGTGTGCTTATGTGTTCAAGAGCTGCAAAAGAGAACATAAATCAGTACTGGCACGCTGTCTTTCAGGAAGTTAGTTTTCCTTGTTCGCTTACAATTAAAAAGAAGTTGGAAATACCATTACAGAGATATTTATAATGGACATCCAGATGTCATCCACTCTGTGAGAAATGTGTGCTGCGTGCTTTTCGAACCTGATTAATACATGATTATTCTTTTTCATAAAGCCCCATTAAAAACTTTTATTGTGTTAAACAGAAAATATTAATCGCAGAAACGAACACATTATTTTTGACAGTCCTGATATATATAGATAGGCCTATATCAGTCACTTAACAAGATTTGTCAATTGAGACCCTGGACCACAAAATCAGTAATAAGTCACACAGGTATATTTGTAGCACTGACCATTTTTAGCCATTTTTCTTTTATGCCAAAAATTATTAGGATATTAAGTAAAGATCATGTTCCATGGAGATTTCCATAGAAAAATTTCCTACCATAAATATATTAAAAAATTATTTTTGTAAGTAATATGAAATGCTGAGGACTTCATTTGGACAACTTTAAAGGTGATTTTCTCAATATTTAGATTTTTTTTGCACCCTCAGATTCCAGATATTCAAATAGTTGTTTCTCAGCCAAATATTGTCCTATCCAAACAAACCACACATCAATGGAAAGCTTTTTTAGATTATTTATAAATCTCAATTTAAAAAAAAAAATCCCTTTTGAAAGATTTGTGGTCCAGGGTCCCATTTGAAGAGTTCATTTGCAAAAACAGATAACTCTGTTTTTATTTTTATTGTGCATTCCAAGTAATATCAAACTGCAGTTGGGTTGTTTTGAGTAAGTGATAAGAAATTTAAAAAATACAGGTAACTTACCAAATCAAAGTTCATGAAAGTATGTTTTTTATATATATATATATATATATAATTTTTTTTTTTTTAGCAAAAGCAGATATCATGTTTCAGAGTTAAACCAAACCAAGTAATTGCATTGTAATTGCATTTAAAACACACAGGCACTCACAAACAGATTGGCACATATACAAACGCAAAAAAAACGAACAAGGTTTCAACATGTATTACATGTATGGTGTACAAGGACTTGCAGAAGTCGAAATTATAAATCCTCGGTCAATTTTAGTCAGCTTTAATGAAACTCCCGTCAGCTAGCGTCTCTTTTTGAAGTGAATAATAGCAGCCTTGTCACCTGACCTGAATACTGCGCGCAAACGTACTTAACGGTTTGTGTACACTCACGATGCCTTGATAGTGGACAAAACCGGCTTTTCTGACAAAACAGATTTAGGGTTCAGACCGTGCTATACGTGGAGAATAACGCACAGCATTCAGTTCTTTTTTTTTTTTTTCCAAGTGCCATTTATCGGTTTTTGGAAATGAACTCTTCGTTTGTAATTTGCCAATATTTAACGCTTTCTTAATTGACCTCTGATATCGTGGTATATTGTGAGAGCCACAGCACCTAAATGTACACATTAGATAAATATGCCATTTAGCCAGACAGTGAATCATAAAAATCTGCATTTTATGTTTGACACTCCGTTGCTAGGCGAAGACTGAGGACCAAAACACTTTAGTCCTTTAGAAAGATAAGAATGAGTTGTCTCCCTCGCTTCTGGTCTTCCTGAGTGGGCGTTTAAAATGCACTAATTGGCGAGCGCTCATTCGTAAAGGGGGTTAAAAGTAAGGGACGTGTCTTCGTAAATGGTGCAGCTACTTCAGGTGATAATTCCTCATTTGAAACGGCCTCCATTTGACAGTTTCAAAGGGATCTCATTACTGAAATCATATCTAATCACTCTCACCTACTGGGGATTGATTATGTTATTTGCCTATCAGAGAGCGTGCGGGGGTGGCAAATGCTGTAGTTTGTCCCTCTCCCTTTGGATGCGTTTTGTAGTACAGCTGATAAAGATAGAAAAGCTTGTTTCTTGTGCAGACAACCCACTGAACGCTGTCACTGCATAAAGCTTGCAATCCAATTCGTGTGTCTGTGAAACATTAACCTGCTCAACCTGGCTCCCTGAGGACTCACATAAGGATGTCTGGCTCCTTCAGCTCTGAATTAAACAGGAAGACCTTGGAAAGGTAAAGGCAAAAGGCAAAGTCCAAGTGGGCAAATCACTTTATGCCAATGTAAAAAGAATGTGGGCATTAAAGGAATCCACATTCTGTCATTATTTACTCTCATCATTATTATTGCAGCATAAAAGAATCTGAAGAATCATCCAGATGTTTCAGCGGTGTTTCCTCCCAAAAAATGTGAGTGCATAAATTAAATTAAACAGCACCAACAGTGGATAAAGTTCCAGCAGGAGTCCATGTCTCTCTTGCCTCCCCTGAGCCCATTGACTTTTAACAGACCCCCTAAAGTGTGCGCTGGGTTTGGTGTGGGGTAAATGAGAATGAATGGGGGAAAGTTACATGAGAGTTACATCTCGCTATGATCGGATAGATGGTTATGACTGGATATGATTGGTTTGTGTGGTAATATCGGTCTGAATGAACAAAATTATGGCGTTAATGGGGAGAATAATTAACAAGTAATCAACTCACCCACACTTAGATATTACTGCTTTATGTCAAGTTAAAATCAAACTTGAAATGGCCTGAAAACATGATGTCTCTCGGGGGCTTTGGTGAGTTATCAGCTCAGTGAAATTAAAGGTACATCTTCGTGTATGTGTTTTTTTCCCGAGTTCGAAAATAAGTTCACAAAATAAAACATTGTTTAAATTATTACTGCCTTTAGTTATTATTTTGGTTATAACAAATACAACATTAATTACATAGTTAATGTAAAAATACAAAAGAATCGTATTTATTTCTTTCTTTTTTGATGTAATGCTTAACCAAGAAAATATGAGTACATTAAATGTAACTGGGATATGAATTTCCACACACAAAAAAAAATTCAGAACACCACATAGGTATAACTAGGAAGACCTCATTATATACTATATTTCAAGTCTCTAAAGTCAAACTTTGTGTTTTTTTGTGTGAAAACTTATAAAATGTCCATCATTATAACTCTGAAACTCTCAACTCAAAACAATACAGGGGTTTTGACATCAAGTACTGGTAATAATGAGGCATAAAGAATATTATTATTATTTTTTGTTAGTTTTTTTTTTAAAGGTGTTCATGATTTTTTTCTTTCTTTAAAGAAACTACTAAAAAACTCTTTCAGTGATCAAAACATAGTTTTTTAATGACTCTGTTGTTTCTGATTGTAGAGTGGACGCAAACCTCTTTTTGTTTGATAGTATATGACAAATATAGCAACATCTGCATAATACTATTACTATGATTATATAATATTTAATAAGCGATTGTGTGTGTTCCTGGTTAATTGCTGGTTCCAGGTGTTATGGGGAGAAAGTGACTTATAAATCAGACTAAATGATGTTTTTTGAAAATGTAAAAATGCAGAAGAGTATTGTTTTGAGTATTTTGAATATTGCATTGAGTATTGTGTTTAGGGTAGGGTTGGGGATAGAATATGCAGTTTGTCTACGGAGTGTCCCCATAAAACATAAAAACCAAAAGTGTGAATGTGTGTGTGTGTGTGTGTGTGTCAGAGGCAATAATTCCTCCTCCCTGGAGATCCTCTGGCATGGTGTTCCTCACTGTTTGCTGTCACTATCACCTCCTTACATGCATAACATAACATAATACCGTCTGGTTATCCAGATAGATAACGCACAGTGGCCTAAGCAGTTCAAGGGATTCCCGGTGATCCATGTGATGGTGTCCTGTGGTGGATGGTGAAGTGCTGTTCTTGATGGAGAAAAATGGTGAAATTATTTTGTGCAATTAAAGTGTTAGTTCACCCAAAAATGAAAATTCTTTCATTAATTACTCACCCTCATCATATCATTCCAAACCCGTAAGACTTTAGTTCATCTTTGAAACACAAAAGAAGATATTTTTGATGAAATCTGAGAGCTTTCTGTCCCTCCATAGACAGCTATGCAACTGAAACCTTGATGCTTCAAAAAGTTCATAAAGAGATCGTAAAACTAATCCATATGAATTGAGCGGTTTAGCCCAAATTTTCTGACTCGATCACTTCATATGATGAAATGATTGAATTCACACACCAGTTTACCAGTGGTAAACGAAAGCTTAAGGGTGTTTACTTGACGTGCAAGAACCAATGAGCTTCATTCTCGTGTGTTACGTTTTGTTGAGGTTTGTTCTTACATCATGCAGGTTTGATTGAGCTGTTGTTTTTGTTCACTGATCAATGTTTATATGCGAGTAAAAGCCTAAATTAATTTGTTCATCATATGAAGTGATTGTGTCTCCTCAGAAAAATTGGACTAAACCGCTCAATTCATATCGATTAGTTTTCCGGTCACTTTATGGACTTATTAATGCGATACAGTTTCAGTTGCAAAGCTGTCTATGGAGGGACAGAAAGCTCTCAGATTTCATAAAAATATCTTCATTTGTGTTCTGAAGATGAATGAAAGTCTTACAGGTTTGGAATGACATGGAGAGTGAGTAATTAATGAAATTTAAATGGTTAAATGGTTAGTTCACATAATTGACAATTATGACCCAGCATTTTTCAAAACATTTTATTTAATCTTTAAAAAATATTTATGTGCAATCTGCATATTTTCTCTTCATCCTTCTAGGTTTCTGTGATTTAGAAAGTATAAGGAAAGTACTGGTTTACAGTGGGTTCTAACAGAGATTGTTCTCAGATGTTTGACTAACATTCTGACAAGGTTCTTTTGAAGGGATGAACAAACATTCAGTGATGTTAATAGAATATTAGTTCAAAGTTATCTGGTTCTTAATAATGTTCTCAGATTGTTAGTAGATCTGGAACTCGTGGGACTTTTTTTCTGGGATGTTTTAGTTAGACTTTCATTGAACATTTTATATTTTAATACTTGTTTCAGAACATTCAGAGAACCTTCAAAAGTAATGTTCCCATAATGTTTGCAAAATGGAGCACTCCCTTCAAATCTTCACATAACCAAAAAGAACTCGCTCAGAGAACGTTTTCATAACTTGATGGGAAACATTTTTTTGTTAGTTTGATTAGCACAAGTAATTTAATTTTTAAACAGCTCTATTAACATTTGATCTTAACATAAATTAGAATGAAGTGATTCTAAGAATCTTAAATGAACCTTGTTCTAAAAACATTAGTTTACATCACAGGACCGAAGTCAGCATACATTGACACTTTGTTTACAATGATTGCGCCCATACTGACATCTGTGTGAACAAACAGTTTGAACGAAGTAAAATCATTCTAAACATAAATTCCAGTGACAGCGCAGCATCCTATTGGCTGTCTGACACCAAATTGAGTGTTTTTACTATGTCAGGCTGCATTTACTCTTCTGAAAGTGACAGAATGTGCAGGGACTTTAGGGAGAAGCAAGTACCTATTTGAGGAAAATACCTGACAAACGTTGTGTCAGAGGTACTTGATTAGGTCTGAGCTGAAGACAGTAAGTTCTGGGGAATGAAGGCCCAGCGCCGATTAAAAGTGACAGACAGGTTAATTCAGCCGCCAACTCAGCCAAAGCTTGTCCTACATGTCTCACACCTCTCACTTCTATTAATCTCCTACGCAAGTCTCTTGTGCACAAACACACACAAGTAAACACACGTATGCCTACGCATATACATTCAACAACTCTCTGTTAGCCACTTATGTCCTCTTGATACTTGCTAAACACACTTGTGTTTTGAACTTTTCCCCTGCTGCATACTCTTTCTCTATACTGTGTGCGTTTGTTCAGAATACTTGAGTACCTCTCTGCGTAAGCAACCCCTTTACCTTCCCGAAAAAAACTCACACCTCCAATAATGGAGAGTCAAGAGCCGTCATCTGAGCTGTGGTTGGACCAGAATTTGCATCTGCAATTTCCTCTAAGCACGTCAGTTAATTCGAAAGCGTGTTGGTTTAAAAAAAGGCAAATATTTCATTTCAAAAGATAAACAGGACTGTGGCTCTAATGACTTATATGGATTCCCAGCTGTAATTAACATAATACTCGACTAAAAGCACATTTGTTCTGTTAATGGCAGCATGTGAGTTGCCATGATTTTCTCGAGCTCAGAATGTACTTCTGGGCAGCAGATGCAGGAACTGGGCCTTCCAGACAGCCTTGTCTGATCCAGCTGGAACGTTATGGAAAACCAGCATTATTGGCATTATCTAGAGATCTAATTACCTCTATATTTTATTTAATGGAGTCATATTTATTATTGTTTTTTAATAATTTCATAGTTTGTCTCGGGTCCACAAACATAATGCTAAATCAATCAAAACACCATTTTCAGTCCATTTAATTTCATTGGTACACATTTGGTGAGGAACGTTTAATGTCAATGTTAACCCACCCACAGGATATTAACGTGGCCTCGGAAGGTCTCTGAAAATGGAAAATTGCATGAAATATGAAAAGCATTAAATTAGAAACTTCAATAAATGTCATTTAAAAAACTCCCTGTGATAGCAAATGTTAGATTGCACACCCCCAAGATGGGGGCGCTTTTAGGGTCAGTGAATAATCGGAGCTTAGCCAAGAGATCTGTGGTGTGAATGGGACTATTGTTTGATGATATATTGGAATATGTAACACTGTACATTGTCTTTAAAATGAATTTTGAAACTTTACACCAGCAAGGCGGCATTTTATGGAATCTTTCTTTTAATATTTCAATATGTAGACTGCATTTTAAGTCATGATACACGTTTCTGAGAGGAAGATTCATCCGTAAAGTTGGATCAGGTTGAATTTATTTAATCGAAAATACAGTACAAGCACTAATGTTGTGAAAATATTATTACAGTTTTCTATGCTGATATAGAAGCAATTTATTCCTGCGATGTGAAAGCTGAATTTCCAGCAGTTTTCAGTGCCACATTACCCTGATTTGATGATCAAGAAACATGTCTTATTATTATCAATGTTGAAAACAGTGTACTATATTCATAACTAGAAATTATGCATAATTACATGCAATTAACCCTAAACCAAACCCTCATTCTAACCCTAACCCTAAGGTAAGAACATGTAGTTAATTGTCATTACTCAGTACTTAAATGTATTATTACACTGTAATACTGACACCTTTTTTAGGATTCTTTGATGAATAGAAATGTCAAAATAACCATTAAAATAACATGTTAATTTAATGTTAAAATAACACACACACATATATATTATATATTATAAATATATATATATATATATACAGTTGTGTTCAAAATTATTCAACCCCCCAATGCTGTAAATGGTTTTAGAGAATTTAGAGTACATTTGTAATTGAATTCAGAATGAAATCCTACAAGGACTTCTTAAAGAAGCATATGCAACTAAAATGACATCAATTGGTTTTGTAATACAGTAGTAAATGTTTCTTTTGTGAATTCTTCATTGACACAATTATTCAACCCCTTAAAGACTACCACTCTGAAGAACAGAGGTCCATTGAAGTGTTTTCAATCAGGTATTGAAAGCACCTGTGGATGTCAGGGAGCAGCAATAAAGCCTAATAAGCACCAATTAGGCAGCTTTAAAATGACTGTGATACTCAGCTCCTTCTAGACATTTACTGGTGTGGTTACAAACATGGTGAAGTCAAGAGAATGGTCCAGGAAGACAAGAGAAGAGGTGATTACTCTTCACAGGAAGGGCAATGGCTATAAGAAGATTGCAAAGATGTTAAACATACCAAGAGACACCATAGGAAGCATCATTCGCAAATTCAAGGCAAAGGGCACTGTTGAAACGCTACCTGGTCGTGGCAGAAAGAAGATGCTGACTTCAACTGCTGTGCGCTACCTGAAGCGTAGAGTGGAGAAAAGTCCCCGTGTGACTGCTGAGGAACTGAGAAAAGATTTGTCAGATGTAGGTACTGAAGTTTCTGCTCAGACAATACGGCGCACCCTGCGTAATGAAGGCCTCCATGCCAGAACTCCCAGGCGCACCCCCTTGCTGTCTCCAAAGAATAAGAAGAGTCGACTGCAGTATGCCAAAAGTCATGTGGACAAACCACAGAAGTTTTGGGATAGTGTTCTGTGGACTGATGAAACAAAATTAGAACTGTTTGGGCCCATGGATCAACGCTATGTTTGGAGGAGGAAGAACAAGGCCTATGAAGAAAAGAACACCTTGCCTACTGTGAAGCATGGCGGGGGGTCAATCATGCTTTGGGGCTGTTTTGCTTCTGCAGGTACTGGGAAGCTTCAGCGTGTGCAAGGTACCATGAATTCTCTTCAGTACCAGGAGATATTGGAGGACAATGTGATGCAGTCCGTCACAAACCTTTCAACAGGACAATGATCCCAAGCATACCTCCAAGTCCACTAGAGCATGGTTGCAGATTAAAGGCTGGAACATTTTGAAATGGCCATCGCAGTCACCAGACTTAAATCCGATTGAGAACCTCTGGTGGGACTTAAAGAAAGCAGTTGCAGTGCGCAAGCCTAAGAATGTGACTGAACTGAAGGCTTTTGCCCATGATGAATGGGCGAAGATACCCGTAGCTCGCTGCAAGACACTTGTGTCAAGCTATGCTTCACGTTTAAAAGCTGTTATAACTGTAAAAGGATGTTGTACTAAGTATTAAGATTGAATGTCACTTGGGGGTTGAATAAAACTGATAATGATGTGAGCAGAAAAAAGACATTTGTGGTTATTTCATTATAAATGTTATGTTATATTTGTCTGACCTACACGTGCCTCTTTGATTTAATTGTAAGCAGGATGACTGAATGATCAAAATCAATGTCAAACCGGCCAAAACAATCAATTTCAGTGGGGGTTGAATAATTTTGAACACAACTGTATATATATATATACAACTGTATATATATGATCAACGATCAACCATCGCTTGTCATCTTTAATGACATGCATGATGTCATGGGAAAGGTGGAGCTATAGTGACTGATTTTTGGAAACGAGCTTAAAAAAACAATGGCTACTGAAGTGACGTGCTAGATTAATGCTAATTCCAGAACGGCTTGCTGAAGAGCCTCCACTATCGTTCATCAACATTTACCTTTTTTCACTGTCTCGTGGTAGTATAAAATTCATATAGGCAGAAGTTGCCATAGCTCCTTTCCTCCATTGTATAATTCCACCTAGCAGCACCGATACAATCGTCTCTCTTTCATTTCTCCATTCAACAGTCTGTCTGTTGGGACGCTGTGAAGTGTCGCAGGCGCAGCGATGGTTGGCGTCGGTATGGCTCACTATATGAGATAAAATGATTGATTCTTGGATCCTGATGCCCATTGTCATTTACAAATCTCAACGACACCCTACATCAAATGGATCGCGCCAAAATTGGGCTGATATTATGTAGTGATTCTGGACCTTTAGGAGCCTGAGTGATCCCTTTGGTTCAACGGACTTTTAATGTGTAGTAGCACCTGATTATAATTGACCGTTCAACAGACAAGACAGCAGGTTACTTTTGATATGATACAAAGTTTCAAATTTCAAATACTGTAAATTTTTAAAGACGTTTAAAGACTAAATACCGTATAGTGGTTCTTCAAAGTTCTCCTTCAAGCGGGTCGTGAATCAACCATCTCTTCATATTAGTTCATTTGTAGCATCAAATAAACATGACATCTCTAGTCATTTTGTTTCAACCACGGAGAGTACAAGACGTGAGTACACACAATTCTTCAAGTTCAAGTTCACCAACGTTAATCTACTAACTCCTCTGCTTTGTCAGACAAAATATCGGATTCGGGGTTATGATTGGTCAGATCGCCTGTCAATCAAACTGCAGGCAAAGGGCCAATTCCTGCAAAATAACGTTATGGTTTAGATCATTTAAAATATGTTATAATGACCATTAATGTCTTTTAAAAGACATGGTTCATATACTAGTATATAACTGAAGCTATTGGTTGTGAAATCAAGCATTTCTTGTTCTTACTCTTATTTAGTTAGCTTATGTACTAACATCTACCCGATTAGCCTACTTATTTTATATTAGATGTGTTTTTTGCTTGCAATATAGTTCCCAATTACATGTTTGAAATTAATAATGTTTGTGTCTACTTAGCACATTGCTATAATTGTGTAAATTTAATATTGCATTTTGTTAATATTATGATGCAATTCATAGGCACTTTTATATTTAAAGCATTTTGTTTGGGCACTTAACGTAATAAACCTCATTACAATTGTGATAATTACAATAGTTATGACTATTCAAGACATCATGATAACAACTATTTATTACCGTCATTACCACCTGGGTCCTAAAGGAGACCATGATGTTCTCATGACACCAGCATAAGCCTGACTACAGCCATTGTGTTGAGTGAATTCGGTCATGCTAAAACACTACTTTTGGAAAAGTAACTTGTTACAGGAAAAGCAGCATTAGAAAACTGAAAGTGGAATTAATGTCACACTACTAAAAATATAGCAGCATTTCCTCACTCTAGTGATCTAAACAATATTCGTAAGTGGGCTGTTCTTTTTTTGTATACACCTTGCCTTGCTCAGACAGTGTTGAGTACATAATGGCAGGCCCGAATTAAACCGTCTCACCAGTCTATTAAACCAAGAGTATTTCTGTTTCTGACAATAACCCATGACTCAGAAATATTACACGACTAGCTGTAGCATTTCAGATCTGGTGTGGGTTGAGGCTACGGTTCTCACAGTGAAAGGAGCAGTCAGGCCTTTTGCTTTGATCTTGACTTAAAATAAAGCTTCAGGCATTAAGACTGAATGAGAACATGAATGCCATTCTTTATCTTTGATTTACTCCGAAGTCAAGCCCTTGCAGAAACACCATCCAATCACATACAAAATGATAAAATCAACATCTCTGGCCTCAGAGGAATGTGTTGCCTCACACAGAAATACGCTCACGCACACACACTCCATCCATCATGCTCAGTCACACACCTTTTTTGCAGAACGAGCTTCACTAGCGGCGCCATTCATCTAAACCGGTAGACTGGGAGCCCGCAGCTCAGTGATGGCGCTCGTTATTACCATACAAATAACAGCCTTCAGTCTTACAGGCCAAATCTTTTATTGACTTCGCCGCTGTGTCTCCCACTTCACAGTCTTCCCCCTGCAGCCCCATTATTCCTCTTTAAGCTCCTTGTCTCGCATCGACCTTGATAAACTAGCTTATAGAGCTCAGAGGGGGAAATCTCGCGATTAGTTCAACAAGTCACTTGTTGTGTACACTTTAAATGAAACAGAAATTGACTCTAAACTGAAATGGTAAGGGTTCAGTGGAATGACCAAAAACATATATCATGGTATGGGTAATTTTGTGTGTCACAATAGTGGCATACAGTATACCACAGTATAAATGACATTTAAAAATATACTCTTAGCTAAATTAATGTCTCATATTTCTTATATAGGCTATACAGATATTCAGAATGAAGGTCTATATAAGTCACACCTTGTGCAAAACCATGAGTTCAGGTGTTTTTTAGCCATTTGTCAGTATAGACGTTTGTCAGGTTAGACGCCATATTGAATTTTACATGAATGAAAATGGGATGGGGTAAGGGATAGACTTACAGCTTTTACAATGGCACGCACTGTATAAAGGTCCTAGATCATGTAGTTTTCACAGCTAACAACTTTTAAAACTGTTTCATGGAGTCGACCAAGAACAAGGCAAACATGAGGGTTTAAATACACTGGCTAATTACTAACAATGAACACCTGTGAACAATGATTAACCCATTGAACCAGTCAAAACAAGACATGAAACAGGGGAGTCCCATGACATAGGAGCACATGGCAGGATCACATGACAAAAAGGGGGAGCACATGGATAAACAAACATGGGTTATGATTGGTCAGATCACCTGTCAATCAAACTGTTTGCGAAGAGACAATTCAGATCACATTGGGAGGAGTGTCTTTAGGTTTTGTTGGGTACTGTGATGTATAAGTATAGCCTTCAAAGGATGTCACTTATATTAATTTATAATTTTACAAGCTATTGTTATTATTAACCTTATCATTAACACAGCAAATGGACAGAAACATTAACCGCTAAACAGAACAATAGCGGGATTCCCTCTCTTGAGGGTATTTGCAAACTGTGGCCTCTCAAATATCTATGCAAACATTGCATTTGACTTGTGTCTATAGTCTTTTACAAGCATGCTTACCTTACATAACGGAAAATCAGATATCAAACAAGAAAAAGCACAACGGGGTATCCAAGAACAACCCAATGCACTATGAATTCAAACAACTACTCAACCATCAGTATCTCTCTCTGTATCACCTCATGATTCCAAAGAAAAATTAAAGGTAACCCATGGTATTAAGACTTGTACGGCGTAAATGAAGACTCTTTTTGAAATATGTAAGTAGAAAACCTATGAAAGTTTTATGTTATTTAAAAAAAATCCATGATATATTTGGACAATGGGGGAGTGCCATTTTGTTTAGGTGCAGAGTGCATTCTACATCGATGATGTCAAATGGTTGCACTCGGTGAACTACTGACGCTGCCCTGTTGCTATTTTTACTGCAACACAAGTAGGAATATAATATAGGATGCCAATTTTCAGTCGAGGTCGGGCCACAAGAGAAGAGATCTAAGTCTTCACTGCTTTACTAGCGATAAGAGGAGAAAAGAATGGGAAGTTGTGGAGAACGTGGACGAATAAAACTTCCTAAAGACCCGTTGTCACGGGTCAGGGTGTGTCATCAGTGCTTCTCTGTTGTTTGTTTTGGTCCTGTCATTTCCTACAGCTCGTGATCTGGGCAATTAGAGTTACCTCACAGCACTGGGTGCTCAATCACGAGATGATCTCCCACACCTGTCACTCGTTCCCTTTTTCCCTATTTATTCCCAGCTGTGTCTAACCCTTGTTGTCAGTTGATCACTATTTTGTGTCGTGTGGAGGTTGATTGTTTGTGCTCTCAGTTCTTGTTGTCTGACTTGTTAGTTACGTGCCTGTTTACTCAGGACCTGAAGGCGAGGAGATAGTAGCAGAGTTAAACGAGAGCACACCTGAGGATCTTCACGTCTTCACTGAGTTCACTTTGTCTGTTCACCTGTGTTCCGAACCTGCAAATAAACTTTCACAGTTTTCCACTGCATTTGAGTCCTTCGTTTATCTGACCGCTCCTGACAGAATCAACTGACCAAGATGGACTCAGCAGAGGAACTTGAGTTGCGTCGAGCTGTTACTCAACAAGGCATTCTTTTGGGACGCCAGCAGGAGGAACTGGTGGCTTCTCGTCAGGCCATCTCTGAGATGTCACGCCAGTTGAGTGAGGTTACTCAGCGACTCGAACAACTTCTAAGTAAACCTCCACAAGCTCCCACGGCACCACTTCAACCTGACATCGAGGTGATCGGTTCCCGCCGATCTGAACCTCGCCTCAATCCACCTGCTCCTTACTCCGGTGAGCCAAATTCATGTCGCTCGTTTCTGTCACAATGTTCACTGACTTTCTCACTCCAACCCTCCTGTTTTTTGACTGAGAAATCCAGAGTGGCTTTTGTCATCAATGTGGGACAATGGGAATGAGTGTTGCAGTTCCTATGCGCGCTTTTCACAGGAGCTTCGCAAGGTTTTTGACCGTTCAGCATTGGACACTGAAGCGGCACGAGCATTGTCTCTCTTACAGCAGGGCACTCGATCTGTGTCAGAGTACTCTATCGAGTTCCGTACACTCGCAGCATCGTGTGAATGGAACGCTAAGGCTCAGTGGGATCACTTTCTGCATGGACTAGCAGAACATATCAAGGATGAGATTTACTCCTTGGAACTACCATCTTCTCTCGACAGTTTAGTCGATCTGGCTATCCGAGTTGACAATCGTATTTCTATACGTTCCCAGTATCGACGAGTGGTGTTTTCTCATGAGTCTCCCTGCATTACACCAGGTTCAGGAGGTGCCACTTCCCAGCATTTCGTTTCATCTGAGGAGGAGCCCATGCAGATCGGGAGAGCTCATCTGTCAGCCGTGGAGAGGCATCATCGTCTCTCCAATAACCTGTGCCTCTACTGCGGGGAGGCAGGCGTTGATTGATTCTGGAGCGGAGGGGGACTTTATGGACATTGAAGATTGAATTCTCGGCAGGCTCGCTGGGCACTATTCTTTGGCAGATTTAATTTTAACATCTCGTATCGCCCGGGTAGTAAGAATGGTAATCCCTTCGAGACCCTGGTCACACATAGCCATGGACTTTGTCACAGGTCTACCCCCATCTAATGGCAATACTGTGGTCCTTACTGTGGTGGACAGGTTCTCAAAGGCGGTTCATTTCATCCCCCTCCCCAAATTGCCTTCAGCGAGGGAGACAGCGGTCATTGTCTTAGACCACGTTTTTCGCATTCATGGCCTCCCGTTGGATGTGGTCTCTGACAGGGGTCCCCAGTTTGTGTCTAGATTTTGGACAGAGTTCTGTCGACAGCTGGGGGCGACTGCGAGTTTATCCTCCGGTTACCATCCGCAGTCCAACGGTCAGGCTGAGCGAGCTAATCAGGACTTAGAGAGGGTCTTGCGCTGTGTGGCTTCTGCAGAACCGTCGACTTGGAGTTCCAGATTAACCATGGTCGAGTATGCACATAACTCTCTCCTGGTCTCGTCTACGGGGTTATCGCCCTTTCAGTGCTGTTTAGGCTACCAGCCCCCATTATTTCCCTCACAAGAGGCCGATGCCATTGTTCCAGCCGCGCATGCGTTTATTCAGAGGTGCCTTCGTACTTGGAGACTCGCCAGAGAAGCCCTTTCCCGGACTGGCGAGAGGAGCAAGGCGTCGGCGGACCGTCATCGTTCTAAGCCCCCACTTTACGTGTGTGGGCAAAAGGTTTGGTTATCTGCCCAAGACATTCCCCTCAAACTTCTCACAGGGTTATGGTCCGGAGGAGAGATGCTGGATTCCAGCTCGTGACGTGCTGGACCGTGCTCTCATTGACCAGTTCCATCGGCGTCATGGTGAGTCCTCCGGGGACGCCAGGAGGCGTCCCTGAGGGGGGGGATTCTGTCACGGGTCAGGGTGTGTCATCAGTGCTTCTCTGTTGTTTGTTTTGGTCCTGTCATTTCCTACAGCTCGTGATCTGGGCAATTAGAGTTACCTCACAGCACTGGGTGCTCAATCACGAGATGATCTCCCACACCTGTCACTCGTTCCTTTTTCCCTATTTATTCCCAGCTGTGTCTAACCCTTGTTGTCAGTTGATCACTATTTTGTGTCGTGTGGAGGTTGATTGTTTGTGCTCTCAGTTCTTGTTGTCTGACTTGTTAGTTACGTGCCTGTTTACTCAGGACCTGAAGGCGAGGAGATAGTAGCAGAGTTAAACGAGAGCACACCTGAGGATCTTCACGTCTTCACTGAGTTCACTTTGTCTGTTCACCTGTGTTCCGAACCTGCAAATAAACTTTCACAGTTTTCCACTGCATTTGAGTCCTTCGTTTATCTGACCGCTCCTGACACCCGTGTCTTTGTCCTCTCCACTTTAGCCTTGATGCCTTTGAGGCTTTTAGCAGACCACAACTACTGAAAGAGCTTAGAGTTGGCGATGGATATAAGCATAGGCTTTAACCTGTCGTGGAGACAGCTCATAACGCATCTCGAGACAGACTGTCTCAAAGCTTGTGCGTGTTGTGATGCATGGGATATCTGTGATAGCATAAAACAGTAGCATCTTCCAGGTTTAACTGTGTAATGCATTCAGGTGACATATCAGACGAGTTTTACATGTCAATCAACGGTAGTTTCGAATAGCCACAGAGACACTGCACATCTTCGATGTTTTTATCCTCACTAATTTTGCCCTCAAGCTCAAATCAAAAAGGCTGATTGTGTTTTAAAAAGAACCCTGCAGGTATTAAGACTTGTATACGTTAATAGTTAACCATTGCACCAAAACATACAGATGAAAAAGTATGAGGCATGAGGGCAAAATTGGAGAGAATTCTCCTCTTATCGCTAATAAAAGACATCATTTACGTTATATTAAGCCATAAAAGTCTTAATACCAGGGGTTCCCTTTAAGAGACATTCCATAGTGAAAAAACAACATATCCCCTACCTGAGATTAAAATATATTGATTAAAAAAAATGTAGTAAACAATAAAACAAGTATTGAAAAATGGTAGTTTAAATTCTGATCGGTTGAGTCTAGGGTGTTTTCCCCATAGTTAGCTAACTATGGTCGTGAATTCCATTGTTACCAAGAGAATTCAACAGTTTAATGTTTCCCAAAACCATAGTTCTAACTAATTTCTTAACAAAGGTCTGGAAATAATGAAAACAACTGAGAGAACAAAAATATTGAAGTCCTCAGATACCATATTCGCTAGTTACAACATTAATCTGATATTAATATAATCTCAAATCGACCCGCATGATGTATTCAAAGCGGTCTGGAGGAAGCTAGATATTTTACTTCTTAACCTGTTAAATATGGATTTTTCTTTGTTTAAACAAATGCATTGCTTCGCTTCAGAAGGCCTCAATATTAACTACAGTTCCATATTGTTGAACTAACATGTAGAATTACAATGGGTTTGTGAAACAGTCGTGACCAGCTAATTAATTTCTCCAACAATGCATCAAACCATGGTAATTTAATAGTGAGGTAGGCTACATCCCCTGATTGGATTGTACCCACAGTAACACTCCTTAATAAAATCTTCATCCTCATCCTCATTTGTCACATCCTCTTCTCTGTTTTCACACTCTTGTTTCTTTATCCATCTCGCTTTTAATAACATAATGGCTACTGACAGGCACATTGAAATAATCTGCACTATCCACTGCACTGTAAATGGACACATTTTTACCATCACACAATATATACCATCATCCCTTCTTAGCCTGCCGACCTGTATATGCGTTGGTCAAACATCGCCTTTAATTTTGACATTAATTAGAGTGTGGGTTTAATTAAATTGGACTGTAATAAACCTTGGAGCCTTGTGCTTGTCGGAGAGTGATAGTATCACGGCTATGGACCTGCCAAATTAAACTAAGCTTCCCACCCCTGACTTTATTTTAAAAAAAGGCAAAATTTAATTAATAATACATGGCAGAGGCAACTATCCTGGGTCCTCGGGGAATAAATTAAGATCCTTGAAAATGAGGCTAAAGGGTCCGTGTGCTGACAGTGTATGGTAATACCTGTCAAGGAATATCCTCGATAGCCTTGGCGTAAGCTAAACAGATTCTCCCATGATGTGTGTCTGTACATTTGTAGGATTATGTATCTTTGCTGCCATGGTATTGCCAACACACTCATGTCATGATTGGATCTCCCTTGCTCCCAAATCACGTTAGTGTAATATGCCGCCAGAATTTCATTTGGCCCTTTGCAACCTCAGAGACACTCCATTGGCTTTACAGAACAATGCACATATCATATTTCATCAATTTTTTCCATTTGTAAATTGCTTATAGTGGCAGTTCATGACAGGCCATGTAATAGTCTGACATTTATTTTCATTTGATGAAATGCCAAATATATATCTCTATGAAATTTACAGGGCTACAGAGCAGGCAGAAGGGATGGTGAGACCAAGTAGTGACTTTTGCTAATACTGACAGAGCTCTGGGCGGTACTGCGGCTCTGGAGTAACATAATGGAAGACAGCACTCTAAATGGCCTAATGGACATTAAAAGTAGGGGCTAGACCAGGGGCACGTCTCTTTAAATTACACTGGGATTTTACACCTCTAAATCCACATTAACCTGCCACTTAGGGTCATTTGCTCTTAATTTTATTAAGGTAAGCTCAAAGACATATGCTACATTAATGAAGACATCTGATGAGGGATTTAAAAGCAGCACTGGTATATGAGTAGAAACATGAGTAAAGGAGCATGGGAGATAGAAGCTGATGAGTGTTAATCAAGTCTACTCATATCAGTATGGGGAAAACTAGAGCAAAAGGCTATTAATTGCATTTACTTACTGTCAAAGGCTCTTGCATATGGAGGGTAAATGATGGCAGTCATTTTATTTGTTGGTTGGAACGCATGCAACGACATTGGGAGACTAAGACAAACGTTCCCATCAGTCATTCCACAGAGTGGCCACTTCTTATGCAATTAAAAAAAAAAAAAAAAAAAACAAGCGCTGGAGAAGCAAGGACACTCATAGACAAAAGATTGAAAGTAGCAAATGGCAACTTCTTCCCTGTGGTTCTGCTTATTTTGATGACGCCCCAAATAGCTCACTTAATGTGAACTAGTCTCGTATCCTTTGCTCGTCCATGTCCATGAAGTCTAGAAGACTGTACGGCAGTGTTCCTTATATTTGGCCCTGGAGGGCCACTGCCCTGCAAAGTTTAGCTCAAACCCTGATCTAACTTGCTTACCTGTAAGTTTCTAGTAGCTCTGAAGGCAATGGCTGTTTCTCAATTCCAAGAACACAAAGAACAGACTTGCGTTCTTGTGGAGACTGGTCTACCTTAAAAGAACAAACTCAGAAGGACGTGAGGACACAGAGAGCATCTTTTTGAGAATTGCACTCTTGTTGCTAAACTGACCGTCCCAGCATATAATAAGTAGCGGACAATGCACAATAAATACAACATAACATCACAAAAAAACATGATAACCCATTAAAACATTTATTTCATAGATATTATTTTCATATTATTTATATTGTTTTTTTTACCACGTGTATTGTAAATATGTGAATGTATGTTTAACGTTACTTATGATTTGTCAATGTTAAGATTCTTTTCAATATTAAAATTAAGCAAAACAAGCGGACTAATGTTTACTTTCACAAGCCGTTGTATATTTGCGATCTTGTAGCAGTAATCTCTTTAGTGAGAATAAGTTAAATAATAAGCTATTATTTTAGAAAAATATTGAGAAAATATCAAATTGACATCACATTTCTGAGCATTTCTATTAATTTTTCTCGAAATTATGCAATCTGAATAGGTTTGGGTGATCTCTCCGTCTGTTATCCTTTCAGCCAGAGCAACAGAGGGAGTTCATGAGAAAACAGGAGTTATTAGTTAATACGAGTTAACCAGAGTGTGTGACATATGTGGATGCATAAACCCGGCATCAACAAAGACACAGGAAAGAGACAGAAAAAACATTAAACCAAATAAATATACGATTATAATCATATGAGTTGTCTACGTTCTTCAAGCAGTTTCTGGTATTTTCCTTAAATGTGTGTATTTAATATCGCAATCAATGACTAGCATAAGTAGCCTTTAGCATCACATGGAAATGTATTTCTGCCTCATATGGTGATCAGAATCCCCATCGGATCGCAAAGAAGTTATTTCAAACACTTGCACTAGTTCCAAATTTCTTAAATGTTGCAGTTGGCTGGTAGCCTGATATGATAACATGGGAAATGAGCAGCAGTGTCGACCGTCTCCTGACTCAGGTAAACTCCACCTCTCATGACAAGTCCTCAACCCCCAGTTGGCTTGCTTTGAATCAAGGTATTCGGCGGGCCAAAAACCCCTGGCCATTGACCCCAAAGAACCCCCAGCAAGGCCCGATCAATCCCCTGAAGTCATAGTGGAAATGCAACTACACTAGCACACTTGCCTTTGGCCCCAACAGTGGAAATGTGCCTATTCAGACTCTCTTTGGGTTTCTGTATTGACTCATACTCGACCCTATTCTAGTCTTGGACTCTGCCTACTTAGGTCACAGTGCCGGATTTGAAATGAGCTGGTCTTGACTACAACGAGATCAAATGAGACAAATGAGACTGGAGAGCCACTGTCATGCAGAATTTAACTCACTCGCTTATCTGTGATTTTCTAGTAACTCTGAAGACCGTGATTAGTTTGCTCAGGTGTCTTTGATTAGAGTTGGAACTAAATTCGGCAGGGCAGGATTTGAGGAGCAAGGGTTCTCAACTCTGGCCCCTGAGATCCATTTTCCTTCATAATTTAGCGCTAACCCTAATCAAACACACCCAAACCAGTTAATCGATGTCTTCAGAGTTTAGCGCTAACCCTAATCAAACACACCCGAACCAGCTAATCGATGTCTTCAGAATTACTAAAAATTACAGGCAGCTGAATTTGATCAAAGTTGGAGCTAAACTGAAGGAAAGTAGACCTCAATGGCCAGAGTTCTTGTGGATGGACATGTGTTGGTTACGAGAAGACTGCATAAAGAGGGCTAACAGTAAATGCATAAGTAGCTATCGTTTAAATCATTGTTTGCTGAAAAAAGCAACTACAGAAGCAATCTAAAAAAATTGCACTCTGAATTCTCCCTCAATTTTCATTAACAAACCTATAAAGTTTGCTACATTAAGTATTATCCTCCCTTTAAGTCACCAGTGGACATGCTAATGTTTGCCCTGCGCACAGCTGTTTCAGATGCACACTCCATTTATCTTCTAAACGCTCTCTCTCCGTTGATATTACTATACCACTGATATACATCTAATGTCAAACAGATGCTATTTTAATGTTATTTATTCTCACAACCTCTCAGAGGAACATTTATCACGTCAGCTCATTCTCAGGTAGGGACATGGCAAGGATTATTTAACAGA
This sequence comes from Opsariichthys bidens, assembly GCA_037194245.1. Lineage (NCBI taxonomy): Eukaryota > Metazoa > Chordata > Actinopteri > Cypriniformes > Xenocyprididae > Opsariichthys > Opsariichthys bidens. The sequence continues at coordinate 28,221,561 of CM074277.1, forward strand.
ACATGGGAAATGTCTTTCCTTGCAACATTGTCTTCAGCTCTAAAGGCTCAAATAGCTTTATCTCCTAAATGTCCCTGTCCCCAACCGTTGAAACATCAGTGTGTGTACAGTAGGTCAGGGTCAGGCTGCCTCAGCCTCTTTTCAGATAGACTACCCACAAACCTTTCTTTAGATGTGGCATCCAGGAGGTGTGCAATTTCTTGCTTTCTGTCGTGGTTCTCTGTGTCTCTATGAATGTAATTTCTCCTGTATTATTAGAGAGCTGTTTTTGTCTGCATGTCCTTCAGAGATGTAGGTGTGTGTGTGTTCCCCGTATCTTATTGCTCGTGGGAAACATTTCTTTCAGATCTTCATCAGCATGTATTGTGCTAGAGTTCATTGTGGAGTCACTGTGTGGCATGCCAGAATTAGTCGTCTCTTTAGTAGAGGTTGGAACTGACGCTCAGTTACAAATCAAAACGTGTTAGCTGTCTCAAATACATGCTATCAATAGAGTTTATTTTTCATGATTTTTAAATCAGTTCAGTTTCAGTTCTGTTTATTAATAAGCACATTTAATGATAGCAACAAGCCTGACCAAAGTGCTGTACAAATACAAATAAAAAGACCATAAGATATCAGATAAACAGGAAACAAAGAAGAACAAAACAAGACATTACAATGTATTAAAGCCAATAAAATGAGATGTTTTAAGACTAGATTTGAATGCAGATAAAGTAGAAGAAGCCCTAATGTAGTTTGGAAGGCTGTTCCATAAAGTGGGGCCAGCCACAGAAAAAGCTCTAGTACCCCGACACTTTTTTAAGTGAGTTCTTGGAATTTGTAGTAAGTTTTGATCTTCAGACCTTAGGCTCCATGATGTATTATAGGGGTGGAGTAAATTAGACATATATCTTGGCGTTTGATAATGTATGTATGTATTTATAGACAAGTAATAGGATTTTAAACTCAATTCTATAATTAACTAGATCTTTCAGAAGGAGAGTGACATTTTTACATCCTGTTAGAAATCATGCAGCTGCATTTTGAACCACTTGTAAACGAGAAATTTGAGACTTAGATATACCATAATAGATGGCGTTGCAATAATCTAGTAATAAAAGCATGGATTGCAACTTCCAGACACTTCTCGGATAAAAATGGCTTAATTTTAGCAAGCAAACAGAGATGAAAGAAAATAGATCCAGTCACAGATTTAAAATGTTTATTAAATTGAAGAGAATTATTAAACTCCACACCCAAGTTCTTCAGAAGAAGAAACAAAAGGTAACATTTTTAATGCCCCGTGAGAAACAATAACCTTTTTATCTGCATTAAAAAAGGAAGTTTTTAGAAAGCCAACATTTAACCTCATCCAAACAGGCAAATAGGGAATTTAAAGCACTTTGATTGTCTGAGCCATGGGTAGGTCCATGTCGTCAGTACAGCAATGAAACAAAGCCCTATGTTTCCTAAAAATAGAGCCCAGGGAAGCATATGAATTGAGAAAAGTGCTGGTGATAAGACAAAACCCTGTGGCACACCACAGGCCAGGTTTTCTGTAGAAGTGATGTTTTCTATTTTAACTGAGAATTTTAAAACTATTCCCCCCAAGCCCACACAAGATATTAAAGTTGCACTATGTAGTTTTTCATCCACTAGAGGTTATTATTCAAAACAAATGCGTAGCTTGATGGCGCCAAGTTTGAGCGAAGAATCTTGGGACATGTGGTCTTCACCTCACAGCTGGTGGAAAAGAATCGGGGTGGGACTTGGGCAGAAATCACGTTCATGGATGCGATTATTAATGTTACTGTAGTATGAAGCAGAGCAGCAGCGAGTTTTGTGGAGCTCAATGAAGCGCTGGCGCGATTGTTAATTAGAGATGAACACGACACGCGCCTCACGAGCAGCGGACTTTTATTATGCCACAGTCGCTGGCGCCATTTCCGCTTTTCCGGTCATGACTATGAGGTAATGCAGCTCTGTTTATCATAATATATTCATTCGAGTGTGTTGAAAATGATGTTATAACGTAACACTGTGTTTTCGCTCGCTGCTGTGAGACACACCGCAGTTACATAGATCGATACTAGAATATCACATAAAATGCTGGATAAATGGTATGCAATTAATTTAATTGTATGATGGAGAAAATTATGTATTACTGTTACAAAAACTAAAGCTGCATCTGATTAGTCAATGTTAGCTACTTGACAAAATAGTGTTTTTCTCTGAGGCATGGTAAAGCATGGTACTCGCAAAAAATCAAGAAAATTAGGTTTAAACAATAAAGACTAAACATGTTGAGCTATATTAATAATTCATTTTCTGTCTGTAAATGTATCAAAACAGATGTTTCCTTGTCTGTGTTGCCACATGTAATATATATTAAAGTGTTTTTGGCGTTTCAGTGGTTCCTCCAAAATAAACCGGAAACCAAGGGTAACGCGGATATGACGCCATTTACAGGCAACACCCTCACACATCCTGGATCCTTGGTTAAAATAGTGATTTTTCTTACGTAAAATATGTAACAAATTCCTAGTGGTTTTTTGGAAATTTTACTGCAAAAATTTTACATATTGCAACTTTAACCTGGAGATTCGAATCTTGTGATTAGCTGTATCAAAGGCTGAGGACAGATCTAACGTAACTGAAATGTTAACTGAATCTGTAGCAACACTCCTCTAACTTTTGTCACACTCCTCCTCCTCCTCAATGCGCAAACAAACACAAATCCATCATATTAATTGCTACTATCACAATATAACAAATGACGTGAATGAACTCCCAGGCATATAGTTGATCGAGTGCCAGTTAGTGCTAAGGTCACTTCATAAATCTTTATAGACTTTTGACAAGATTGTCTTTTAATACACTCTGCAATGCCAATATATGATATATATATATGATACAATTTTTTATATAGAAAGGGATTCCCAGTTGCACTCTTTTAAATGAAAATGTTTTTCAGCTGAGAATTTAAATTTACCAACTGAACATGTTCACAGTTATCTGAAATCAGTTGTGTTTTAAAAAAAAAAAAAAATCAACTCTCGAACCCCTTGCAATTGACCCTTCGCAAAGACCCGCCCCCTTTAGTTACTGTTGCTATGTCCGACAAGCCATGCGCTCTCACGCCACACATCATGTTCTCACACAGTGAAAAATACATTATGGAGCGTTGACATTGACAACACATCGACAGACAAGACAGAGCAGGCTACTTTTGATATGAAACAGTGTCATATTTAAAATATTGTAATTTTAAAGAGAACTTTAAACAATAAATAGCGTATAGTGTCTCTTTAATGTGTCGTGACAGATCGCTGTAGCTCCTGAAAGCGGCTCGTGAACCGATCATCTCTTCATACTAATTCATTTATAGCATCGAATAAACATGAATGAACATCAGAAGGAATGTTGTTTCAAAAACGGAAAGACGCGAGTACACACAATTTATCAAGTTCAAGTTCACCAGTGTTAATCTACTAACTCCCCTGACTGCTTTGTCGGACAAAATGGAGGATTTGGCGTTATGATTGGTCAGATCGCCTGTCAATCAAAGGGTCAATTCCCTTGCGAAGCTCGGTTTAGGAAATCCTGCAAGTGATAATGTAATTTTTGTCTAATTGGATTTTGGGAATTTGATTCATTTTAGTGAATGATACAGTATGTATGGATGTTCAAAAAAACTTTTTTCTTAGTTTTGTTTTTAATAGGAAAATATTTAGTTACATTTTATGAGTTATTTTATCAATTCTATAAGTTGTCGAAGTTTTTAAAAATGTAGAGTTTTTTTTTTTTTCTTTATTAATATCTAATATATTTTTAAATATATGTTAACTATCTACTTTACTTTAGTTTGACTTGCTGCTGACATGGCATTAACAAAAATGAACAATCTAATCACTATATGTTTTCATTTAATGAAAAGGAGCAGCATGAACATTGTGCTAAATTTCTCCTTTTTTACTCCAAAGAAGAAAGAAAGTCAGAGGGGATTGGAACAACATGCATATTGTAAACAGTGTAGTGCGAGTATGCAATGACAGAATTTTAATTTCTGGGTGAAATATTCCTTTAAGTGGCAAGGGATTAGGGATGCGTGACAGGCACAAACAAAATAACTAATTAGTTTTTGCAGTGTTATTAAGAAGTCCCCCTCCTCTCATTTTCAGAGGGACCGTGCACACTTCATTAGAGGGTTACAGAATATTTAATAGTTAAATATAGAAGAAAAGTAATTTTAGGCATGATTGTTGTGTAATTGCCTTTTGAGAAAGCAACTATATTGCCATTATTCCCAGCATTATCAGCAAGGGAGCTGTTTGGGATAGTGTGTTTGCTTCTCCATAGGACCCAAAGGCTTTTATGAGTTTTTAGTGTTTTTCCCTCTTTCCTATAGATAGCTTGTCAACGGCGTTATCAAACCCAGTCCTCGGCTTCTTTCATGTGGTGATGTTTACACTTTACTTGCTCACTGCTGTTAATCCCTCAAGTGGAAAAGAGTTTAACATATGAAAAAGCATATGAAATAGCATAAATATGACGCAGGGAAAGATTGACTCTTGGTTGAACATTTTCCCTGCTGTGAGGCAGCAAGACCACAGGGATGCTTTAAAGGAACAATTCATCCTCATGATGTTCCAAAGCCATTTTATATTCTTACTTCCCTGAAACACAGATGTTAAAATATACAAGTTATGTTCCATACAAGGAAAGTGGGTGAAGATCTATACTTAAAAGCATTTTTGTGCTCTTTGGAGCTTGACAGTATAAATTACCATCCACTTTTTTGTATGGGTAAAGGCAGCTTGTGTGCTTAATTGTATTGAATGTGCACTTGAAATCTCTCTCTCTCTCTATATATATGTATGTATGTATAAGCGCTCTCAATTTCAGCTAATTGCATTTCATATAAAATGGAACTATAATACATTTAACTTTTAAATAACATGCAATTAAGTATTCAAAAACATTACATGCAGTTCACACTTATGTATATATATTTTTAATTAAATTATTTCCATATAAAGTACTCTATTTTTTTTAGAAATGTACCTTTAAGTGTGAATGGATGGATGGGTAGACGGATGGTGAAAAACTGATAAAGTCTGACACAATATTGAAGATTTTAAATCTGAACATTGGGAATATTAATCACAACATATCTTATGGTTTAGCTTTTGAGAAGAAGAAGATGAAGATGATGTAACTGGAACAGGAAGACAGGTCTAGTTTGGTGAAATTGTGAGTCTTGTAGAGATGAGATCATTAATGTGATAGTAGCATCGCATGATTTAAAAGAAAAAAAAAATCTCTTATCCAGGTCCAAATGCATCATCTGTCAGCGTCTAGTCAAGCAAGTGGCTGGCGAGTCTCTTAAATGACCATTCCATGGGTACAGAATACACAAGTCACTCATGAACTCATAATGGTTGACAATCTGCAACATTTTGACATCTCATTGTTGTAAACAAGACATATGGATGTCAATAATCTCACTGGGTCTTATCTATTCTATTCCCGGCCAGCAGTAAAATCCACAACTTCTCTAGTTCGGTAGTTGGCACAAAAATCACACATCATTTGCAAGGATCTGTTGTTTTAGGCAGTGGCTAAATAATACCTCAACAATGTCAATTCATATATTCAAGATTTGTGCTTAATCAGCTTAGCCGATAACTTTGTTTGTTTCGTAAGCATTGCAAGCAACTTTTAATGACATATTGTTTCCTATTAAACTTTGTCGTGAAGGGGACACGACTGACACTTTTGCATGAAATATAACTGTGGGTAAATGTGAAATCAATGATAGACGTGAGTCAAAGTCTCATTCAAACAGCAGTCTACTAGCACAGTTGGCACTGCTGTGATCCAGCAGACGCGCATTAGCCTATGATGTATAAGAGCCGAGTCTGGTTTGTGGATTTCCTGGCCCTTCCCTTTTTCTCCTTAATAGCTGCCATTCACTTTTTACTGTCCTGTCTATTGGTAAAAAGCCAAAAAGGAATAGTAGGAAATATGTGGATGTCTGCTTGCAGTTTACTGCCTTACTGCCATCAACTCTAACCCTAACACCTCTCTGCAACACCGTCTTACATTTTAAATGCAAGAGGCCTTAAATTAGAACGGATTCTGATTGGCTGTCAGTGTTTTATCGTTCAACAGCTGGGGAAAAATCGTTTTGGGATCCCAACAATATCGGTTCTTTATATTGTTGTATCGGTGGTGTGGAGGACACATATATTTACAGTGATTTTTAGAATAATAATCTTTATCGTACTTAATATTTCTCAGTACTTAAATGTATAATTAAAGTATAGCAAAGGCACCTTAAAATAAAGTGTAACCGATAATTCTTTAATATGTACTTAAAAGTAAAACTATGCTATTACAAAGTGTACTTTTAAAGACTACTTAACTGTGTGTTTAGGAACAGATATAAAATTTGACTCACTTTACATGCACTTAAGTGGCCTTTTATTTCATATTATATTTGCAAGTACAGTATATTATATATATATATATATTATATATATATTTTTTATAATTGAGTGCACTTTTTTTTCAAAAAGGGACATCCAACTCAGTATTAATTTTACAATAAACGTCAATGTTTTAAACAGCATCTGTTTTTCATTATATGTGATGGGAAATGGCGGATCAGGGTTGCGTTAACTGGACATGACCGGAGATTCTTGCTCATAGAGAGCGAGTGTAATGTCCAAGCTTTCAAATCCCACTGCACTGTATTTAATTGGCTGTTATTAATTTCATATTCAGTGTACTCATGTACTCTGTGTATAATTGATTAAATGTTTTTGTGAGAAAAGGAGATTCCCAGTGGGCACCATGTTTTCTGTTCTTATTCTTTTTTTAATGATATATTGCTTTATTGAAAAAAGGAAATCTATATACAAATTACAATAATGGGATTACTGAAGAAAACTGAGAAATTGGTATTATACATCAACAGTGCAAATATATTAGTTTTATTATATATATTCTACAAAATTAATAGATGCATTTTGTGTCGTTTGTTGTTGTTAAAATATATTATTATAATAAATGACATCAGCATCTGCCATTTTGAATCATTTCATATCCAGCAGTCCAGATGTTTTTGATGAAACTAACAAATGACAAACTGATGAACTGAAATAAATGAGAGAGACAAACATTCAGCTTTCACTTCTATAATGTGTGTTTTTCCAGAAGGATGGTCTGCCATAAATACTACATGATTTGATGTATATTTAATGAAGCGTCTATCACCTTATAAGCACCAGATCACTGGTTCATTAAAAGTCTTGCTGTGCTTTCCCTGGTCTTTGGTCCAATTACTCTTAATAACTAATTAGCAATGAATGTGTTAGGATTATAATGGTCAGAATATATATAGCAAAAGGGTATGAGAAGGAAGTGTATGAAAATCAGTATTCTTGATACATCTCACTCACAGAGACACATCTCTGATTCACATTTAAATACGTCATTAAAGAGATAGATGACCCAAAAATGACAATTCTGTCATCCTTTATTCCCCCTGAAGTTGTTCCAAACCTGTATAAATTTCAGAGGAAGATATTTGGAAGAATGTTTGTAACCAAGCAGATCTCCCCCCCAAAAAATTCTATGGTAGTCAATGGAGGGCGAGATCTGCTTGTTCCATTCGTCGTAAAATTTCTCCACATGGCTTCTGAAATGAAGTGATTGGTTTTTGTGTAAAAACAAAACAAAAAACATCCATATTTAACACATTATTAACTATAATTACTAGCTTCAAGCAGACGGCCGTATGCATCGATTTGTGGCGGAAGAGTAACCTCTGACTCGATGCATGACGCAATGACAAACCCAGAAGTGTGGAGAAATTTTAAAGAGAAATGTCAATCTAAGAGAAGAGGAGCTTGAGTTTGTTGCATAGCCCTCTTAGTTTGAACCGTGAAAGACGTCTAAGCTTATAACACTCCTACATCATTCGGCGGTTACTCTTGTGGTGCAAATCGACTTGCGCATTATGCGTACGGCCGTCTGCCGGAAGCTAGTTATTTTTGATAATAAAGTTTTAAATATAGATATTTTTTCTTACAAAAACCCATTGTTTCGCTCCAGAAGGACTTTATTAACCCCCTGGAGCCGTGTGGAATACTTTTATGATGGATGGATGGATGCACTTTTTTTGGCTTCAAAATGTGCCCAACTTCAAATCTCCAATTGTACTCATCTAAAAGAAGAAAGTCATATACACCTTGGATGGCTTAAAGGTTGTGACGGTATTTGGCTTCTAAGAATTTGAGTTCGGGCGCCAGGGGTAAAAACCAGCACAATTATTAAATTCAATTCATTAAAGACAAGGACAACCAGAATTGATGTAAAACTTTTCAATTTAAGCTTTTTCATTCATGTTACATCACAACTATTTAGTTCTTGATTTTTTAGACAAGGAGGAAGAGGGAAAAAATTAATTAATTAACAGAGAAAAAAAATATAAGAGAAAACACAAGTCTTACAGTTTCAATTTCAGGTCCTGAACATTTACCTTTTAAATACCCAACAATAAATAAGTGACACATAAATCAGCAAATACAAGACAATTCAAACAAGTTGATATAATTCAATAAATCTTATGCAAAAACAAAACCAAAAATAAAACAAGTCGTTTTTACATCACAAAAGAAACAGGCAAAAGAAAAATCATTCTAGATCCAAAGGAAGGGAAAAGGAAAAAGTTATTAACAAAAATTACAAAGTTTCAACCAAACTCTTAATTTATAATAAATAAAAAAACAAAAAAACAATTTGCTTGCAGTGTCACACAAATTACTGGACCTGAAACAATAATTCCTTTACAAATCATTATTTACAAAACCGACTTGAACGCCAAAATAAACACACACGCAAACACACACGCAAACGCAAACACACATTCATACACCAAAACCTCCTCAAAACCGCTGCATATAATGCCCTGAAGTAGCGTCTAATACACCATAAAAGTAAATCATGAGGTTATTTTCCTTTTTGGGGTCAACTATCCTATTAACATGAGCCGACTGGAATGAAGAGCGTGATTGATATTCAAAATGAAAAGCAAGCACTGCTTTGTTTGTTTGTATATCTGCAATCCTAGTTTCGATCTCTGTTTTTGAATGCCGAAAATAGATTATTGATAAGTGCCGATATAGACAGATTACTTGCATGTAGGCGTATAACGTACATGCTAGTCACTTGTAGTCCTTTTAGTGTGTTCAAGCGCATCCCCCGATGTACAGAACAGGAATCAACCAAATGTAGCTGCAGTGTGTGTGGCCACATGAATCTATTGCAGTGCAGTGATCATGAAATCGGTGGCAATTATGATTCAAATAATGTCACAATGCAACAAATTCAGTGATCCTAAAATTTATTTTTTCTATTCAAATATAGTATTCTAATGCAAAACATAATTTTGTTTTCTTTCTTTTGATTTTTCTGTGACCTGGATGTGATTTCGTGAGCAGAAATCCTGTAATCTTTTTCTCTAGGTATTAATCATGCTTACATAAATATTCTCTTACCTAACACACAGACACAATGATTCAAGTATTGTTAAGGTGGTCCTCACAATGGCCAAAATGATGATTCGTTGTGCTTCGAGAGAGTGTTTTTGGACACACATATTGATGTAATGCTGATTTTCTCACAGCAATCACTGCACTTACAGTAGTTAAGATTGTGAGCACAGGTCATTATTTCCAAGGTGCTCAGAAAGAATCAAGTCCTCCACACCCATAAAACTTGATTTTTACAACTAGACGTGTGTGTGTGTGTGTGTGTGTGTGTGTGTGAGAGAGTGTATATGTATTAGGAAACCCGGAGGTGCTCTCTGTCGCCATAGCAACACACAGCATGGTCTGACGGGGTTCTCGCTGTTAGGAGAGGATACGTTAGGGTCGACCACCACGTGGGGTCCGGGACCTGTTTTCCGGACTGTAAATTCACATTATCTCTTTTCTACAACATACAAGTGCGAGAGATAGACAGACCACACATTCTCATCCTTTATTCCCAGTGTTATGACATGACTCACCGGATATTATACGTCCCTCCGTGTTTCCGTCCAATTACGTAGAGCTCTGTGGAAATGAGGCTGGCTCCAGAGATCTGAGAGGAAGAGTTTAAAAAAACAGGCTCACACTGATCTGGTCCGTGGCTAATTTCTCCTTATGAGTCCCTGGATAGTTGGATCCCAGGAAAACTGATTAAAACACGACTGGAAACCTGCCCGAGTACAATGAACTCAATGTGTGTGACATTCTCCCATGAGTGACCTTTAAAGAACATAATTGTTATTTACGGCTTAATCTGTGTGGACAGCTAGTGTGGCGTGATGTCAATAACCATAGACGATCATATTGACTCAGCCTTCAGCGTCTATAAATGAACTGGAATCACGTTCACAATATATACATGGAAAGAAAGTTTAGCGGCCTTAAATGAGCATTTAAAATATATATATACATATATATAATCATAATACTGAAACACTATATGTTACCTTTGACTAATGGCATAAAGGTCCTGACACACCAAGCCAACGGTCGGCCGTTGATTGAATGAAACTCTAAACCCTTGCCTTATTTATTATACGCGGATCTATGAATATAGTAATTAGCACCTCTTCCACTCACTTGCACTTTAGCTCAAAAGATCCACTCGGTCAACTTAACTGAGGTAAACGCTGCGCCATAGCATTGCATTTCACAAGGCCGGACACATAACGGTAGTTAATATGATTAGCTTTTTGCTTGACTACATTATTAAACCTTTCATGCATGAGTTTAAAATATTCTAGCTGACCCTCCAGAGTGAGATTTATTTTTTAAGGCAACAGTTTTTTTTAGAATGTTTGCCCTTATAGTCCTTATTTGCCCTTATCGTGGCCTAATGGTGAGGGAGTCGGGCTTGTAACCTGAAGGATGCTGGTTCGATTCCCATGCTGGCAGGAATTGAAAGTGGGGATTGTGAATGAACAGCACTTTTTCCACCTTGAGCAAGACACCTAACCCCTAACTGCCTCACTTGTAAGTCGCATTGGATTAACGCGTCTGCTAAATGTAAATGTTATTGTTTCCATGGCAAAGCCTCATGCTTGTCAAGTAACACAGTATGACCGATGTATGTTATTATTTTGTTTTCCCTTTTTTATTTAAAATATTCACAATCTTGCTTACCATGTCATCAACTATCTGATATTTCGATTCTCAAATATGTGTAAGTGAGTATGTTTTGTCATTTAAAAACCTGTATAAATTATCTTTATCTTGATCTGTAATGTGAGCGCCGCCATCTTAGTTTGTGCAGCAGTTCGCAGTCGGATTTACAGCATGACAATACATGCAAGTAAGTGGCTGGTGAACTGGAAGAATAATAGAGTAAATATTATAGTTATTTAGGCCCTCTATGTGTGTCTGATATGGATATAATAATATATATGAATATAAATCAAATATAATGAATGAATTATATTTGAATGGATTGTTTTTGCTACTGACATCAGTGTGTATTTTTAAAAACTTTAAATGTATTGTTTTACTGGTGCTAATGTGTATTTAAATGTCTGAAACCTTAAAAAAAAACACTATGTGGCTGAAAACACTGCATAGTTGTGATATATGACTAACGCAGAGCACGTCCGTCTCGCAGCAAAAGTGCGAAAGCACAGTTTGGATTTGCCGTTTATGTGACGTCACTGAACTTTCTAGATCCCATATGTGGGTCACTGCTCTCACGGCCACAGAAATAAAAATCCCATATGTGGGAACATACCGCTCAAAAGGTTAAACAGCTAATAATGTGTTTCTAATGTTACACAAACCATGTTCCAGTTCAAGATTCAGACAGCTGTCTTCTAGTCAGTATCCTTAGAAATTTATATTTTCTTAGAAATATATTTTCTTGAGACTCCTGCTTCAGAGCGGTCATAGTCAATGAAGCTAGCGGGTGCGTTGACATGATTTTTCAAGGTAGTTTTGTCATACATACAAATAAAAGTGATTTAAAAAAAAAAAAAAATATATATATATATATATACTGTATATTATTTGCAAATAGTTTAAATTGATTACTTAATAACTACAATAGACTTTTACCGTTCTTATTTTCCCTTTTAATCTTTTAATTATTCAATTCCTTTTAATACCCCCCATCCCTCTCTCTTTTTTTGGCTGATTGAGGACGTCTATCGGCGTCACCGTCATCAGTGAGAGAGAGAACTCTGATTGGCTGTTCAGTTTAGCGAATGAGTCAAATAAACAGCAAAACCGATGAAAGTGAACAAAGAAGTCAAAATGGCACCGACAGTTCTAAGTTTGCATCTTCTTACCTGAGCAATTCCAATATGTGAAAATTTTTATAACATAGAAATGTGACATCTAGAATGAAAAAAGTGAGCAGTTCTTTTTTCAGTTTCCCTTTTTGAATGATGAATATAGACTATAGATACTTCACATACTTTATGTGAAGGGGCAGAACACACATACTAGTTGGCATACCGTCACCTGTTGTTCTTCGAGCACATATTTTTTTGTCCGAGACACGATGCGAGGCGACAACACAGTCGGTTTTTGTCGCCACTAGTTCTTTTACATTGGCTTGATGTGTCACGGTCTTTAAAACCACCGACCAGCATGAGGCTTGTGCGATTGGTTACCAGATTGATCTGGTCCGTGGCTAATGCCTCCTTATGAGTCCCTGGATAGTTGGAGCTCAGGAAAACTGATTAAAATGGGACTGGAAACCTGCCAGAGTACAATGAACTCAATGTGTGTGACATTCTCCCATGAGTGACCTTTAAAGAACATAATTGTTATTTACGGCTTAATCTGTGTGGACAGCTAGTGTGGCGTGATGTCAATAACCATAGACGATCATATTGACTCAGCCTTCAGCGTCTATAAATGAACTGGAATCATGTTCACAATATATACATAGAAAGAAAGTTTAGCGGCCTTAAATGAGCATTTAAAATATATATATACATATATATAATCATAATACTGAAACACTATATGTTACCTTTGACTAATGGCATAAAGGTCCTGACACACCAAGCCAACGGTCGGCCGTCATTGAGCGCAGGGCCGTAAGTGATGACAATAGACAAGACCTAATATGTTAATGATATGCTAAAGCCCTCCGGTATGTTGATGTGATTGGTTACAAGGTAGTTTGTGATGTCACAGACACCAGCGATTTTTTTTTCACTGCAGTTTTAAATAGAAAATACTCAGCAATGGTAAAGCTTGAAACAAATTAAAAACTTGAATTTGCACATGGTCTGTCTTAAAGCTTAAAAAAACAGCTGGTCTGCCTCAGCGATCCAGCAGCGCTCATTACTGTCAGAATGAGGGAGCTGGCCAATCAAATCAAAGAAGGCGGGGCTTACTGTTCACAGAAGAGACTTCCAATGCGACGCTTTCGTTTTAGCAGTGAAGAGTAAGTGGGGAGTAAGTAGCTAAACATTTTATATTCAGCGACATACGAAAGAGTAATATCCAGTGCTGCAAACTACCTAACATTTTTATGAAATTTCGCCGTTTGGATTGAAAATGCTGTTATTTTATTAAAATGATATGATTAGTAATTCAGAACTAAGTGTGACAAGACAATAAACATTTTGAATTTTTGATATATCAGATATAAAAATAAGAGTGGTGTGTATATATATATATATATATATATATATATTATTTGCAAATAGTTTAAATTAATTAATTACTTGATAATAGACCCGAACCTTTTCGCATTCTTATTTTTCTCTTAAATTCCTTTTAATAATTTTAATTATTTAATTCCTTTTAATAATAAAAAACCCCAACAAAGTCAACAGTTTGATTCCCTAATTATTCCTTAAATTCAGTGAAATTTGCATCTGCCAAATATGTAAACATTAATGTAAATTATGTAAATTATGTAAATTATGTAAATTAATTAAATAAAACAATTTAAAAAAAATAATAATAATCTGATGTTGATTTTTACATAATTCTCAGTTAATGATGAAACAAAATTGAAATTCAAACAAAGATTTCAAGGTCTGATTTAAAATGAATGGTCTTTAACTTATGAATTCATCTAGGGTGTTTCAAATGCCATTACAACATTACAGAGTGGCACAAAATCACTCTGAAGGACGTTTTCATTTCCTTGCTGGTGTACAGTATCCAGACAGTCGAATCCCCAGACAATATTCAAGAAACAGCTGAAAACTCATCTCTTCCATCAGGACACAACTGCATCCTGAAAAAAAAAGAAAAAAAATCTATTTTTATCATCTATTCTTTTGTCTGTTGTCTCTCTATTTCTCAATCCCTCTCTGTTCTAGCATGTAGGGTGCGTTTCCCAAAGCGAACTATGGTCGCAAGTTCCGTCGTTACCAATAGAGTTCAAGGGAAATAGTTGACTAACAAGGCTTTCAGGAAACACTCCCCTGAACAATGGCTGAAACTTTGTATAACTTGCACGTCTCGTGTGCATCGCTTCTTTAAGATGAATTATTTGTTACATTCCTTAATTGTAAGTCACTTTGGATAAAAGCATCTGCTAAATAAATAAATGTAAATGCTCTTAACAGACTAATTTTGACAGCTTTACAGCTCAAACAACAAATATTTTTACTAAGGAATCAATTTAAGTGCTTTACCAAACACAAGAGCTTCCCATTTCTGCTTTTAAACCATCTAGTGATCATTTGTGCGAGTATAAGTGCAAGTACACACATTTCAATTCGTGGAAAAGATTGCCTGTGGTTATTGGCATCTTGCCGCTGCAGATGCTGGACAGGCGTTGGGTTGAACATGAGCTCTACGCTTCAGTTCCAGATCTGTGTTTGTTATAGAGTGTGGACTGGAACGAAAAGCACCAGAGTTATGGCTCCTCCTGTTGCGTTTGCCCTCGCTCTGGGAGTCATATATAATTCTGGATTAAGTCAGCGTGGATAGCGAGGTCAACCACAGCCTCCTTGCGCACAAAAGGCACCATCATTTCCTTTTAAAGCTATTAGGGTTTAATATAGAATCAGCACTTTCCAGCTCTCAATTGATTGCTTTTTATTATTACCGCAATGGCAATAAGTCTAACTTTCTTGCCTCCTCTCTCATACATGTCATCGTTATCTGTCCTTCCCCCTTCCTCTCCATCTCCAACCAAACATCATCATTCCTTTTAGAGTGCAGGTAGAGTTCTATGTGAATGAAAACACTTTCAAGGAACGTCTGAAGCTGTTCTTCATCAAAAACCAAAGATCCAGTGAGTTCTCGGCCAGACCGAGGGGCGGCTCTAATTGTGGCTTTTCTTGTCCTGTGAGGTGGTAGTTTGTTTTTGCTGTCACGTGGAGTGCTGTTGACCCCTGTGAGTGGCTCTGTGGAGCTGGTGCTGGGTAATTGGTTGGTCTTGTATTTGTTTTCTGGCCGTTTGATGTGCTCTAGCTGTCCGTCCTGTCTGTGAGTACTCGGCTTTGTGTGTTTGTTGTTTGTGAAGCTCTTTGTAACGCTGATTGGTGACGGCCTCACGCTCTTGTGTGCAGGTTTGAGAGTGCGACTCTTCAACTTCTTCCTGAAGGTTGTGAGCTGCCTTCTCTACATCGTCCGAGTCCTGCTGGACGACCCGCGGGAGGAGAGAGACTGGTGAGACGCGGCCAAATGGGACTGAGAATATTTTACTCCACATGAAAGCTGTTTGGGTAGACAGCAAAGTTTGTGAAAGGGATAGTTCACCCAAAAAAGAAAATTATCCCGTGATTTACTCTGCCTCAAGCTATCCTAGGTGTATATGACTATCTTCTATCAGGCGAACACACGTTTTATAATGATAGTGAACGGGGGGGGCCTGTTTTGAATCCCCCAAAAATGCATCCATCCATCATAAATATAATCCATGCGGCTCCAGGGGGTTAATAAAGGCCTTCTGAAGTGAAACGATGAGTATTTGTAAGAAAAATATACATATTTAAAACTTTATAAATTGAAATAACTAGCCGTGTGGATTATATTTATGATGAATGGATGCATTTATTTGGGATTCAAAACATGCCCCCCATTCATTACCATTATAAAGTTTGGAAGAGCCAGGAGATTTTTAAATATATCTCCGATTGTGTTTGTCTGAAAAAAGTCGTATACATCTAGGATGGCTTGAGGGCGAGTAAATCATGAGATAATTTTCATTAACCCATTAAGATATCTGGTTTTGGCCTTCTAAAGATGCATTACTTTAAAAAAATTGCCTAAATTTCATTTGCAAAAAAAGTATTAGTGATGCACCAAAATTTTGGCAACCTCAAATATTCGGCCAAAAAATAATTTTTGCTCTTTGGCTAAAACAGTTTTGCAGGGCTGAAACTGTGTAGTTTAATTAGCACTTCTCCAATGGCATGGATAAGCTACATTACATCAGGTTGCTAAATATAGTAAACTCTAGACACACTCAGCAGTGTCTAGAGCTGGGTTGACAATATCGATTTCCCATTCTTAATCTATCTTCATTTGGGTGAACCGTAATCTTTTAGTCTATGCTGTTTTCAGTTGATGAATGAATGAAACATCACTAAACGTTATGTGTAGTGTACCTCACATCCAATAATCACAATAGCTAAGCTTCGTGATTTATTAATTTTCAAATGAAACAAAGTCAGAACTTTGAAATTCTGTCAGTTTTATAATGAAATTCAAACAATGTAGTTTTGAATCCACCAAATTGGAGTAGAAACATAATTATATCTTTGAAAATTTATATAAAAACTTTAAAAAAAAAAAAATTGATTTCCTATTGGAATGACTGAATTTTTCCCCAAGAAATTTCACCGAACAACAGTAAATGTTCCTTAAGACAATGTTGCATGTATCTTCTGTGGACAAAGCAATCCCAGAATGCACTGCAACAAGTCAAGTTAAGGTGAAATGACAACATTGCATGTCTCCCTCATAGTTTTTATTGAAGATGGCGATTGCATTCGACGGAAGTGTCATTATAAGCACAGCTTAAGTTGCTAAATCAATTTAAAATATCTCCATCTAATGCAATAGCGATAATTTCACCCAATGTTTGTGTGTTGGAAGTTTTTGTGTTATAGTTTGAAGTAATTAGCTTAGCAACATGCTAACGTCAGGCTCAGCGAGAGTTTGCAGTCTAAGGAACATCAATTGTTTGTTTGCGTTTTAATTGAACTTAAAGAGCATTGATACGATTCTCCTGATACATTTGGATACAGCAGTCAAGTAGGAACACCTTCTGACAACCAACAACACAGGAATATAACAATATATAGTGACTATATTTCTAAATGTCAATGTGAACGTATCTTTAAGGTAGCATTCAATTGCTTGAGGCACTGACTAGCTGTACTGTTGCTTTTGCTAGTAGGTGTTCCTGCCCGACAGCAGAATCCAACTGTATCAGTCGTAGTACTGTCTGCATTTCCATTGGCAGTCGCTGCATTACATCACTTCTCATTTGCATAACATTGAACTTTGTCGCATCGTCAACAAAGGTTGTCACTCAAGGCACGGGAAATCACCAGATCTCGCTGGAAGTGTGAAGAAGAAAGACAGGCATAGACAGAGAAACAGGTCTGTATGAGTGAACAAAATAAAAAAAAAAACAGATTTTCTGCCAAAGTGCAGAAGAACAGCGTAGCGAGAAGCTTGCGCCAAAGAGATGCAAGTGAACGTCAGGAAAGGAGAATTATGGTCAAAAGTGAAAACCGTGGGCTCTATTTTCAGTACAGAGAAGAGTTCATGTAGTGTTGGAGAGAGAGTGTGGGTGGACGAAGGGAAAGTGAGATCTGGAGAAGGCTGAAGTGCCTTTGGATAGGCCATGAATAAAATCAAGCAGTTGCAACTCTTATCTGTGTGTGTTTGCTTCCCCTGCAGTCCTGGCTGTCTCAGACAGAATGCCTCTGCCCACAACAGAAGCCATTTCGACTGGTAAGTATCCAGACTCTTGACTCTGGCGTGAGAAATGAAGATGGTGGCTGAGGGCCAGATGCACACAGACATACAGCGGCCATTTTAATAGGGAAAACGTGAAGAAAATCAATACAAATTTAATGTATGTGAATGTCCTCTTTTGAATATTTTTATCAGGTACAAAGAACTTGGCAGCTCTTCTTATTAATTATTAATATCTTCTTCTTTCATATTAGGCTTAATATAACCTAGTGAAAAAGAAGTGTGCTTTGAATGTGCACTTTAGTGTACTTCAAATCCTAAACAACATTTTTTTTTTTAAAAAACTGTATACTTGCAGATAATATAATGTTAATGAAATAAAAGGCCACTTAATGACTTCATGAATGTTTCATAACACACTTAAGTACACTTTTAAAAAGTGCGCTTTGTAATCACGCCAAATTCAAATATGTTGACAAGTGCTTTAATATAAAACTGCAGCATGTTATTCGATATTACATTTAAAGTTAATTGGCTATAGTTTAAATGTAAATTTGCCACTTTATCATTGCAAATGTGTGATTACAAATACATAACATACCAGTTTCAATAAGTTTAATAATGCTTATTGCATTCGGCAGTACACTTCAACCATATTTCAAAGACAATACAATTATGAAATGACATATAAAGATGTAAGTCCTACTAGCACTCAATACTTCAGCTACGTGCATTCAATACACATTTAAACTATAATACATTTTCATTTAGTTGTAAATAACATGCATTTAAGGGTTTGAAAACATTACATTCCGTTCACACTTAAGTATATTCTTTTAAATGAAAATATTTTCATAATTATAAGTACACTTTTAAAGGTATGTACTTCTTTTAAAGAAGGATATAGCTGCTACGTGACACCAAACACAAGCAGAATGTTTTAACCGACTGCAAAAAGTGCTCGTTTTCTATTTCTGTGATGTTGCGCTCGGTAGCCCCGCCCACATTCAAATCTGATTGGTCTAAAATCCCACTCTTTGTAATTGAACAACAGTATATTAAATATCTAACATGTTCTGACTGGCTGTGATTCAAATGATTTTTTTTTGTTGGAAATGTATTGTGTTGTGTACAGTTTGGCTGTTTTGTCTCATGCCAGCAGTAGAATTGATTTATTGACTTCGGGACACTGCACACGGAGTCTCTGTGACCTGTTTAAAAAGGCGGTCTGGTTTTTGCCATTTATTAAGCATCAAAAATTCTGGTGGCAGTCTGTAAGCGTTTAATGGTGTGTGTCTGACACGATGCCACTGTGCTCATTACTTTAATGCAGAATTCACACCACACAGCTTTGATTTCATCTTTCGTAATAAAAATGTTCATTTGAATCTATTTATTCCCGAGGCATTGTAAATGGATTGGCTTCTGGAATTGGTGTGTTTGTTTGACATGTGTGGAAAAAAGTGTTCAATTAAGGCCTCGCTTCTTGATCCGAGCGTCTCTAATTTGTAATTTTCCTTTCATTCTTTATTTCATTTTGTCATAATAATGGCTTCCTGTCGTCAGGTCCCTCATTATTTGGGTGAACAGGCCTCTGCCACTCTGGGCTCTTCAGGTCAGAACAAATGCATTAACACACACAGACATGCACAGTTGTTTTATTAGACAGGCACTTTTGTCCTTTATTAGATTTTAAAAAGTAAAACCTTTTCAGGCTCTTATGATCGTATTTAATATTAAATCAATATATGCAAACCCATTAATGAAGAATTCTGTCATCTCACATTTCATGAACAAATATCTTTTTCTTTTCTTTTCTTTTTACCACATCTCAAATCATAATTAATGTTGTCTTGGAATGAAAGCACAATGGTTGAAATTATATTTTTATTGGAATAAAATGTTTGATGACTGCTAATGCTAAATTCATTGCTAGCATTTTATTTTTCCCCAAATACAATTAAATAATATTTGCATTGATGATTGGATTGATTTTTTTTTTTGGCACCTTGATTTTTTTTTTTTTTTTTTTAAATAATAAATCTGATTATTTAACTCTTCCTTTATATCATTTGTTTTGCCACTGTTTTTAATGGAATATTTTATATTATTATATTATATTTTAATATTTTAAGACTTAAAAATGGTAAAACTGTAAAATACATAAATAATAGTTGCGTAAATAAATGATGAAAAGTTTTCAAGGTGTTTTCTAAGACGTTTTAACACGACTTTCATATAACAATCTGTTATCGTTTTTATTTAGAAATAAAATAATATTTTATAATGTTATATTGTTTATAATGTTTTATCATTATTTTTAAAATGTACAATTTTTTTTCTGATAGATTTTAATATTTCAAGATTGTAATTTAAAAAGAAGTAAAACAACATATGGATAATGCTTTACAGTACGGTCATTAACATTAACATGAACTAACAATAAGTTTATTTATTAACCTTTGTTGTTAGTTAATGAAAATTTTAATGCTGTTTGTTCACAGTCTATTAACTAGTGTTAATAACAGGAAATATCAGATGCTTCTGATCTTGCTACAGCCAATTCATAGATGACACACTGTTGTACAATACAGCATACATAAATTACCATATCAGATCTATAGAGGTGGAGCTGGGGAAGGAGGAGGGTTTCTGAAAGCACACTGCAACTGCTACATCAAATGCTGACCAAGTATTTGAAGGTTGAGCAGTGAGCTCATTGGCTACTGATATAGCAGGAACCAATCAGCTCTGTCCTAAATAGAATGATGTGATTGCAAGCAGATTCCTATCAGCCTGTGCCATCTAGAGTTTAATGACAGAACTACTCATACTGATTTAACTAATCATAACAAATGAAACCTTATTGTAAAGCTTTCTCAAAATCTGTAAATAATAGTAGGAAAAAGTTCTCAAGACATACTCCAAGAAGTTTTAACGTGAACCTTCATTTAGCAAAAGTCCTTTAGCTTTATTAAAAGTCAATTCATGGTACATACACGAGCCAGTGGTTGAAAGGCACACACAGACACATTTTCCATTGCTGTGTTGCCCACAATTTGGTTATTTATTCTCAAGACAGTGTGAAACTCACTGTTCCTGCTGTTTCTTCCTACACAGCCTCTGCTTCTCTCTCTCATCTCGGTCTCTTTTTGTCTCTCCGTTTGTCTATTTTTCCCTCTCTCCAGGTGCTTGTTGCATTCATCAGTTTTTCAGAGACAATGTTGCTGGTATACCTCAGCTACAAGGTGAGTCAAACAGTCCATGTGCTCAAGGTTTTATCACTATTACACTATGTGGTCCTCTTGGATTCAAAGACATCTGTAATACCTGGAGAGAACTACTGTATCTGTCAGATATCCATTCATTACAATTCTAGTTTTTAAGAACCCTGTTTTATAAAACTTTGATTTAGCTAGAATGGACAATTTTAAATGCCATTAGCTGAACTTTAAGTGCTTTTTTGACGCACTTACAGGACTTAAGTAGATCTTTATATGTAATTTCATAGTTCTAGTGTCTTTGAAATATAGTTAAATTATATTACTGAATTGTAATACTGAACTCACCCCTGACAACTAATAAGTGTGCTTCTTTTTTAGAATGAAATGGCTAATTGAGTTCTTGCTAATTACTAATGAATGCTAATATAATATCTAAAATTTAAAAATACATCCTAAATACACACAATTATAATAATATCTTCCCACTTTTTAGCATAACTTTTTGCAAAATTGCAGCTTGATTGGAAATGACACACAACAATTTTCTGTTTGGTATTGTGTTGTTTGTCTTGCATGTTGTACTCTCTAAAAAAATGCTGGGTTAAAAACAACCCAGGTTGGGTTGAAAATGGACACACCAAGCGATTGGTTTGTTTTAACCCAGCAGTTGGGTTAAATATTTGCCCAAACTGGAGGAAGTTACTGGGTAGTTTTATTTAACTCAACGATTGTTTAAAAATAACTGTATTGCTTGCTTAAAATGAACCTAAAATATGTTGTAAATTTATTTATATGTTTGATTCATAAACATTTCTTAATAAGTTTAATGATAAACAATAAACATTTATTAAATTGCTTATTAATAATGTCACCTTTTGGATAATCTATTTTAGCCATATATCAACTTTTAAACAATAGTTGGGTTAAATAAAACTGGCCAGCACGTTGGCCAACCATTTAACCCAACCACTGGGTTAAAACACACCAATTGCTGGGTGTGTCCATTTTCAACCAAACCTGGGTTGTTTTTAACCCAGCATTTTTTAGAGTGTAATACCAAACTGATAATCAAAATATTTGTTTTGCTCAGTCCAAAGAAAAAGTAGCTCACCTCACTAAACAACAACTCTCAGTGATACTACCAACTGGTTGCTCGGCAGTAGACTAAACAAACATGTGAGCATTAATGCTATTACGGACAGCACTCATTTACTAACATCTGCCTTTTAGAAAATCCATTCAGACTACATTACCTCATGTAATTAATGTTCATGAGCAGCAGAGCTGATATTTTTTAATATTCTGTTCCATTGACGTTTTAGATTGTTCCTTTACCCTGAATATATTAGATCTGCAGTCCTCAGAGTATATTTGAGAAGGTCAGATCAAATGAGATGGAGGAAAGGATGCAATCCTTCTGGACTATCCATCTAAATCCAGCTTCTAATGGCAGCTGGTTCAGTGTGCTTCCTAGAGGTTCATAGCTAGTTTTTATGGCCATTATTTGGTCCAAACGGGTCCATCATGTTGGTCGAGCTGGTTAGGGCTGGTAGAGCATTACACGTAGGCCGCAGTGTTTCAAAAACAAGCTTAACCACCTTAAGCTGTTTTGACCTGTTTTTTCCTGCAGTGATAGAGAGCGACTGATAGAGGAAGAGTTTTCCGGTGACAATCAATCATTTGCGTTTGGCTGTTTTGAAGGGACTAAGTGGCGAGAGAAAGCACGAGGCATGTTTGTCTTCCAGACGCTGATAGTGAAGGGATCTATTAGAGTCTCCTACTTCTTGTTTGATCCCCATGCGACGTGTAAAGCCTGCATCAACACATCTCTCTCACTTTTTTGTCCTGCATTGATTTCTTTCGAAACCAACAAGGCTTTTTCACCCACGCAGGTCCCACATGGGTGAGACCTAAACATATATCCAACTTGTAAAATACGGCAGATGTTTAACAACTTAATTGAGCCACAGGCTCAACTGCATTCAATAAATGAAACATATATTTCAGAATGGGCAAGGAGAGTGACCTTTAACCCTGCTGTTTTTCAGTGGTTCAAACCCAATCAAAGCAGCATTTTAACTTTTAATCCAAGAGGTCACACTGACAATATTGTTTCTTGACCCTGACACAAGTATCCTTGTTTCCAGGGCAACGTTTGGGAGCAAGTGTTGCGCATTCCATTCATTCTGGAGATGATCAGCGCAGTTCCTTTTGTGATCACTGTGAGTAAAAGTTAACCAATGGGACTTTAATGGAAAATTGGTTATTTTTGTTATTATTTTTAGTACTGCTATTACTATTGTTATATCTACTTTTATTAAACCTTTTATAATGTGATTTTATTTTGTTTCTGACATTATTATTTATTATTTTATTAAATAATTTGCCATAACTACAACAAACTCTAAAACTTTCTTGCTGATATATTTAGAGTATATATATATATATATATATATATATATATATAAACATAGTCAGCATTTTATGTGCATTTTTAACATTATTTTCATAATGGTCGTGATCATTTCAATTCATAACCTGAATGAATAATCCAGGCCTAATCAGTGTGGAAGGGAGTTGTGTGACTGATTCAGTTCATGATTCAGATTGAGGACTCCTGTTTGAATAGTCTAAATGGTTGTGCTGATTCGTTAAAAAGTTCACTCATCTCTTCCGTGAACACTTGATCCCCTCATAATAAAAAAAAAACCCTTTCCTTCCCTTTTTTCCCTTCCTACTCTAGCTTATGGTACTGAGCAATGTATGAAACTTGTATTGTGAGCACTTCCTGTGTTATTTGCCAATTCATGAAGAATTGCTTGTTTGTTTTCCTCACTTGTAAGTCGCTTTGGATAAAAGCGTCTGCTAAATGACTAAATGTAAATGTAAAAAGAACTGCACCAACTGAACAGTCAGTGAGTCTTGTTTCATCATTTACTCAGGCTCAGAAATGACTAAAATACATATATATTTCGCCATTGAGCTAAAGATGCAGCAGTGCTCCTGAATAGCAGCGCTAGGAACTCTGTATTGTGTGTTACACAGCTGTATCACAAAACTCTTTGAATTGAAGGAAATTAAGCCTTTTTTTCTCTCCAATCAGGTGATTTTGCCCTCCCTCAGAAACTTGTTCATTCCTGTTTTCCTCAACTGCTGGCTGGCCAAACATGCTCTTGAGAACATGATTGTAAGAAATGAAGCCTATCTTGTGTCCTTTCTTCCAGTGAAATTGTGTCCGTGTGTATCCACTTTCAGCACAAAGCTCTTATTTTCTTCTCCATCTCTATCTCACTTCCTCCTCATGTCTTATTTTCCTGATTGTATCTGTCCTCTGCTGCTGAAAGCTGGTTATCAAATTTGCCACAACAATGATTGCTTTGTTTTTTTATCTTAAGTAGAAGCACAATAGCACTATACGTTATTAAATGTCTCACTATCTCTCATCTCGGCCTTCTTTTATCTCTCTGCTTCTGTCCTCCTTCATGTTGTTTTCAGAATGACCTGCACAGAGCGATTCAGCGCACACACTCGGCCATGTTCAACCAGGTGCTCATCCTCATCAGCACCCTACTCTGCCTCATCTTCACCTGGTGAGAGAAAAACACAAACAGGGACTGAAATTATTCATTCATTGCTAAGATTTTCCATTGGGAGAACAGAAAGAAACTAAATTGTGCTTTTGGTGCTAGAAATGTGTAAGTGGACTAGAAAATGTAGACTATGGCCCTTTTACAGAGCAGAATAGGATCTGTGGCTTCTGTGTAACTGGTCAGGATTTGACAGGGTGATGTTCCAAAGTGCTGATTAATTAAACACCATGCTGTGTGTGTGTGTGTGTTCTCTTGTTCTGTGAGGTAAGTAGCAGGGAGGTGCTGAATGTACAGGATAACGGTGCATTTGTAAAACAGAAGGGAGAGAATTGAATGACCTTTTCACCACTGACAGCTGCATGTTGACTCAACCGCCTTTCAACATTGAGCAAACAAACACACACTCGGCGCACACACCAGCGGTACTGAAAGATAACCCACACATGGGCACACAAACAGGGTTCACGGCCATGTCGTCTTACGCGTGGCTCACCACACGGTTATTGTGTTTTGGCTCGTGTTTATCACAGTTTGCTCCAAACCATCCGGTGATGATATAAACCCTCTGGCTTTCCATACACATGCAAATCCATGCAGAACTTGCCCACCTGAAGACCCACTTTTGCCCACTTTTGAAGAGTAGTTTATTTAGAGATTATTTACTCACTGCCATGTTTTTTTTTATTTTCGTGGAAACACAAGTAGAAGTTTTTAATAATCTTAGCACAGCTCAGACATTTTTCTTTAAAATAACATCATAGATACAATACAATATCTACCAGTACAATAATACTACCAATACATTGAATCATTCACACAACCGTTTTGTTGAAAAACACTAATTCATAAAAACAACAACAACAACACCACTGCTGTGTTTTGTTTAGTGATGCACAATGGGTCAGTGATGAGAACCATTGAGTCATTTATTCAACTAGTTCGCTTAAATGGCTGATTCATTCAGGAACGAAGCAAGTGAATCATTTGAATCATTGACTCATCTGATTCATTCTAAAAGTGGATTCATTCAATAACAAAACACCACTGTGTTGCTCAGATACATATTACGGTTCTGCTGTGGCTTTGTTTAGAAGGTTTGGAACAAAATAAGGGTGAGTAAATAATGGCGGAATTTTGTCACCACTTACTCACTTTTTGGGTGAACTATGCCTTTAAACCCCTATTTTTTAGCTGTTCTTACACCCTTTTCTCTCTCTCTTCCAGTATTTGTGGGATTCAGCACTTGGAACGAGCAGGGAACAACTTGACGCTCTTTGACTCTCTCTATTTCTGTGTTGTCACCTTCTCTACGGTGGGCTTTGGTGATGTCACACCTCAGATCTGGCCCTCACAGCTGTTGGTGGTCATCATGATCTGTGTGGCTCTTATAGTTTTACCAATACAGGTAAATAAAATACATGCTCTGACCATTCCAACTCATCCTTTTAATCATAAATAGACAGCATATAGTTCTGTCATGAAACTCTAGATCAGGGGTTCCCAAACTTTTTAGCCCGCGACCCCCATGATAAATGCGCTGCTGCTCCGCGACCCCGCACCTCCCCCACCCCCCACCCCGTCACGTGCAAATGTACAACAAATCGATTTTATGCCCAGTCTACCCAGTATAACACAAAGTTATATTTTATTGTTCTACGTGAAAAATCAGTATTACAATTCTGCATGAGCCGCTCGATATCCACCTGTTCTCTCTCGGAAAGTAACTGTGCAACTATGTTGGGTTGAACATTGTTCTGCCATCAGGAACCAGTCGAGCAGGTATGAGCGACACACACACGCACACACACGCACGCGCGCGGTCAACGTGTCCGAAACACTAAGTACTCGGTAAAGCATTGCTGAATAATTCTTCCTCATTTCTCTCAGCGTCACACATATAATGCAACATCAATGTCAGTTTTACACATCAAAACGATGTCCTACATTTACAATCACCTCACTGACCTCCGCGACTGCAGTCTTCGCACCATCAACCGGCCTCACCTGTGACTTTTCTCCTCCTCTCGGTTTTTCTGTTGTGGATATTAACCACCGTTTCATTTTAAAGCAGGTATTATTTGTTTGTAGCCTCCAAACACCTTTAGCTTTAGCAAACAACAGCGCGTGATGTACGTAACTTGGTTGTGATTGACGCTGACGTAATCTCGTGTAATGTCTGGGACAAAATTACAAATTTAATTAGAAAATATACATTATATATTTTTTTAATCAGACTTTTCTGCAAACACCATTTAATAAGTATTGAATTAAATTAACGGCAACAAAAAAATATAGTGCCTATATATTTTTTCCACTTTAAAAAAAAAAAAAATAGAAATCATCTATGATCGACCCCCACTTTGGGATCCACTGCTCTAGATGGCACAGGCTATTTGGTCCTTTACATGCAATCTGCAAGCAACCACATCATTACCGCATGACACAACTTGATTAGCTGCTGGTGCTGCAGCCAATGAGATCCTTTATAAAGTTGTAAATTTTTCAGTGAATCTTTCATTAAACTGATTCAGGAACAAAACTACTGTTCTTACTAGTTAGTCATTGAATCATTCACTCGACCGATTTGTTGAAAAACACTAGTTCATTCAAGAACAACAACGCACCACTACTGTTTTTTTATTGGTGATGTGCAACAGTTCTTATGAGAACCAATGAGCTATTGAGTCATTTATTCAACCAATTTGCGCAAATGGCTGATTCATTCAGGAACAAAGCAAGTGACTGTCTTCATGAATGGGTCATTGAATCATTGACTCACCTGATTTTTTCAAAAATGCAAACATTTTCTAAATTCCAGATATTCAGCAAGATGTATAGAAGATATCAGAGGATCACACTTAATCATAGTAGCTTTAGTAATAGTTACCTTATGTCATCTTAATAAAATATGCGTATTTGTTCCACTTGATATTCACATCAAGCTCTCGGCAAGTTCTTTTGAAGAACTCATTTAGGCAAATTAGGCGAATTGCTGTGGAACATTTACAGTGAGTCTATTGAATGAAAGGTAGTATTTTATCATGACTTCGCTCAGTTTCCTCAACAGTAGTTCTGAATTGGTTTTTCACATAACTGAGATGATTTCAAAAAGGTTTTCTACTTTTACTTTCAACTGTCAGATATTTTATGCAAATATTATGTGGTTATGATGACAAAAGCACTGAGCCGAATCACTTTTGTGTTTAAGTCCCCGTGAGACTCGACACAGCTGGTGATTTTCACAGTCTGACACACACACACACACACACACGAGCGCTTCCATGTACACAGTTTTTTTAATGAAATGTGTTTCACATCCCATTTCAACATATACCTTGTATTGCCTACACAGACTCACCCAAACAAGTCTCACACATACTCACTCACTCATTCACGAGCACAAGCCTCCCGTGGGGCTGAGGAGAGAATGAGATGAGAGCGAGCTTGTCTTTCATGTGTGATGTGAGGGCTTCCCTGCCAGCCTCCTCTTCGGGAGGCTGCTATGTTTCCGTCACACAGGAAATGGCAGTGGCTCCAGCGAGGCCCTCCTACTCTTTTCATCTACAAATACCATCTGACATTTACTGCTGCCCCCCACACGCAGCTGGTGCGCGAACGCTACGGCCGAGCCTGTGTTTGTTTCTGGCCTGACAGGGGAAATCTCCGGTATGGCTCACGGCCCGCAGAGAGCCATCCTACCGCACAGACTGACAGCAGCCGCCGTATCCCATCGCTCCCTGTGCACACATCGCAATGAGTTTTTTCTTTGTAGCATTTGTACTGCAATTAAACAGTGCCAAATCTCAATTCCCAAATATCCTTTGCCTGAAAGCCATTGAATAGCAGACATTACCCACGACTACCAATAAAACACCTCAAATCTTTGCTGAGAATCCCTTTATGTACTCAATACTGGTAGCAAAGAACTTCTGTCAGACATTTACGTCCACTATTAAACATGTGTCTGAGCGCTTTTATATAGGAACATATAAAAGATCCTTTCTGCCAATATCACCCACACAATCCACAACAACAGTCATATCTTTGCAATAAACATGATCAAAAATACAAAACAGTATCTGCACAAACAATCCACAGCAATATGCACTTGTCAAAACGACACATTTCAAAACATATGTGTAAAATCCACATCACACCCATATTTTCTCTTTCCTCAATATACATTTTAGAATCCATTCAGAAATATAGCTGCGAGCAGCAGTTATCGGGGCTCCAGAACTTTAAGGCCTTTAAAACACTTGCATTTTTACATTTTTTACAACACTTTTTTACAACTTTATTTAGCAAGCATGTAACCACTGAAATCATAAAAGGAAAAGACCATTTACAGCCAATACAGGCAATTTACAATGGGAAATATATGGGTACACAGCTTTTTAGCAGTTATAGTGCCACCTATAGTTTGATCTCCATAAAAGTTTGCATGCTTGTTTAGAATCATATGTCTCATGTGCTCACTTGTTTTCGTGAAGTTCTGAGTTTTCGTTCCAAGTTTTCACACTGAGTTTCATATAGGCTTTTGCGAGCACTTGGCCATGCCCCTTTTTTAAATGACCCCGTTATAGCTACCCAAAGGGTAAAGTTAAACTTTTTTTTGATAATTATTGATCTAGAGAGTCCAGAGAACTGTTCTGCACTGGTTTGGTTCTGATCGGATGAAAAACCAAGGACTAGATCGCAAAAAGTAGATTGTTAACATAATCACAAATATTTAATGAATGGTTTGATCGACAGCAGTGGTTCCTGAGGCAAAGTTGTTCAGCATGAGGAGATCTATCATGTGATATGAATATTGTGTGGATGTGTGAAACAACACATGATTACAGGGACGTAACACTCATTAGCACCACCTAGTGGCTGATTTCTTTCAAAATTCTTACAGTCGAACCTGCCACCGAGTTTCGTTCCGATCAGCCTCCGTTAACCTTGTTCAATATGTGCTCAAACTTCATTTTCTGATGGCAGCCATGTTTTTTAGATATGCCAATGTCCTCATAGACAATCATAGCACCTTGAACAAAGACACTGTATGCCAATTCTCAAGTCAATCGGACTAACGTTTGGCTGGTTATAGCCATTTTCATGTTTTTGGGGGGGTTTTTTTATGTTATTGAGTCACCTAGTGGCCAGTTGCCACGTTCTTTTTCACGCGACCACAGCATGAGCTCTTGCATAGGTGTGCTGAGTTTGTTGAAAATATCTCATTCTGTTCACGTATTATAGCCAAAGTAGAAGTGTAGTAAAAGTGGCTCCACCCACTTCAAACATTTTGGTGTCCCTTAGGGTACGTGAACCGAAATTTCAACTTTTTTTTCGTAATTATTGACATTCAGAACTCCAGAGTATCTCACTGCACTGGTTTGGTTCCCATCGAGGAAAAAACCTAGGACTAGTTCGCGAAAGAATGTTTTTCCAAAAATTTCGCCCACGATATAAGACACTTGTGTCTACGCCTTACAGTTCACGAGTAATGAGCCATTTCATACTTTTGACTGCTGTAGCGTACTTCATACTTTTAACCCTGTTGTAGATGCTGTGAGGACTACTAAAACTTAAAGTCTACTTACGGTTTGGTCTGCCCAATCACTTTTAGGGGAGAATGCTCATCCTTGGAAATTTGAACAATTAAAATAGGGTTTCAGCGTTACACACTTGAAGCCCTTATAAGTTTACCCACAGAACTTAATTTCACAGATAGTTATCTCAGGTTGTGATAACCTGACTGAAGTCATGTGTAGTCAGATGCCTCTTTGAAAAAACATTTCAATGAAGCCCACTGTAATTTCCCCATAGTTTGAGCAGTTGGCTTTCTTGTGGATGGAGCGACAGAAGTCTGGAGGGAACTACAGCCGATATCGCGCCCAGACCGAGAAGCATGTGGTGTTGTGTGTCAGTTGTCTCAAGATAGACCTACTCATGGACTTTCTCAATGAGTTCTTCGCGCACCCTAGACTGCAGGTGGGTATACATGTGCATATGAAGTGTTCATGTAAATTTGAGCTCAGGCAGCCTGCTGTGCGTTGTTAATCCTGCTGGAGTGCTGGAAGCTGAGGTTCTTGTACTAGGATTAACTGAACATCAATTTAATTTAACTAAGCTATTTATGTGTTTGATACGGGTTTCATTGGCTTGTGGTGTCTGTCTGACCCCGTTTTCCACTAACTTGCACTCATCATGTCCAGGATTACTATGTGGTCATCTTATGTCCTGCTGAGATGGACGTCCAGGTACGGAGAGTGCTCCATATCCCGCTATGGGCTCAGAGGGTCATCTACCTGCAGGGATCTGCTCTCAAAGACCAGGACCTAATGAGGGCAAAGTAAGCCTGCTGAGTAAATATATAACGAGTTTTAATCACTGGAAGACACCCCTTGTTAAAGAAAAATGTGCCTAATTGTACTGAATGTGCACTAGTACTTCAAATCTTTAAGGATTTGTTCACTCCAGAATTAAAATTTCCTGATATGGGGGTGATTTACTCACCCCTATGTCTTCCAAAATGTTCATGTCTTTCTTTCTTCAGTCCAAAAGAAATTAAGTTTTTTTTTTTTTTAGGAAAATATTCCTCATATTGTCGAGGGCATTTGACTTTTTAGCCATTTTCAGTTCTTCCTTCTTCCTATGTTGACTGGAGGCTTTAAAAGCAGTGTGTGGCTCATATTAATGTTAATGCACTTGAGTAAAAAAAATGCGCTTTTGCGCTGTATATTTAGTTCTAATCATGAAAATATGTTAATATATCTCTTATATAATCACATTATATTATTGAAGCTTAAATGGTCAAACGTTTCCCTTTCTTAATGTTTTCAGGCAGCTTAGACTGATATCTTAGCTCTAAGCGATTAATAAAAGCTTTTTTTATTAACTACAACTCACACTTCCAATTCATTTTTACTGAGGGATGAGTTGAAGTTATTTTTATGGTAATCAGTAGCATGCCACAGATGTCAGATGAACACTTGCTTCATCTTTTTTTTTGCGTTTGTTCTGTTTGCGTTTCTCTTCTGTTCACTCTCTTTCTTTCTTTGTCTCTCTATTTTTCCTCTGTTATGGAACCTGGCCCTGTTTCTCTGGTCTCTTGTATTCTCTTCATCGTGATTGGCTGCAGGATGGATGATGCCGAGGCCTGTTTTATCCTAAGCAACCGGTTTGAAGTGGACCGCTTTGCCGCTGTACGTTCCCCTCCGACTCAATTTTCTCACCTTTTTTCCCATTCAGCTTCTCTACTCTCTCATTTCTGTCTGTAATATTGGAAGCAGCAGACATCCCAAACATCCCATGTATCAGCCTGTTTCTCTCTCACTCTTCCACATTCTCCCTACTGACTTCACATTTTGACAGTTCAACGTGAAATGATTTATCCTGAAGGCAGTTGTAAGCAATGTTAGAGAAAGTAGTTGGATGCCTCTCACGAATCCTGTCAAGAAAACGTCAAGGTCATATTTCAACCCAAAATAAATAATGTTATATTTGTCATCAAGAAAAGCATTGACGTTAATTCTCTCCTCCCCTTACTGTAATACATGCCATAATTAAAAATGAATTTCATTACTGTAATATAAAAACCAGTGCTGTCAAACGATTAACCGTGATTAATCGCATCCATGTATATATATATATATATATATATATATATTAATCATTTAACAGGAGTAAAAAAAACTGTCAGTAAGATTTGCAGGAAAGAAAAGTTGAGAAGAAGTGTTGATTTTTATTAATAATAAACCAAAATACAAACACTAAACAACTTACAAGAATGGACAAAGAACAACTGAAACTGGGGGCAATATATACACAGGATAACTGAGGAAGGAAATAAGAGACAGGTGGGGCTAATCAATCAAACAATAAATAAGAATAACTATGATGACAAATGCCAAGACAACCAAGGAAACAAAAAAGAAAAACCAGAAACAATGAGAAACAAGCTAAAAGGCCATCACTGTGTTACGAAATTGAATACTTGTACAATATGTGAAAAATGAGAGGATTTATGAATGACAGTGAATAAACTGAAGCTGGTAGGTCACATGACAGTAACAGCACTGCAGATGTAGTTCATCTGAATGTCATTCATACTACCCACATTCATACTATATAGAACTATAGAACATACTTTTTTAACAGTCATGAAGTAAGTTCAAATTCAAATGTAGTACCTACTGATACAGTACACATTGCAGACAAGAAAATTAAACAAAATTTAACCAATACCATAATTGAACATGCCAAAACCAATATATTTTGGAAATTGCCAAGTAATTTTTTATAAAAGATATAATGGCAAATTTTTGTTGAACAACCCTTAATTTATACTCATTTAAATAAAAACTCACTAATTACTAATATTACACTAATCTTTTTTTTTTTTTTTTTACAAATAATTTAAAAAAACATGAAATATCTGGACTGTGGTGGAAAATATGCTTAATAATTTGAAAATAATGTTACAGTGGAAAAAAAAATTAAATAAATAAAACTTAAAAGTCCTAAAAATAGGCTTCTTTTTACCATTTTTTTTTTTTCTTTTGATTTTGCGGTGAAATGAGACCTGTACAGGTTTTAATGAGATTCACCTAGTTGTCAGGTACTTTAGATGTTAATTTCTCTGTAAAGAGGGTAATGGCTGATACATAAGAGCCGACACTAGGAGGACTAATGGTATACTTCTGTTCATATGCCTCTCTTTCTCTCTGTTTTTCTGTGACTCAGGACCATCAGACCATTCTTAGAGCCTGGGCTGTGAAGGACTTTGCCCCAAACTGCCCTCTCTATGTGCAGATCCTCAAACCTGAGAATAAGTTCCACATCAAGTTCGCAGGTCAGCGTGTAAAATGTGTTTCTCTAAGGGATTCAGGTGTGGAGAGTGGAGGATTGTGTGATATTTGATGCACTTCATACATGTGTGAGTGTGTGAGTCGATTCGCCAATCTCTTCCCCTCTTAAGCTGTGTCCTTCAACACTCAATCCCCTTTATATCCCTCTTCAGCTGTGTAAATGTGAATTATGCTTTTTACTTTCCCAGGCCTCCCATTCCTCACAACATGCTATGCTGTGATGGATCGATAATGTATGGAGGCCATTATTATTACAGAGTGTCTATTTACATCAAGTGCAAATAGGCCGCCTTTTGGCTGAGGCTATTTATACTAACTCCGCCCACCGATGTCTGGTTAAGAAAAGAAATCCCACATATAACAGAATCAGTGGTTTGAATCCACCTTTTTCCAAACTCCATGTTCCCATTGCATAATAGGCATTTATTTTAGATAAAATTAAGAAAACGTCAAAATAAAGTGGCTAATGGGTATTTAATAGTGGAAAGGAAGTTTTTAACGCATAAGGCTAGTAGTAAGGGTCGGGAAGGGCTTTAGGGACAGGGACAAATAATGTCCCAAAAAAGCAGCGTCCATTTATGATTTTAATTCATAAATTAAGTTACTTTTAAAAGTAATGCATTACAATATTGCTTTACTTCATAAAAAAGTAACTACTTGTGTTAGTTACTTTTTATGAAAAGTAATACGTTACATTACTTTTGCGTTACTTTTTCTGACCTGGACTGGGCTTGGTTGTTTGTTTTTAATAACATAACAATAAAAAATCTATATTTTGGCAAATGTAAAGGTCCTTTCACTCCAGAAGTGAGATGAATATGCTTTAGGCTGATCACAAATGTGATGTTTATCTAAAATCGTTTTTGCTTATTAGTATAGTTGAATTGGATCATCGGAGCTCAGCAACAAAGATATTGGTTTATAAAGGGAGATTAAATACATAAAGTATATTTGTTTAATTTAGTATGTTTAATTTATGCAGGTTTGTGCAATATTCTGATATTGCATTTCACTGTTTTTATTCATTTTGTTGAATACTGACTCTGTTTTTGTCTAAATACCACAAGATTATTACTGTGACACCAAAGAAAAACTCAGATTAGATTATCTAAAAAGCATTATTTTGGTGAAAGATGAAAACTAAAACTAAAAATAGTCATTTAAATAAACACATAAAAAAAATAGTGAAAATAAAAGAAAATAAATATTTATGCATTCAAACAAACAAAAAATAAAAAAGCAAACTAAATTAATATGCATGCACCTTTAAAATTAGCCCAATATAATTAACATATAAAAACAAAATAAATTTTTATGCACCAATAAAATGAACTACAAATACATATTCATGCACCTTAAAAACAACTAAAAATTAAAACTAAAAAGTCATTAAAAATACAAACAAATCAAATATTTATGGACCAATAAAATTAACCAAACAATAAATATTTATGGACCAATAAACTAAAAGATAAAAACTAAACTGAAATTAAAAAAAATAAATAAACTGAAACTCAATACAAAATTAAATGAAATATGTAGAACTCTAGCTCTGGCGGCTTGCTCATAGTCACCCAGGCTGTTTTTGGCAGAGCCAGTCCCTCTCATGTTCAACAGCACAGCCAATCAAGCATTACTTGTTGGGATGAGGAGAGAGTGTGGAGCACTCAAACCTTCAGGCTTTGCTGCGCAATGCTGGGTTTGTCACAAGCAACTGTACCAGTCCGCCTTCACTCCAACTGTCTCAATCAGCCGCTAAGGTTTGATTGTGTTGGAAGAGTGAAGGAAATGTATTCTCTTCACCCTCCACCTACTTCTGTCGCACTCCAACCTCACCCTTCACATCTCCTCTCCATTTGGAAACCTACAGGATCCTCGTGTTTATTCCATAGACTTTCCTGGAAACATTTCGGGGAGTTAGCGCTAAAATATTATCTCTGTAAACCCTAATGCTCAAAATAATGAATTGGTTTGAGTGGGGCCAACTCAAATTAAAGAAATTAGTTCAATCACTTATTCAGCAAGTGCTATGTTATGCTAATGCAATCAAAAGCATTGTGTTACCAAATATCATGGTAGCATTTATTGAATAAGCTAGTTAAAGCTAGCCAACTTTCCACTACTAAAAATATTTAAGTTGAGATTGAATTAGCTTATTCAAGTTTTTCAAGATAAGAGCAATTAAAATATATGAAATTAAAGTGTCTGCTTTCTTAAAGGGATAGTTTTCCTAAAAATGAAAATGATCCCATGATTTACTCAAGCCATCCTAGGTGTACATGACTTTCTTCTTTCAGATGAACACGATCAGAGATATGTTTAAAAACTTTATAAAGTTTTAAATCAGGATTTTTTTTTTTCACACAAACGCATCGATTCGCCTCAGAAGGCCATCAGAGTCGTATGGATTATTTTTTTTTTTTTTTTTATGGATGGATGCATTGTTTTGTCTTCAAAATTTGCCCAGCCATTCACAACCATTATAAGCATTGGAGGACTAGATATTTTTAAATATATCTCTGATTGTGTTCATCTGAAAGAAGATAGTCGTGTACACCTAGGATGGCTCTCTTTAAACTTTAAATTTCTTAACTTAAAAAAATAGTTTTACTGATTTCCTCTTTTTTTGAGTTTTGCCAGCTTATTTGGGTTACAGTGTTGTAAGTACAACCACTGTTTGGGAGTAGTTTCTTGTTTAGGAAGATGCTGTTTCAGTAGTTTTTTTCAGCCCCAGGGGATACATACAAAAATTGCAGATAGTCTGTAGCATATTGCAAGACGGTAGAATTGCTGTGGTGTGTGTGTGTGTGTGTGAGAGAGGGTTATTTTAGGGTGATTACCGGGAAATGATTGAGAATTTCACGGTGCAGTAGGATGTGAGGTGAGGCAGTGATTAAAGATCCAGATCGCAGCTGCCTCCGCTGCTCCAGTGAGCTGCAAATGAAAAGTGCAAAGAAGACATGTGCTCTCTTTTCTCACATGAAGACTCACTTTCGAAATGACCCGTCACCTGTGCTTGTGTCTGTATGAGAACATGATGGTCTACCCAGTATGTGGTGACGGCGCTTGTTTTAGGGTCAGTGAGAAGGAAGGCGGAGGAGGAACAGACATGATGACTCAGTCGTTGAGGCAGCTGCAGAGTCAGTGAGCTTTACCCAGAGATCAAGCACAGATTACACAGTATCACGCAATCTGTCAGTTGAACAAAGAGCTGCTACTCGCTATAGAGTGCTGCCAACAAAGGAAAACGAGAAATGAGTCTGGTGTTCACTAATTCCTATATCTGAAACTGAAGAATTGTGACTGGCTTCCTTGCTGCCATGTCAGTCAGTGACTTCACACTAAAATTCATGACCCAGAAAACCTACACTGGTGCCTAAAGTGGGTCAAGATGACCTGTATATGATTCAGTTGTTTACACTGAAAATAAACATGTATTTTGAAGAAGAAATGACATGTTTACAAATGTTTCAATATTGTCTTTCAACTATAAAAAGTACAGAAATAACATTTTGCTAACACTTTATTTTAAGGTGTCTTTGTTACAGTGCAGTTATACATTTAAAGGGTTGGTTCACCCAAAAATGAAATTTCGGTCATTAATTACTCACCTCACGTTCGCCTTTGGAACACAAATGAAGATATTTTTTGATGAAATCCAAGATCTTTCTGACCTCCGATAGACTGCAACTTTATTATTACTTCCAAGGCCCAGAAAGGTAGTAAAGACATTGTTAAAATAGTCCATGTGACTACAGTGGTTCAACCTTAATATTATGAAGTGACAAGAATACTTTTTGTGTACAAAAAAAAACTTTCAAATTGACATTATTACAAACTGCACTTTTTAAAATTGTACTTAGGTGTATTGAGAAACATAATCATGAAAGTGTGTCTTTTATTTCATTAATATTATTTCATCTGCAAATCCAGTATAAAAAAATAAAAATATGCATTCATATACATTAAAGCACACTTATTTTTCTCAAGGGTAAAAGATAAATCAAGTGAAATATAATATATATAATATATATATATATATATATATATATATATATATATATATATTAATACTTTACAAATATAGATTTTTTTCAACACAAAATATGAAAATTGACATTCTTTCAAATCAAAATTTGGAGTGTCAAGTTATTTAATAGTATTATGAAAATGAAAATATGAAGGCGTCTTGGCAGATGTGACAGGTT
The DNA here is from genome assembly GCA_037194245.1 of Opsariichthys bidens. Taxonomy (NCBI): domain Eukaryota; kingdom Metazoa; phylum Chordata; class Actinopteri; order Cypriniformes; family Xenocyprididae; genus Opsariichthys; species Opsariichthys bidens. The sequence goes on from CM074277.1 coordinate 28,259,359, forward strand.
CCCATAAAAAACATACTTTCCCAGAAATATGATGTAAAAGTGATGATGCATTTGCCATATGTTTGTTTTATCTGCTTGTACTGTAAATGCAACATGTTGGATTTTGAATAAGAATGTGCTTCTTTTATTGAGCGTTATCATTAAAATGACACTTGCGATATATATACTTATGTTTCATATCAGTCAGAGGTGGTTGTCCCCGTGGGCGGCATGGCGTCTTGGTGGTTTACCGAGCGCTTGCTTCTTGACAATTCGGCAGAACTCATCAATATGCAGCTTTTCAATGCGTGGCAGACATGTTGTGACACTGCTTGGAATATAGGCACTAAGTGGCTGAGTGGGTGGCATAAATGAGTATGACTTCGACTTGACTTCGGCTCTACAAATAGCTTAATCGCACCTTAATGTTCGCATCAATGTAACAGAAGCTCACAGAGTGTTTTCTGAAGAGAAGAGAGTTTCATTCGCATGCAGCCTGATCTCGTACGGTTATTCTGGGACTTCTGGACCGCAGTTTGTTTTGTTTGACTTTTGCTGCGTTAATTGATTTTCTTTTCCTCTCCGTGGGCATGTTTGGAAATAGCTAGAGTTCTGCACAGTGTTATGCATATCTACAGTATATCAACAGCCAGGTCATTCATAAACATAACCAGTATGCAGCCTTAATTAACGCTAATGGCAGAGTAGTGGCAGTTTTACCGTCTTGCTGGGGTTCACAGAATGAGCACAATCTCTCACCGCTACACTCCTCCAACGGGGACAAAAACAGCAGCTTTAGAGAAAAAAGGAATCTAGAAACACAATTATCGCAGTGCTCTAGCCTGCTGTGATGCGTCCCCGCTTCACTCGAGGTCAATGTGTGCTTTCTGAGGTTGCTGCAAATGAGGGAGTTAGTGGAGGAGGAGCTGAAGTGGTCGAACAGAAAGGGCCTGTATGAGGAGGAACCGAGGTCTTTAATTTACCGTTTGATCTTTATGAGTGAATGTGCATCTTCAAGTGCTGTCTGCTGTACCTCAGCCTGACACGGAGAATAATTCAAAGAACAAGCCCTATTTAGTTATTTATTTATGAAGTTACAATGACAAAAGAAAAAGACATTGTTTGAAATAATGACAGACAAATCCACAAGCCTTATTAATTACTGATTAAAGTGCTAATTTTCAACCCACTTTGTATTGTTACAGTGTTGTTAGTATATGCAAATGAACTGTGTTTACTCTGGACTGAGAAATTCACGCTTATTTGTCGGCAAACATCTGACGGATAACGCAAAATTGTCACGAACACGTTCAGTTAGTTTCACTTTCATGGGCTTTTAGTTTGTTTATCGTCTGTTTCCTGTTTCCTTTGTTCTAGTTTTCCCAGCAGTGGATATTAATTTCATTATCACCGCTGATCATTGCTGAGTTTGTTATCATTGAGTAATTAAGTTCCTCATTTCCTTTCCATTTTGGTCTGGTGTTGTTTGCTATTCTCTCCGTCTTGAGTTATTCGCTTTTTTTAATAAACCTTTTGAAACTCTTCCTTCGTCTTCATCGTCTTTGGGCTTTAGATGTGACAGAAATGCAGCTCCAGGGCTTACGTCAAAACTATAGATAACATTTTTGCATCCAAGCCTACAGTCAGATTGACAGAGGTTTTGTAACAATAGATCCACTGGAGGCGAGTTTGAGCGAGAACCCAAGTGCAGTCTTTAATTAAAAATCTATGAAACAAACATAAAACATCAATCCGACTTGACTTGACTTCATGAACAGCAACAGGAAATACAGGGATGCAATCCACAAACATCGACAAGCAACGATGGAAACATGAGGGTTTACATAGACAGACTAATTAGAAACAATGAACACCTGTGAACAATGATTAACCTAGTGAACCAATCAAAACACTACATGAAACAGGGGAATCACGTGACGACTGGAGCACATGGATAAACATGACACATGAACATGAACATGAACATGAAACATGAAATATGAACAATGAACATGACATGAAACATGAACAAAGCCAAAACTAGACATAACAGGTTTACCAACAACAGTTATTGTGAGGGTATTATGTCTACTCTTTAAACGGCATTATGGTAAAAATTTAACACTATGGCAACCGCTTTCTTTCTTACCCAATCGTGATGGCATTTTGCTTCAAAAGTAACTGACGTTTGACCTAAAACGCTGTGTTTGTGCGCATTCAGTTTGAAATCATGACTACAAACATCAGTGTGTTTGTTCGCTCCGTATTTACGGTTCTTCGCAGCCTTTAGCCCTCTAGCACCAATTTCAAAAATGTTTTTGCCTTTCTGACAAATAGGCAGCCAAGTTTTACTGAAAGCCCATTTTGCCAGAATTGAATTACCGTTTTAATTCTAAGGCCCCTATTTTTAATGATGTAAGTGCATGGTCTGTAGCGCACTGAACAAGTGCACTTAGAGTGTGTCCGAATCCTCTTTTGCTAGTTTAATGACAGAAAAAATGCGCCAGGCGCATGGTCCAAAAGAATTGTACCTAGTCTCTTAATGAGTCATGGGTGTGTTTTGGGCGTAAGGTGCAATAAACCAATCAGAGTCTCATCTCCCATTCCCTTTAAAAGCTAGTTGCACTCGCACCATGGCAGATTCGCTGTTTACATGGCGGAATTTGCAAGTGTGCTGCTGCACGTCCCCGTGTGTGTAACAAGCAAAGTGTACGCGTGTTGTACTCCCGCTTTCGGGTGTATATTACTAATACGCCCTAACAAAAAGTAAATAAATTTGTGCCATTGACTTTAGACCAGATTTTTGTTGATCAATGTCGCATTCATTTTCAGTTGCCTCAAAATAGCAATACGCCAACAATGCACCTAAACAAACCTCGTTTTCAGACCAATACACCCTTGGGCGAAGAGATAGGCGTGAATGCATTTGCTATTTAAACAACATGTGCGCTGGATGTGAAATTATTACTGCGTCGGGCTGAACCTAGCAAAAAATACTTGCGTCGCGCCTGGTGTCGCATTGCGTCCGGTGTATGATAGGGCCCATATAATCATAATCATAGCAGAACAAATAAGTAGAATTTGCATAAGGGGGCTAAATGGAGGGCATGAATGAATATAAGTTGCACATTTTGCACTTGGTAGAACTGTTTGCAATATGTTCAGCTCATATGTTGTATTTAATGCCCATGAGCTAAATAAAAATGGATAAACAACAAAATAAAAAAAGAAAGTCTTTAATCATTTATCTATTTTAGAAATACAATAACAAACAATAAATACTTAGAAATAGACAAAGCATTGTTTATCACAACAATATTATGTCAATAACATTAGACAATAACAATAACAAATATATGTTAGGAATGACAGCAGAAGAAGATAAAAACGCAAAACAGAAAATAAACAACAAATAGAAAAAACAGTGTCTAGCAAAACAGTATAATGTGAAAAATAACACTAACAAAATAAAAAATGTACTTTATAGTATTTTATATAAATAAATAAAAATAAAGAACAATGAATACAAAAATAAAACAAAACTAATAACACCAAACACTTAATTTTAAGTTAGGCTGAATCATAATAAAAACAAAACAATAATTAAACAAAATTAAATAGACCAAACATTGCAATTAGGTAACGCTTTATTTTACCGTTTCCTTGTTACACGTTACATGCAGTTACTATAGTAATAACTACAAATTGTGCATAATTATATGTGACTAACCCTAAACCTAACTATAATCCTAACCTTAACCATGTTATTTTAGCTTCAAAGTTGAAATTTTGCTAAACTGTTCCATTGAGAAGAATCAGTCCTACTCCTGATTCTGCTCATTTCACAATTTTACTTTCAATCCTTCTTCGTGACTTCGCCTACACATTTCTCTGAATTGACTGGTTATTTAAACAACTGGAGCGTTCTTCCATCCTTGGGGAAGTAGCGTGTTTGAGTAGATGTCGGTACAATCCAGCTATGGTTATGTGCAGGTTTTCCTGGCCTGTTGCATAAAAGACTATTCATATTAAAAACTGCAGCACACATTCCACATTGTTTGTGCAAAAAGTGGTTTGTAATTTCTCAAATCCACTCTGAGAGAAACATACCATTGTACATAATAAATTCCGACCATACGCGGTTAACTCATCCACCCTAATAAAGCAATTATGACTCTTCCACTTTCCTCTCAATTAGACAAAACAAAGAGAAGCAGAAAACAACAGGATGGGGAAACTGTCTGTACTCCTATCGTTTATTTCCGATCAGAAGCCTGCTGTAAGAGGAACACAGGCTTTCTAATAAGCTACCTAATCTAGAGGTGATGGTTATTTCCTCTGATGAATAAAAAGAAAAAAGAACGAAAGAAAAAAACTCACCAAAAACAACCAAAAATAGACCAAAGGAAAAAGGACAGAGGGAGTGCAAAAGAGACAATCCTCAGAGGAGCAACAAGTACTTTGTCTTTTTTGTTTGTTTGTTTGTTTGTTTGTTTGAGGATTTTTTTTTTGTGTGTGTGAGTTTTCTTTGGTCCAACCCTTGAATTGAATTAAATGGTAAATGGTATGAAAGTACCCAAAATGCACGACTGGAGTCAATATATTCCCCAATGCTAATGCAATTTTATTGACTCATTTTCCTAATTAGCAAAATTAGTAAATGTGTTTTCACTCGCAGCTAACAAGCCACATGAAAATTGCGCTCCATCCACGAGATCGTCATTAGTGCCATGCCTGCTATTTTTCCTCCGGATGAACGCATCTGTTTTTTTTTTTTTGTTTTTTTTTTTCAACATTATGTACACTTAAGTATACAAAAAGATCATCTTTTGCCCTCATTTTTTTCTAAGCTGTATTTCTGTGTTTTTTCTGGCATTTAAATGGCAGTGGAGGTCTTAACCTATGTGTGCTCACTCATCTGTGTAGATGGCGTTTAAGAGGGCAGCTGTCTTGAGCAGGGGAGTTAAAGGAGCATAAGATTTCAGGCGTCGCCTTATTTCACACTGTTAATGGCTCTGACCCCTGCGATATGTGTCTGAAATCAAATACAGGGAACTGAGATGTGCAAATGGGTTAGCAATACTAATCAGGAAGGATGAGAGTTTCATTTAATGTTCTGGTGGGATTTCCTTTCTGTACACTTTATTAGCAGGGATACTAGAACCCATTTGATTTGATTTACAGGCATGGTAAAATCATGGAAATTTCTATTTTACCATTATAATTTGGGGTACTTTTTTGTTTTTGTTTTTGTTGTTGAAAGAATACTTTTATTCAGCAAGGACACTTTAAATAGATCAAAAGTCACAGTAAGTCATTTATAATGTTACAAAAGATTTCTTTTTTAAAATAAACACTGTTCTTTTGAACTTTCTATTCATCAAAGAATCCTGAAAAAAATGCTTTGTGGTTTTCATAAAAATATTAAACTGTTTTCAAAATCCATCCATCTATGTTTATGACCATTTTTGGATATTGCATACACTGGATAGAAACACTAAGATGCGCATATATTCTAAAAAAAAAAAAAAAAAAAACTAATGTGTTCATTTGAGGTGGATATTTATTTTATTTATTTTTTTCAATAGGAAGACATGAACATAAACTACAATGGAAACACATTTACTGAATAGATCTCTCAATGCACTACAACAAACTCATATAACTTTGCCTCATTTGATTGGATAACTGGATTAACCAGCAGACCAAACGCATCGCACAGCAACTCAAATGTTGGTTTGGTCTTTCTGAAATGTCTGAACCAAAGCCTGACATCAGAATGATTTGGTTTATTTCCCTCCCAGAAGCGTCTCACATGATTGCGTTCCCAAACACTAGCATCTGAACACAATATAACATTACGGCGTTTATCGCATTTTATCTGCAAGCTCTGAGAAGCAAGTCATTTATGATACAGAAAAAAGAGCCACAGTAGCTTTCCAGATTGCAGCAACTTCCATTTTTATTACTGATATTTTGTGCCAATTTCCTAGGATTTTGCTCTCTTCAACATGAGTTGGAAATGCTGCTTTATTTGCAAATTTTTTATGCAAAATTCAGCTTTGATCACAGGAATAAATTACAATAGAAACATTTTAAATTATGCTGTTTGTTTTTCACAATATCACTGTTTTTATCAAATAAATGCAGCCTCTCTTTCAGAAAAATCTTACTGGTCCCAAACAAGGAAACTAGAAAATTATATATTATACATTATACAAATGAAGGGCAGGGGAAGAGTTAAATTATTTTCTCTGGTAATCAATATAATGTCAATAAAGCTTAGATTATACTGAACATTCCATCATGATGAAAATACATTCCTTGACACAAAAATCTAAGAATTAATATTTCTCCTGTGTGTTTATTTTGCAGACCATGTGGTTTGTGAGGAAGAGTTTAAGTACGCCATGTTGGCCCTCAACTGTGTGTGTCCTGCCACCTCCACCCTGATCACCTTATTGATTCACTCCTCTAGAGGACAGTGAGTATGAATCGTCCCTCTTATACTTACTTCTAGTAGCCAGACTTTTGACTACCTCATTAAATCTAGTCTAATTGTAGCTTTTAAACTAAAGGTGCAGTCACATTTACCATTGCTCAGTGACATTTTGCTGGCAAAATCCAGTCATTTAAATAGGAATCGGTCCGATCAGTGTTTCACGTAATTTTCCCACACAGATTTGCTCATTTTCAAGTTGGTCATGAGAATTTGCTGCGCTGAACAACAGAAAGCTGCTTGGTTTTGTGGTAGACTTTCCCCTACCCATCTGACTTGAGTTAAACCAAGTGTCCCCGACACCTGCAATATTATACTCAGGTGACTGCCACTCTGACCTCATTGGTTGATGCCTAAGTCTAGCTACTCTGACCACATAAATCGCCTAAGAATTATAGTTACTTGACCGCATCAGAACCCCACCTAAGAGTCAATTGACATCTCGTCGCTTTTGAACACTATCACTCGGGAATAAGGTCTCTAGTGTTCTTGGTAACACTTTATAATAAGGTTGATTAGTTAAACATTAGTTAATGTATTAACTAACATGAACTAACCATGAACAATACATTTGTTTCTGTATTTACTAATCTTCGTTAACTTTAGTTAATGTTAGTTGTTTGTTTGTGTAATTATCTCATTATCGTCAGTCTATTATGATTATAATTATAAGTAACAATAGAAACAAACAGGGACATAATCAGATACCAAGGAAACAAAAACTAAGTGGAGCAGGGAAACAGGAACTAAGGAATAAAAACAGAACATCAAAACAAGAGTCCATAACCATGACAGTAGCTTTGGAGGAGTACACAGAGCCAGGATAGAGACAAGGAGGAGCCAGTAGAGTGAGATGCCATGGCGGAGCTGGCGACGGGAGGAGCCAGGGTAAAGCTTTGGTTGAAGGTCCCAGCGGAATCTGGGGGACTGACTGAGCTGAGAGGCCAGGGCAGCATCCATCGCCCAGAAGCCCAAGGTGGAGCCGCTGGCTCGTGGGACCGAGGCATAGACAGGGGCTCGGCAGACCGGGCGGCGACAGAGGGTGTGAGGATGATGGGGAAGCTGGAGAGAAAGAGAACCTCCTTTAGGCCGAAGGGGTGGAGGTTTGAGGTGCAGCCGGAGAGGCGGAGGCAGAGCGACAACTGTCTGAGGCTGAGCAAGAGAAACTCGGGAGCCCGGAGGAGTCCTAGGGCTGAAGGACCATGGTTAAGCCAAAGGGAGTGCAGAGCCAGGGTGAAGCCGATGGCCTGACAGGTCCAGGTGCAATCATGGGCCTGGAGGACTGAGGTGAAACTTGGGAATCTGCATCATCGAGGCCCAAGGCAAAGCCAAAGAGCTGCAAGGAGTTAGCTGGAGTCAAGGAGCTGGATGACATCAGTGGAGTCAGCTGATCCAGGGGACTGGACTGAACCAGTGACGGAGAATCGAGGTTGGGGACCCAGGAGGGAACTGGATCCACGGTCCACAAGTCGATAAGGCTCTGGGGTGGATAGCACATCTCCACTAATACTCGACCAGGTGGCAGGCTCTGGTGTGTGGTCTATGCAAGGCATGGGCTCAGGCTTCTTCTCTGCCTCACACATGGTGATAGGGGAGCCGCTGTGCAGCAACACTCACCCCAGGTACTCTAACAAAGTCCTAAGTATAACAAAGGAGGAGAGGGAATGCTGGTTAGTCAATTTTTCTTTCACCTTTTAAGGTTGGTTATTCTGTAATGTGCAATATGCACAAACTAGGAATATTGTGAACACAGGAAATCATTACAAGAACACAAGGAAATAAACAACACATTACATTACAGACACATTACCAAAGAAACTGAAACTAAACAGAGCAGGGAAATAGGAACTAAGCAAAACAAAACATCAAAATAAGAGTCTCTGACAGATATATAAACTTACAATTATAATTTTAATTTTTTATTCTGTGGCTACCATAGACTGCTAAACTGTCACCAGATAGACGTCGCCCACAAAACACGTCTTCGCTGTTTACAAACATCCTAAAAATGGTCTGCACAAAACTACACTATTTATGCCTGCAAAATTTCACTGACAGTTTGCTAATGTGATTGCAGCTTTAGACAGGAAGAGACTTTTTGACTAACATTGAAAGTGACCAACCCCATTTGTGTGCATTTTCATCTGCAATAATATGTATTTTTGAAGGTAATACGTCAATACAAATGTCTCTATCTGATTCTCTGTTCATGATGGCATTCATGATGTAGAATGGATGTGAATTTCCTCTTTTGAATATATTTACACAAACATGATGTCTGAAATAGAACACAGTGCACTGTTGATGATGTGCTTGTGCTGCTTCACAGATCTTTCTGCATCCATGAGATACATTCACTGTCCTCATTCACTGAACCATCAGCTTGTGTTTAACTGTTGTAATTTTTATTCTTTCAGAACAGCATCTTCAGAGGCCTTCAAGCAGCGAGCCGGTGCCTTCCAGCCACTCAACAGGTCAGACCCGCCGACTGTAAAATATTGACGCATACACATCGATACACACAGCGGCAAAGATCCCATAAACTGTGAATTTATCTCTGCGTCATGCATCCTTGTTTCTTCACCTCCTCCATCTTAGCACTCCTCCACTCCCTCTGGTTCTCACCTCCCCTACATCTTCCCAGCCATTCGCAGGGATGTCAAAAACACATCAAGCAGTTTTTATTTCCTCTGCCCATCTGTAAAATAGTGTTTTCCCAAGCTGAACTGCAAGCTGTGAAAAACGTTTGAAGGACATGTCAAAGGAAGAGTTCACCTAAACATGTTCAATTCTGTCCTCATTTATTCACACTTATGAATGATTTCATATTTTGGAGCACAATGGAAGAACTTTTGAAGAATGTCCACACTGCTCTTTTCCATTCAACTAAACTGGACAGTGATTTATGTTGTCAAGCGACAAATTGGACAAAAAAGTACATTAAATCTTTGGGAATAAGATGTAAAAAACATTTTCAAATGACCATCCATGTCTATCTGTCACAGGGAAGGAGGTGCTGGCTCAGTCGACCACTGGCAGCGCACCTACAGGCGATGTGCGGCCAATGAAGTGCACCACATCCGGCTGGAAGAGAGCAAATTTTTTGGAGAATATCAGGGAAAGAGTTTCACCTTTGCCTCATTTCACGCACATAAGAAGTAAGCCTCTGGATTAAGCTCCAGTGAACGTGTCTGTTTAAATTCCAGTGTACACACATTATAATCCTGTTAACTGCTGTGGCAGATACGGGGTGTGTCTGATCGGGGTGCGCAGGATGGACACAGCCAACATCCTCTTGAACCCTGGACCCTGCCACATCATGGGAGCCTCCGACACCTGTTTCTACATCAACATCTCCAAAGAGGAGAACTCAGCCTTTGTCAGGGGCCACAGAGAGCCAGTGAGGGGCCCTGGAGGCGAATCCAGAGGCGTCCCGCAGACTATCTATCATGGGCTCACTCGCCTACCAGTGCACAGCATTATAGCCAGCATGGGTTAGTCTGTCAACTCAAATCTTTGAAGATTAATCATCACGTAGATTATTGAGAATTTTAACTCTCTCGTTTTTAATTTTTTTTATATATTATTACACAGACACATTAAAGTTGGTATGAAATGGAAATTCACCCTATCTATTTTCTAAATGCTTGTTATAGTTCTTATTGTGAATGATTCATCTATGCATCTGTTTAATTTTTTTAAATTTATTTTGACCTCATAATATTTAATCAAAATGTCTTAACTGGGTCTTCCAGACTTCTCCAATCATTTAATCCCCTTAAACTCCACCTCTTTTTGTATTCAGATCTGCCTCCATCCAATCAACAACCAATGCATAAAATTAAGTCCTCATCCTATATTTATTTTTCTTCTTTATATAATCCGTTTCACTCAGACGAATATCACAATTTGGAAAAAAAAAGATCCTTCACTTCTCCAGTTTCATCATGACTTTAATAATTAATTTATTCAAAATGACCAAAAAAATCCAAAGTTCCAAAGTTTAAAAGTTTTCTTTTATCCACTTAAGTATTTTAATCTTTTATTAGTAGTAGTGGTAGTAGTAGTTTATTACGTTGTTACAATCATTGTGGAATAAAATTGAATTTCTATCTTAACTGAACGTGATCTTGGTTATCTGATTGTAGGGTTTTTCTGCTAACCAAATGTCCCATTTTAGTGCAATATCACCATCTAGTGAAAAATACTGGAACTCGTGAATCATCTGTCATCATCTTGGCCTTCAGTTGTTTGATTAAAGGTGCTTTAAATGATTGGAGCCGATCTGCTAATTTCCACCGTTTTTTAAACTACACTCTTGAAGCCGATCTGCTAATTTCCATCATTTGTTCAGCTTTCCAAAACTCCATCCTGCTGAACAAGTAATTACATTTTCATGAAATATTACAAAGACCGACGTTTTTTTATTATTCAGAATAATTGCACTGATGAATCATGAACAGTAAGACTGGAAATGGGCATTAAGAAAGCAGATTCTGTCTTTTTTATTTCATGTAGTCTTTAACCTCTAACTCGCAAATCTCTCTCTCCTTTAACAGGCACAGTAGCCATAGACCTGCAGGACTCGAGTGACAGCAGTCCAGAGGGCACGGGCCCGGCAACTCTGGGTAGTGGGACTGTGAGTAGGAGCGGGTCTAGGACAGAAGCGGGCGGCTGTAACACTCTAGCGTTACCTGCCGTGGGTGGCTCAGGGGAAGAGAGGAGGCACAGCATCGCCCCCGTCCTGGAGGTGGTCGATGGGGTGCACAGCCCCACGTTTGACCTACTGGGGGACCAATCAGAGGATGAGGGAGGAGAGGAGGGGAAGGAGGAAGAGGGGGAAGAGCAGAAAGGGCCGTGGTGGGGAGCTCACTGCGAGTGAGTATTAGGCCACGCTGGAGCAGGTCTTGGTCTCTAGACCACATTAAGATGAGTCTCATTAGCCTCATGGAGGCAAACTTTTGACTATTGGCTTAAATGTTAAAATGTCGAAAATAGTTGTGCTGCTTCATAATTGTGCAGAAATTGTGATGTATTATATATTTATATATATATATATATATATATATATATTTGAGAAAAGTCACAATTCCTTAAAATAATACTTGAATATAGCTATGAAGTGCAAAAGTAGAGCTTTTTAGACTTTAAAAGTCTAAAAAAGATTTGATTTACAGTTGAAATTAATAGTTTTGTTCAACAAGGACACATTTGATTGATGAAAATATAAAAAATGTACTGAAAAATACAGGCTTCCTTTGAACTTTCTATACATTGCAAAATCCATAAAAGAAAATGTATCCACAAAATATTAATCAGAACAATTGTTTTCATGATGCTGAAAATTCAGCTTTGCCACTACAGGAATTACATTTTAAAATGTATTCAAATAGAAAGAAAAAGTTGTATAAAATTCCTATAGTATTTTACAACATTACTGTTTTTACCCTATTTCAAATAAATGTAGCCTTGGTGAGCGCTTGGTGAGTTACTGACCCCAAACTTTTGAATGCTAGGGTTGATGTTTGTATGTATTTGTATGTATTCACTTGTATTTCTCACACAGATGGGTTAAAGGCTACCCACTAAACTCTCCGTACATCGGCAGCTCTCCCGCCCTGTGCCACCTCCTGCAGGAGAAAATGCCGTTTTGCTGTCTGCGCCTGGATAAGGTGAGTGTCTGCCTTTCTCTAAATCTTTTATATCACACAGTTCACAGACGCTTACTATCTGCACCCCTCTCAGCACAAGATCCTAACAGCAGATTGCTTTCTCAGGCTTGTCATCATATGCCCTATGAGGATGCTCGCTCGTACGGCTTTAAAAACAAACTGATCATCGTGTCGGCAGAAAGTGCTGGAAACGGCCTCTATAACTTCATAGTTCCGTTGCGGGCGTATTATCGGCCCAGGAAGGAGCTCAACCCCATTGTTTTGCTACTGGAGAACGTGTGAGTGTCCTAAAAACAGACACATTGAGAAATACTCAATCCTTTAGATATCATCCATCCTTTGTTTTTCACAGCACTGATCAGCTTTCTGTATTTATTATGACATAATCATTGCTTCTCCTGTAACAGAAAACTAATATGGGGAGATTGATTGTCATATAATTCAATCAAATGTAATAAAACTCTGAGTCATCTTGTGTTTTCCTGATTGGATGTACACTTTGGAGCAGCTGCAGGCTGGATTTCATTATTTAGATGCCCTGGAGGAGGTCAAAGCTGTGTGATTTTTTATAGACATTGGGTCAGTTTTGTAAAATACTTGGAAAGTGACATCAGAGACATTTGTAATTCAGTTTGCATGTTTTTGTTGCACCACCTCAGATTCTCAACATCTCTCTCTGTGCTGTTTGCTAGACCTGAGGCAGACTTCTTGGAGGCCATCTGTTGGTTTCCAATGGTCTACTACACAGTGGGCTCTATCGACAAGTAAGAGAAGCTTTCACATATGTATTGTACAACGTTTAGTTGTGGTTGCTGAATATGAGTGTTGGCAGAATGTCAGTCTGTGCATTAGTGAGGGCAATTTTTTTTAATGGCTGTCTGTAGGTTACATAAGTTACCCATCAGTAGGGAATGATAAGTGCCTTCATCATTAAAGCATTCATTTAGCCAATTCATTCAAATAAACTAATTCATTCCGGAAAGAAACAGGTCATTAAAACATTCATTCAGCCACTATGTTCAAACACAAAGTTTCATTCAGAAACATAATGACTGTCCTCATGTGGGAATCATTGAATAATTCACTCAACTGATTACATCAATTAATTCGGAAACAAACAAGTGACTAGGTTTGTTCGAGATGCATTGGCGCTGTGCAGATCGACCGGCGTATGACATCAATGTACAGAGAGCAATGCTTTTGAATCGCTCTCGCAGTATTTTAATGTCATATGCCGATCGGTCTGCGCAGCGCTGCTTCAATTCAAACACACATTCAGTCTTTATGAGTGAGTCATTGAATCATTCACTCAAACTATTAATTCAAAAACACTAATTCATTTAGGAACATCACTGCTGTGTGTTGCATTAATGCTATGTTGCATAACACAACAAAATGTAAAAACTGTGTGTGTGTAACATAATATTTATTCTGGAAAATTTTTATTTTTTTTGAGTTTGAGTTATGTTTTTTTTCTTTAGAATTTGGGTTAGGATTTATAGGAATATAGTTTTTGGGGTTAATGGTTAGGTTTTTACAGTAGGGGTAAGGATAACAGTGTAACTTCTACTGTTAATTAAGTGCATAGTACTTTAAATGTAATTACAAAGCACCAACATGTATCTTTATAATAAGTAAATTGTATCAAATGGCCAAGTACATAGTTGTTAAGGCAACCTAATATAAAGTGTGATCAAAATACCTGTTCATCTGTTTGGTTGCTTTGGTTTCTTTCGATTCTGTACAGTGAAAGTCTGTCTGTTTGTGTCATTTTAATGAGCTTGTCCCTGAATGCAATGTGTGCAGTTTGGATAGTCTTCTGCGTTGTGGCGTGACATTTGCTGACACCATGGTTGTGGTGGACAAAGAGAGCTCCATGATCGCTGAGGAGGATTACATGGCTGATGCCAAGACTATAGTTAATGTTCAGACACTCTTCAGGTAAGTCCTTCTATATGTGTGTCTTTCTGCTTGATCCATTGGGGAACCTGACACTCTCTCCTCACTATTTCTCCAAGGCTTTTTCCAGCTCTCAGTATCATAACTGAACTGACCCACCCAGCCAATATGCGTTTCATGCAGTTCAAAGTGAAAGACCACTATTCTCTAGCTCTTTCTAAACTGGAAAAGGTGAGACACAAATGCAATACTGCATTTATATTTTCTAAACAGTCCAAAATAACTTGATATCCCCTCTTATCTCCATTTGTGCTGTAGAAAGAGAGAGAAAGAGGCTCTAACCTGGTGTTCATGTTCAGATTACCGTTTGCAGCTGGGAAGGTGTTTAGTGTCAGTATGTTGGACACTCTGCTCTATCAGGTAACCATAAAGTGATCCTCCCATGGCTGAACTGCTGTATTTTTCTGTCTTTCATTATAAGCCATAAATGGGCATTCATTCTGTGTGGAAAACCATGACAGAAATTGTCATTTTACTGAGTGAGTATTACAGTGTCAAAATAACTTTAAACGTTCGTCAGCACGACGGAAAGCCCGTCTCTCCATTCATTCGATTGGACAAAATAAAAAAATGCGAATGACGTCAGGTGCTTTTCTGCTCAAAGTTTTTTTCAACTTCAGGTGCTCCGAGCGCTTGCAAAAATGCGAGGCACAGCAGGCGGTTAAAACGCGAAGTGCCCGGGGCCTGCAAAAAATGCGTTCTGTCTGATCGGGGCCTTAAGCTGCCTTTTCACTATTTAAGACAAACATCAGGCCGAAGTCATTCATTTTCAATAGAGCTGTATGCATATGCGTAATTCTGGGGTCTGATTTGAGCTTGTTGCGATAAAAAATGTCAACTTTTTTGACATGGATGCAAGTTAAAAATTCTAATTTATTGTTTTAGTAGATCATTACGGCTGTAATTTAAACTTAAATTTCTGCTTTAATTTGTGTTTTTAAAAAATTAGGTATATACTTTTGAAAATTGTCTGGATAACTTTGAAAATTTCTTCTTGTTCACAGCATGCTTTTCATAGGACTGGATAAGGAGAATAAATGTTGAAATTAAGTGTTAATTAAGTATGCACACCCGGTGTAGAGTTTTTTTTGAAAAATATGAATTTTCAGTCTTTCAGGAGGAACAGTCATGTGAAGGGATACAATTTTTTTGTTTGTTTGTTTGATTTCCATGTTTAGTTTCACAGCAAAAGTGATGTTTTGGCTGAGTTTATGAACAGTCTGAAATGAATGTGACATGGCAGAAAGACTGGAAATAATACAAACCCTTTACATCAGTATGTCTTTCCCCTGCATTGTCCACAAGGTTGAATGCAACAACAAATATGCAAATATGCAGCACAGCCTTCCGACATGGACAATTGCAGACCAATCTCAAATCTTGAGAAGCTGCTTGCGAAAGTGGTTATTGCTCAACTTCAAATTTGTCATCTCACAACCTCTATGAATGTTTCCAATTGGGCACTGAGACATTGACAGTCTCCTTATATCCATTGACTCAGGCTGCTTTTTAATTCTATTAGACCTTTCCTCTGTCATTTGACACTATCTCTCACAGTATTATCACAGCATTACATCTCTGTCCTCTAGTCTAAGTCCACTACTGCCCCTGTCTCACGCGGTGTTCCCCAGGGTTCTGTTCTTGGGCCTTCACTCTTCATATTTGCAAATATATTTGAAGCACAAATTTTGTCTGATTTAATCTTTTATGTGTGTGTTTTAGTCCTTTGTGAAGGACTACATGATCTCCATCACCAGACTGCTGCTAGGTCTGGACTCCATGCCTGGATCTGGATTCCTGTGTGCTGTGAGTGTCAGCGGCCCATCCCTCAATCCATAAAGAGACTATCCCTTAATATCTAGACAATTATGCCAATAAAGATGGTAGTCATAATGAAATTTAGGACATTGATGATACTAACCTGATATACCTTGTAGATGAAGATCACAGAGGAGGATTTGTGGATTCGCACTTACGGCCGCCTCTACCAGAAGCTCTGCTCATCGACAGGAGACATTCCCATCGGCATCTACCGGACTGAAGCACATAAACTGCCCGTCTCAGAGGTACATTGCCAGCCAAATTCAACATTTGATCGGAAATATATATTTTAAAACGTAATTTATTCCTGTGATGACCATAGACCAAACTTTTGACCAGTAGTCTCCCTGCACATGGGTCTTTCTGTCATTGTTCTTATTTCAGTGTTTCTTTGGAGGAATGAGTCCATTGTGTCGCTTGTCTCAGTCTCAGGTGTCCATCACGGTAGAGGATTATGAGGATACACGTGAGCCCCGCGAGCCTCTGCTCTGCCGCTCCGGTCTTCACCGTAACTCAACATCATCCGAGCCGCCCTCCTCGTCCTCCTCCTCATCACAGGCAATGGACCACCCGCTCCTGAGGAGGAAGAGCATGCAGTGGGCGCGTCGATTGAGTCGTAAAGGTGGACGGAATTCCAGCGGAGCCAAGGGAGTTGGGAGCGCTGCGGAGCGCATCACCCAGCAGAGACTCAGCCTGTTCCGCCGCTCCGAGAGGCAGGAGCTCAACGCTTTGGTCCGCACACGCATGAAGCACTTGGGGCTCTCGCCATCTGGATTTAGTGAGTGTGCACAATGCTTCTTCTTCACACTGGGTGGTGTACTGTAGCTAAAAATATAATATTGCATATACTATCTTTTTGGAACCTTCATTTCAACCAAAAAGCCATTAAAGCTGAACAGATTCAAAATGTTTCATAAATGTTGTTCTTTTGAACTTTCTATTCATCAGAATCCTAAAAAAACCTTCACGGTTTACACAAAAATAGTCTGCAGCACAACTGTTTTCAACACTGATAATAACAAGAAATGTATCTTGAGCAGCAACTCTGCTTATTAAAATGATTTCTGAATTATTGTGTTTTTAATCAAATGAATGCATAAGAGACTTCTTTCTCTAAAAGACCACAAACTTTAAAACAGTTGTGTATAACAGTAAAGTGTAATAAAAAAACAATAATTATTATATTACATAATATATAAGATTAGGTTTTATTTTATATCATATTAATGATAATATTAAGGTCCTCTTGATGCACCAAGAGGCTTCTTTCACGTCCTTTTATGCTAAATTAGGCCTAAATTTAAGATTTATGTACTTGAATGTAAGATTTATGAAATCCATTTGGATTACAGAGTTTTAACATAAACTAATAAACTTTTTCAAACTAAAAAAAACTGTATATTTATCTGTCATATATAAAAGAAACAGGTAAGAAAAAAAATCGTGACATGGCTTATTATTAACTATTTGCATATTTGATTTAAATAATCATATTTTCAAATGCATTTATTCAAATTGCCTAGAATCAGCATCAGTCTGTTCATTGTGAAAACAATTGTATTCAGTTAAAAAAAAAAAAAAAAAGTATGAACATGGTTAAAATGTGGCTAGTTGTTTTGCATGCAATATTCACTAAGTTAAAATGTATGAAACTGAGTTAGATTTATCGATGATAAATATACAAGGCTGGTTATTCTGGTCATTTAAAACACATTCAGTTTATTAGTGCTATTATTGAAATTTTACCTGTTTCATACATATATGACTGACAAATATGCATCACATTAAGTTTACTACTTTGTTTCTGTATGTTCATATTTGGTATCTTATGTTTGGACTTTGTGATTTATAGTTTTGTGTCCTGCTCTTCTTATGTCAGATGGGATGACGGACCAGGGCAACAGACTTTCCTATATTCTTATCAACCCTTCCCCTGACACACGCCTGGAGCTCCATGATGTCGTGTGAGTATAATGATATCACAATGTAGCATTTTAAGGCACTGTTACACTTATTTTGATGCTCCCGTTTAGACATTCTGTTGACTATAAGTAACTGTGCAACTACATGTTAACTTACTCTCATTGGAGTATTAGTTGAGTATTAGTAGACTTTGAGGGGTAGGGTTCGGATTACTGGAATAAGGGGTTACGGTTGGTAGAATAAGTTAACATGTAGTTGCAAAATCACTTCTTGTCAGTAGAATGTCTATTGGGGAGCATCAAAATCAAGTGTTGGCAGATATTAAGCTCACTAATACTCTACAAATACTATAATGAGAGTTAGTTGACATGTAGGGGCAATGTTACTTATAGTCAACAGAATGTCAAAATATATTGTAAAATACAATATTACAAAATATATTGCATGTATCCTTTTGTAGAATTTAAATCTCATAGTGCATTGAGAGAAATGTTGACCATAAAATATACTTCAGTGCTAAAATAATGGAATTGGCAAGGTTGTTCAAATATACACTCTAAAAAAATGCTGGTTTAAAACAACCCAAGTTGGGTTGAAAATGGACAAAAACACCGATTTGGTTGTTTTAACCCAGCAGTTGGGTTAAATGTTTGCCTAACCTGCTGGGTAGTTTTATTTAACTCAACTATTGTTTAAAAATGACTGTATTGCTCACTAAAAATGAACCCAACATATGTTATTATGTCGCTTATTAATAAATGTTCACCTTTTGATTATTATTGTTGCCTCTAGTAATTATGTATCTGATTTTTTTAACCTATTTTGAGTTCATTTTAAACCAGCCATATAGTAATTTTTAAACAATAATAAAACTGCCCAGGACATTGGGCAAACATTTAACTCAACCACTGGGTTCGTCCATTTTCAACCCAATTTGGGTTGTTTTTAAACCCAGCATTTTTTAGTGTAAGCCACTAGTGTCGCAGAAACGACAAACTTAAAAATCAAATTAAAAATGAGTATATTACCCAATATTTATGTGTGCTTTGTATGTTTATGCTTTTTATCTGTTCAAGAAACCCGCTTGGCTGTTTGTGCAACAAAGCTTAACTCAGCTTATTAACTGTGGTCATTCCTGCAGGTATTTAATCAGACCAGATCTTCTGTCACCAGTGCCTAACCAGGCTGGCACTCGCAAGCCTAGCGCAGGGCCAGCGGAGGGACGCAGATTTGACACACAGGACAGTACTCATCTATGAACGCGATCACCACAGACCACGAGCACGAGAATCGCCTCCCAAGAAGAGGGCGTATGTTTGTGCGTATGTACAGTAAAGAGAGGTGCAGATGGGACTGTGAGCTGAATCTACACTGTAAAAAGTGATCTTGCTTTTAGTTGCCTTCACTCAACTCATGTCAACTAATCAATACAGCTGAAATTGTTGAGAAAACACAATTTTTAAGGTTTCGTTGAATTAACTAAAGGATGCATTTCACAAAAACTGTCAAAAGCCCGTCCTATTCACATTTCGTGGCAAAATTAAAAGGAAAAAAAAATGTGCTGTCAAACGATTAATCGCATCCAAAATAAAACATATATACTTTGCATACACAAACCGCTTTTAGATGTTTTGAATGACAATCAAACTCATTTCCCCTCCCAAATTATCATTATCATAATACGTCTGGATATTTAGCTTTTTTTCCTTGTAATTAAAATTATCAGTGATTATTTTCCTTTTATTCCAATTATTTTTTTCTGTATTGTAAAAAAACAGTTGTGTAATACAATATTTTCTATCTAAATCAGCATAAATTACAGTGGAAGAAAAACTATTATATTTATTATACAGCATTATACCGTCACGGTTCAGGCAAGGGAAGAGGAGCAAAGGATACAAATTGCAGCTAGCGATGGTTGTTTTCGAACTTCTGCTTTCGGTTGCTTTTTACACTTTGTGAAGCTTCGAAACCATCATGAATAATTTGTTTTGAACCAATGAATTGACAAAAAAAAGAATTAAACGGAGAAAAAAAACGCATTGCCATGGCTGCTTATTATAAGTGCTTCTGGGATTGTTTTTTCTTTTGATAAATTATACATTTTATACTAAAATCTGCAGGACAGTTGCCTTCCAGCACAGAGGTTGGACGGCCCTGCCTTATAGCTTTGTTTCAGTAAGTAGGAATCTTTAAATGATGGTAGGTAGAATGCTTAAGTTATAAGTATCATTGTATCAAACAAAAAATCTGTACAAACCAAGATTGAATTTTCAAGATGAAAAGTTGTTCTTCACCAAAACTCCTATAGGTCAAGAAACATTCATGAGTAGATCCACCGCAACAAAATAAACGATGAAAATGTAAATATATGATTGAGACTCAAGACAATGCAAATGAAAGTTTTAAAATACTAATAGTTTTGACTCAAATGTTTTTTGCCTTCACTTTAGAATTTGAGTATTCAACCTGAACTTTATCTGTTGAATCTCTTTTAAAAATAGTAAATGCGTAATTTCGTTTTTTTTTTAAACAAGGTTCTCCAAATAAAATACTGTATTAACTTGGCATCATTTTAAATCATATCAATACTACTGGATTTCAAACTTTTGTACATTTAAGCAAAACATCACTTTTTGCAGTGTAACCTAACCCTTGTTTTCTTACAAAAGGACTTTCCAACGCATGGACCTTTGAAAAACTCATTTACATTTGATTTTTGCATCAAATTATTTTTGATGCGAAACAGCCGAGGCCACGTAAGTGCATTTAATGATGTAACTTGTATTAGTCTCTGTGCATGTGTGTTGAATAGCCAGCACTGCCAATCTTGACTTGGACTGCCAAAGGAACATGTTGCCAAATGAATGTGGAAGAGGTTTGTTCTCTGTTGCTCATGTGCATTCAGTGTCTGTCAGCCGCTCCGCTGACCCTGGCACGATAAGTCAGGCTGAATGGCGGCGTTCGTATGTTTCGTGAACGCTTACTAACGTTCTCATCTCTCAAACTTTCTCTGGACTTGCATATTGCTTTGCAAGCAGCAAGGCAAACAAAATGAAGCTTATTAAATGGCTGCCGGCCAAAATGAATGATCCACAATCCATGACATCTGTTCGTTTTTCTCAGAGGAGGCTTCGGGAACAAGCCTACTGTGTCTTCAATGACATTTTGAAGTCATCATCTTTGAACAAAATTAGATTCTTTCTGTGAAATAGTTCAAGTCTCTGTTTGATGTTTGCATTGATAAGATCATCTGTTCAGCTATGGGTTTGTGGTTTGTTTGGTTTTTTTCCCTTTTATTGAGATGTTTATGCCTTTGCCAAGGCTGTTCTTTGTCATTTGTCAATTTTTATATCCTGTTGCTGGCATGCATGCTAAAGATCATGCATGCAAAGACCAGGGATTTGTTCGTCCTGCCATAAAGTACAGGAGTGAGCGAGAATGTACCGTCCCACTGCTCTGTGTTGATAGTGCACTATTGCCTTGATTCAGTGCCATTCAAACACACAAGCATAATAAAATCAGCCAAACAGATTGTCTCTCGTGATTCCATGTGCAACTTTAGTAAAGGGCTACCAAGTTCTCCAAGCAAAACAGTTCACCCACACAATGACCCTTTTTTGGATGTGCATCACACGCTGCTCTTTTTAACTAGTGTGAACTAGTTATATTTTGTAGTCGTGGCCTAGTGGTGAGGGAGTCGGGCTCGTAACCTGAAGGTTGCCGGTTCGATTCCCACACCGGCAGGAATTGAAAGTGGGGATTGTGAATAAACAGCACTCTCTCCACCTTCGATACCATGACTAAAGTGCCCTTGGGCAAGACACCTAACCCCTAATTGCTCCCCTTGTAAGTCACTTTGGATAAAAGCGTCTGCTAAATGATGAAAAAATAAAAATTTGGTAAACAGAGAGAATGACTCATAATAACTAAACTGCAAATGCCACTCCAATGCATATACCATTATTTTGGCAGAATTCCCTTTTCAGGGGTGGAGTTGAATGACATTGATTAATCTAAAAGTCTGATTGCTTAAGGACATACAGATAATAAAATAGGTGTGTACCCCAGATAACGTCCCATTCTATGTCAGTCTCATATAGCCAGACTTCTGGTGTGTCAAATTAGCAACAGTTCTGTGAAAAAAGGTCGATTGTCTGTTGTCAATAGTGTAGTGATATACAGGTTTGCCAGGTTTTCACCACAAAACTACTCTAAAACTAGCCCAGTTGCACTTCAGGTAAAAGTTGCATCCTTTGGGGGTAAAATCCGCATTTTTTGGTGGGGTTTCTCTAGTAAAATTAGAATTTCTAGAGCTCCATATCACATTATTGGCATCACTTCAACCCTGTTAAAGTAGCCCAATTCCACGGGAAAACCACGGACTTGGCAACACTGGTGATGTATGAAACACAACTTAAATCAAGAAACTTTCTGTTTGTCGACGTGGAAATTCCACGCAACCAACTTGAACCCATTGCAAAATCTGCATTGGGAAATCTTGCATGATGTCCTCCTGATCACATGGGAAGCTCTGCAAAGTTATTTGTTAAAGTATAAAAACAACATAGACAACATATTGACAAAATTAGTGGAACACCTAACTATTACCCCAACAGGACATTTAATGGCATTGCATTCTGAATACATAAACATTAATATGGAGTTGTTCCTCTGTATGCAGCTAGAACTGCTTTCACTATTCTGAGAAGGCTTTCCACAATATTTTGGAGTGTTTCTATGGGAATTTTTGCCCATTCATCCAGTAGAGAAAAAATAAGATCAGGCACTGATATTGGACGAGAAAGCCTGGCTCACAGTCTGCGCTCCAGTTCATCCCAAAGGTGTTTGAGGTTGAGGTCATGGTTCTGTGCGGTCCAGTCAAGTCACCTTTAATTTTATAGTGCTCTAATTTTAATAGCAAGAAAATGTTCCATTTAATGACGATCACAGGAATGCACAAAACAAGCCCATGGCTTTTAAATCCAAAGGCTTACACATTTAGAAAAACATTTCCGTCAATTTTCCACAAACCATGTGCTCTGTGGAGGTTTGAGTGATCTCTCTTGTCTCACTATTATCCTTTCATCCGGAGCTCACAAAAAGAAAACAGGAGTTATGAGCTTGAACCAGTCTGGCCATTCTCGACTGATCTCTGGCATCAAAAAGACATTTTTACCCATGGACCTGCCACTCACCGGATAGTTTCTCTTTTTCAGACCATTCTCTGTAAACCCTAGAGATGGCTATGCATGAAAATCCCAGTAGATCAGCTGTTTCTGAAATATTCAGACCAGCCAATCCAGCACCAACAACCATTCCACTTTCAAATTCACTTAAATCGCTGTTCTTCTCCATTCTGATGCCCGTTAACATCAAAAATGCAAAAATTCCAGTTCCACTTCTACACAGTTTATAAACATGTTTGTTTTTTGTAGAGACTGCACCTTTATTTGAATAAGCAACCACTGCGTTCCACCCAGGTGTGTTATTGTTGCATTAACAAGCAGGATCAAGTAGTCTTTGTTAGTATTTGGATTGATAGAAAAAGTCAGACTGACTTTGTTTTTCATTCATTTCTCCGTATGTTAACCTCAGTAACACATACAGTATGATATAGCACAATACGCCAGTTCAAAATGGGCGTGGAGCTCACATAAAAACCACGGGGTAGAGGCAGATTGGGTGACAGAAGCTGCCTGACAATTGAGAACATGGCAGCAGTGAAAGCGTGCAAAATCTTGATTACAGGAGCCAACCGGGGCTTGGGCTTAGAAATGGTTAAGCAACTCTCTGAGGGTTCTTGTCAAAAACATATTTTTGCTACCTGTCGAGACCCAGATGGGTCAAAGTCTGAGGTGAGTTATAAATAGCTAACACAAACAGAGAATACCAAGAGTAATCCTATGTTTAATTTTGCATAATATCTTTCTTAAGGCATTGAGAGAACTGGCGAAAAAGCATCCAAGTGTGATTACAATCATCCGTCTTGGTAAATGTGCATGCGTCCTTCTTGGTGCATTTTAAATTTTCTCTATAAATGGATTTTGAGATTTACCATTTAATTTCTTGATACTTTACCACTTCTATTTGTTCTGTTACTCCTAGATGCTGACGATCCGTCCAGTATCAAAGAGTCTGCTAAGAAAGTGGGTTCTCTTGTGGGAAAGAACGGTTTGAACCTTCTTGTGAACAATGCTGCAATTGTGGCAAATGGCACCATTCAGACGAGCAGTGTTGAGGACATGAAAAACACCTTCAACACCAACGTGATAGGACCCTTACTAATCATTAGGGTAATGTAGAAAGCATCATTAAAAACTCTTTTGAAAGTCATGAAATTATGCAATGGGTTGGTGACTATATGGCTTTCTGGCTAAATCTTAGACTGGGGCTTTCACTATTATGCCACCTGAACATAGGCTGATAAAAAAGAGTGCTTCTGGGGAAGAACTAGTCCCTGGATGTGCCAGAGTTCGTAAGATTCATGGCACTGTACCAAAATAAACACTTGAAACAAGCCTTAGCTGGTCTAATCAGACCATCTAGTCCCAAAGACACTACTGCACCATTATTTAAGTGAGCTACCACTTAGTTGATCAGTAGTTCGTTGTAGTTTCTGCAGATCACTAAATAGTTGATGTGTTGGGTCTGTATCTAGTTATGGATCATAATATTGCCCTATCAATCAGTCAACTACTTTTCTTACTTTGTCAGAATAATCTACAGTATGCAACAGACTTTATGCCAATTCTTTTGAGTCGTTTTTAACACTACTCTCATTGAGTATGCGTCAAATAAACTTTTAATAAAGTCATGTGTGATTCTTTCACTTTTATGTAGGAGTACCTACCAATTCTACAAACAGCAGCCAAATCCAGTGGGACACCAGGCATGTCTTGTAATAAAGCAGCTGTCATCAACATCTCCACTATTGCTGGTTCCATGACCACCATGCCTTCAATATACAACCTATTCCCAACATTGCCATACGCCGTGAGCAAGGTATACAGAAGTCCTGCTTAGGCTCTATTTAAACTGGGTGTAATTCGTTGAAGCATTGATGGCATGAGTTGATGGATATCTCAAGTGCTTGATTGTTTACCTAATAGGCAGGATTTAACATGCTGACTGTGTTGGCTGCTGAGGAGTTTAAGGCAAATGGGATCCTCTGCATGGCCCTTCATCCAGGATGGGTGAAGACTGAACTAGGTGGAGATGATGTGAGTGTAGATTCCTGAAGTCCATGTTCTATTTAATGTGGCTTTCAATTACAGACATTTTAATTTTATAAATCTACTTATAATCTACTATTGCCATTAAACTAGTTTTCCTTTATTTACTGAGAGTGATATGATCACACAAATCCATTGCATCACACTGGTGTGTTTTTGCCGTAATTAATCGCAGATTGAAGCTATATTTAATTTTAATATTGCATGTTATGAGCTTCCTGCATGATTGTTTTTCAACAGGCAACACTTGAACCAAAAGAAAGTGTGGAGGGGATGCTGCGTGTCATTGGCAGCCTTACTGAAAAGCAGCATGGTGGATTCTTGGACTACAATGGAGAAACGGTGACCTGGTAAAAGAGATAGAGAACAAATTCTCTACCATATCAGAGGTCACGATCCAGGTCTAAACTGCCCTATTTTATCTATTTGTCATAAAAGGGCACACCTAATCATTAGCACTTAATTTCAGGACACAAATGTTTATGACAGACACATGACAATTTTATATTATACGGTATTTCAAACAATAAAACACTATTCCAAAAAGCTGTACTGTGGCTTTTTTATGTATATGCTATATACGCTGAAATGACATCAGTTACATGCACCGTTGAATCAGGGAGAGATATTAATAAACAAAATGATCTCTGTAGTGCAGTATACTAGTATAACAAGTTTAACAGGTAAAACCAACAGCTTAGCATCAGCTAGGAAATCAGTTATCTGAGTCAACCATCATACACGTAGCACTCTTTATGCATATATATTTTTCTGCAGAATGCCATGATGAACCAATCAGAATCAAATATTCAGAACAGCTGTGTAATAAAGCACATATGAAAAATTAACAGATTATTGAACTGTTGATAAATATAGTTTTGAATATAGAACTAAATGATAAAACTACTAAAATAGACATACTAGCAAACATACCGTATGATAATGGAACTGCATTTAAGAATTTAAGATTTAAACAGTTTTAAGAGCTTTAAAGTCCCTCTGTAGTCAATAATTTTATCCCTTAAAACTCATCTTTGATCCAAAATGACACATTTAAACATTTTTTCTTGTGAAAGCAAATTTCTTCATGCCTTAAAGTAGCTTGAATGTAACTCTACACCCTTGCTTCATGTATTATACGTGTATACATGAATATGCTAATTAGCCCCACCTCCACTCACTCGCATGAGTTAAAGCGACTTACTGAGGTAAACGTTGGACAAGCTTTTTGCTTGACTACATTATCATTATCAAACAGCAAATAATGTGTTGCTAATGTTACACAAACCATGTTCCCATTTGTGAGTCAGACAGTTGCCTTCTAACAATCAGTATGCTTAGAAACGCTTTGAAGACCTTAACGTCAGTGGAGAGAGGCATATAGTTCATCATAACATTGTTATTTACGTCATACACCTGCTGTATTGCCAAATCTACACGATTTTTTATGTAAACAGAAAAATATACTGGGATATTATAGAGAAGCTCGTGCTTTAGAGCGATCATGGTTAATGATAATGCTAAAGCCTGCCAGCACATTGACATGATTGGTTACAAGGTAGTTTGTGTCGCCATAAACACCAGTGATTTCAAACCTCAGGTTTGAGACCTTTTTCCACTGCAGTTTTGAATAGAAAATACTCAGCAATGGCGTTGACTTATGAATTTGCACGTGGTTTGTCTTATTAAAAACATATTAAAAAACTCCACATAGACATATAAACAACATTAAAAACTTGATTTTCACCACAGGGGGACTTTAAGATAAGAGCTCTTGAAGTGGCAATGTCATGAAACTCCATTTAGTTCCCTATAGGAAATAATGTAATAGTCACATTGTGTGAGAAAGGATCTAACTGCAGCTTGAAGTTGAAGAATATAACACAAATGCAACAGCTTTGAGAAGACAAGAGAACTCAAGAAACACAGGGTAATGTATGCAGAGGAAATCAGGCAACTTAATAAGAAGTAGGTGTCCATGATAAGTAAGGATAGAACCAAATAAGAGCATACTTAAACAAGGAAACTGATCAAACTAGGGAGTAAATAAATTATACACACCGACTCAGCGGAATCAAATAAACTTCTAAATAAGCATCTTTGCAACAAATTGGAACTGAAAAAAGGCAGGTAGGTTGGAGGTCATGGTATTCTTTTGGGAAAGGGAAGGAGGAGCATGTGCATGGTATGGCAGGACTAGCAGAGCTGATGATTATGCTGAGGAGGAGACCATGGTGGTGGAGCCAGCAGAGGAGGAGACTGTGGTGGAAGAGAGGACCATCACAGTGAATCCCACAACTGAACCAGTTGAGTGTAAAACTGTGGCAGAGCTACTGTAAAGAAATCCACTGCAAAGCCTGAGGAATCACTGATCAAGCAGTAGCCAAAATAATCAGAAGACCAAGGTGGAGCAGGAGGAGGTGGAGGGCCAGGATGATGTCGCAGGCTTGGAGGAAAGAGGCACAGCCAGGGGATAGGAGCATTGAGGTGGAGTTGGTGGGACCAAGGACAACAGAGAAGCTAGAAAAATACAGGAACCAGGTGGAAAATGTGAAGGACCAAAGTATAGCCGAGGCATCATAAATCCTAAATCCTAAATCCTAATCCATAAGTCACAGGGCCAAGGTGGAGTAATGGGACCAGAGGGACAAAGTGGAGCTGGAGGGGCAAAATTTCTAAGCTGAGAGGCAGGGAGTTCACAGGGCTGGACAGGACCAGCTGAGGAGGAAGGCCTAAGTACCTAGGTAGAATCAGTGAGTTCAGGGACCAGGGGCGGAGGAAAAGTAAGGGATCTGAATGGAACCAGAGACTCAATCCAACAGGTCCAGCAGAGGAGGAAGAGCAATTAGGATTGGAATTAATACAGGACGGACAGGTCAATAAATACGGGGTCTGGGACAGATGAGGTCCAGAATGAACAAGGCCTCTGGCTGAGTGTTTGTGTTGGGCGTGTGTGCTGGCTCAGGATCGTGGCAGACTTGTGCATTGACTCAAGCTCTATATGGAGCTGTGTTCAAGATTAGGATCCATGGCAGGCGTGATGACCGGCTGGGGTGGCTCAGGGAGGAGCTCTGGGGCTGGTGCAGTCATGGGATGCTCAGGATGCCACTCCACATAATTACAGAAGGTCCCTTCAAGGACCATCCCGAGGCACACAAGCCTTTTTCAAGCAACAAACAGACATATAACAAATAAGAAAATGAACAAGCATACGTGCACAACAAGTAATCATGGAAACAAACAATACATTTCCATACCAAGCAAGGAAATTGATCAAACTAAGAAGTAACAGGAACAGAAACTATGAATACAGACACGGTGGAATCAAACAAATTTCAAAGTAAGAGTCTTTGGAAAAGAATGGAAAAGAAAAACATATGAAAATATTATAAAGTAATATAATACTCCTCCTGTGCTCCCACAGTCTTCGCCATTAAATGTTTTTAGCCCATCAATGCTTTAGCACTCTAGTTTGTCAGTCAGTTTATTTTGAAGCCATTTTTAATGAAAAATGGCCTTGAAACCTAAACACACCAAGAAGGATGACGTTAAGAAGGACAATGCACAAGGACTAGCATATATTCCCATTCTGACAATGCTGCTGGAAGAGCATAGAATGGCCGTGTCAACTGAGTTTAAATCTGCTTTTTCAACCATTGCGGCAAGGCTGAACTCATTACAATGGTGAACTACGACAAACAGCGAATCCTTTCACTCAAGGCAAACACGGAGATGAGCGGCCTGAGTCTTGAAGATCTAGAGTCAGAATAGAGTGGAAACTTTAGCTGATGGCCATGCTAAAGTTATCTTTTGTTACATATCTTTTGTTGGAAGTTTTTGGTGTAAATCTGCTAACCTCTCCTCTCAAGTTGGATTGTGCTCTCCGTGCCCTTATAGTGATTGTTTTGTCTAATGAAAAATGGGGTCGCATTCTTGAACTTTGTTCATATATCATCAATATGTGCAATGCATGGCCTGATGCAATGCTAATGTCAAACTTTAATTTAAGGTCCAATTCTCACAATTAACTAACTATTAACCATGACTTTTGCCTCAAACTCCTAAACTAATTACTGCTTATTAATAGTTAATAAGGACGTTGTTAAATTCAGGTATTAGATAGGATTAAGGGATGTAGAATAAGGTCATGCAGAATAAGGCATTAATAAAAAATCTAAAATGCCAAAATCTAGTTAATAGTGAGAATTGGACCCTGCACTAAAGTGTTACCAAATATAACCCCCTGACAGTGTTGCATGTAATCAGTGCAAATATTCACCGGCGGAACAAATTCATATGTTGTGGGACTGTCTAGAATTATTTGACTATGGGACTAAAATGTTAAAACTTTTGCAGGATGCCTTTCAGCTATGTTCGGCATATCAACTTGTACTGACCTTTCATTGCCAGTGCAAAAGGCTCTAGCCTTTACAAACTTGTTAGCGAGACATCTCGTCCTTTTGAAATGGAAACATGTCTCACCCTTTCCTTTGAAATGTGGATCAAAGAAGGGTTCACTTGCAATAAACTGAAAAAAATTACTCAGAGGGTCTTTGACAAACCTTCAACAAACTATGGCATCCCTTCTTGGCTAACGTGTTGGCTGAATTTTTTTCTTTAATTGTAATTTGTTTAAGCTTGGTAAGTTAAAATGAACAGTAGATGTTGTTAAGAGCTTGGTTTTATAGAGCTGTTTTAAGGATTTGGGGTTGATTGGGATAGCAGTTTAAATTAAATACACTCAAAAACTACACACAATATAATGTTCTTCAATTTCTTTCTCTCGTGATGCTGGGGTCATTTGTGATCCTTTTATCTTAGCCTACAGTTTTGGTGATTTTGGTTTTCCCCACTTAAGTAGATAGAACATGTACTTGCATGCTTATTGCCTTCAACATAATAACTCCCCAGGGACATTACCAAGACAGGCACAGAGTGGGCTGACTTTTCTTAAAAAGGACCTTTAACCTATAATCTCACTCCTGACACAGCATATCTGATTTTATGCTAAATATTACAGCTTTTTGGAAAGCATCCAAGTATTATATTCCTCCTATAATCCTGCTATTGTGTGTGATAAGGGGTGTGGAGTCAACTCTGCTCCATATAAACGGCTGTATAAAGAGGCAGGTTGGGAGATCAGACTGATCTTCTTTAAACATGGCATCTTTAAAGGCGTGTAATGCTCTCGTGACCGGGGCCAATCGAGGCTTGGGTCTAGAAATGGTTAAACAACTCGTGGAGGCCCGTTGCTCCAAAGTTGTTGCTGGATGTCTTGAACCAGATGGGATCAATTCTGAGGTGAGTATTCAAGAGCTTAGGACAGAAGACAGCTAAAGAAATCTATTCATCGAAAATTCTTTTTCTGATTCAGGCACTGAGAGAACTGGCCAAAAAGCATCCAGGTGCTGTCACCCTTGAGCACCTTGGTAAATGTGCATTTATTTTTTAAAATGGAAGTTGTTTTTAGAGATTTTAAATAATATATTACTGTTGTTAGAGTCTGTATGTTTCATGTTTCCCTGTCTGCCAGTTTGTCCTGTCATGTGTTCCTTGTGTGACCCAGTTTTCCTTCCCTGTCTTGATTAGGTTATTCCGTTCAGCTGTTTGTCATCATTAGTTATGTTCACCTGTGTCCCTGTCATTAGTGTCTGCATTTATACCCTGTGTTTCCCTCATTCCTGGTCCGTGTTCGTTCGTGTGTTGACGTGCTATGTTCATGGATTTCTCATTAAAAGAGACATTTCTGTTGATCACTCATCTTCATGCTTTCATTGGACTTCACGTCACATAACAGAAACACGCACCATACCAGAAATATGATCGCGGCAGAGAATCGCCTGTGGGGAGTGAGACAGAATGGCCGTCCTTTGGAAAGGTTGTTGAGGAGTTCATCAAGCTGGCCTGATGCTATGCTTATTATGTGTTTCTGCTTTGGTTTGGAGAGGGACGGTGTACGCTTCTATGAACCCGTTTGTGAATTCTCCCTTGTTGAAACTATTAATGTCATTTTCCTGTTTTATGGTTCTCAATTTGATGTCAGTCAAGTCCCAAAGAAGCGTACACCTCATCCAGTCCCAGCAGAAACCCATAGAGCCTCGCCAGCTCACTCCACGCCGATACCCTCGACATACCAATCCAATGGTACTGGCCATTGCTGTCAGCGGGCAACTCCCCACTGTGCGCAGGATACCGCAATCGTTATGGCCGACGCTCCCGAGCATCGCCGCAAGATGGCCGTCGCACCCGAGCCACAACGCGAGATGACTGCGGAGTGCGAGCCACAGCGCAAGATGGCTGCTGCACACAAGCCACGCAACCAATCGGTCACCACCGTCCCAGAGACGGACACCCTGGCCAAAGGACCATGGCTAATTGACTTTTTGACCGCTCCAGTATTCCCCGAATCAGCTCCAGAACTTCCTGAGCCCCCCGGAAATTACAGTTTCCCCTGAAGCGATCACGGAGCTCGCCCCAGAACTGTCTGTTTTCACGGACGCGATCACAGAGATCGCCCCAGAACTGTCGGTTTTCCCTGACGTGACCACGGAGGTCGCCCCAGAACCTTCAGTCTGCCCTGATATGACCATTGAGGTCACCCCTGAGCCTACTCCAGCACTCCACGAGCCAGCTCCAGTGCCTGAGTCTGCGCTCCCTGCATCTCCACTGCCTGAGCCTGCGCCAGACCTTCTGCCACCGGAGCCAGGATCTGGAGTGGCTCCACCCATAATTTTTTTTGGGGGGGCTACAGGTCCACTTGGAGAATAAGGACAGAGGCCACGGGGGCCAAGCCTTCCTTGACTCAGCCCTGGCCACCGCCCTTGACTCAGCCCAGGTCGCTGGAGCTCCCGGCTCCACCCTGGCCGCCGCCCTGGACTCCACGCTGGAAACCACCTGACCTACTCCTGTCCATGGCCTCCAGGGTACCCCCCCCCCCCCCCCCCGGTCCCGTTTGTACTCTATTTGGGAGGATGCGCGTTTTCCGGGGGGGGCGGTACTGTTATAGTCTGTATGTTTCATGTTTCTCTGTCTTTCTCTGTCTCTCGTCTTCATGCTTTCATTGGACTTCACGTCACATAACAGAAACACGTACCATACCAAGAACTATGATCATGGCAGAGAATTGCCGTGGGGAGTGAGACAGAATGGCCGTCCATTGGAAAGGTATGTTGAGCTCGCATGGAGCTCGCCCCAGATCTGTCTGTTTTCACGGACGTGATCACAGAGATCGCCCCAGAACTTTGTTTTCCCTGGCGCGATCACTGATATCACCCCAGAACTGTCGGTTTTCCCTGACGCGACCACGGAGGTCGGCCCAGAACCTTCAGTCTGCCCTGATGCGACCATTGAGGTCGCCCCTGAGCCTACTCCAGCACTCCTCGAGCCAGCTCCAGTGCCTGAGCCTGCACTCCCTGCATCTCCAGTGCTGGAGCCTGCGTGCCCTGCGTTTCCACCACCGCCGCCAG
Organism: Opsariichthys bidens; assembly: GCA_037194245.1. Taxonomy (NCBI): domain Eukaryota; kingdom Metazoa; phylum Chordata; class Actinopteri; order Cypriniformes; family Xenocyprididae; genus Opsariichthys; species Opsariichthys bidens. The sequence goes on from CM074277.1 coordinate 28,291,913, forward strand.
AGCCAGGGTCTGGAGTGAGTCCACCCATAATTTTGGTCCACTTGGAGAATAAGGACAGAGGCCACGGGGGCCAAGCCTTCCTTGACTCAGCCCTGGCCACCGCCCTTGACTCAGCCCAGATCGCTGGAGCTCCCGGCTCCGCCGCCCTGGACTCCACCCTGGAGACCACCTGACCTACTCCTGTCCATGGCCTCCAGGGTGCCCTCCCCCCTCCCGGTTTGTACTCTATTTGGCACGAGGATGCGTCTTCCGGGAGGGGCGGTACTGTTAGAGTCTGTATGTTTCATGTTTCTCTGTCTGCATGTTTGTCCTGTCATGTGTTCCTTGTGTGACACAGTTTCCCTTCCCTGTCTTGATTAGTTTATTCCGTTCAGCTGTTTGTCATCATTTGTTATGTCTTTCACCCGTGTCCCTGTCATTAGTGTCTGCATTTATACCCTGTGTTTCTCTCACTCCTGGTCCATGTTTGTTAGTGTATTGACGTGCTATGTTCATGTATTGCTGTATTTCTCATTAAAAGAGACATTTCTGTTGATCCCTCGTCTTCGTGCTTTCATTGGACTTCACGTCACATAACTGTAGGACTGCAATTTTTCTGCAATGATTGCTTTTATTAGATGTTGCTGATCCACGCAGTATCAAAGAATCTGCCAAGAAAGTGGGTTCTCTACTGGGCAAGAATGGTTTGAACCTGATCATAAATAATGCTGCTGTGTTGCCTTCAAAATCCATGCTGACTGCCACTGTTGAGGACATGATCCACGCCTTCAACACCAACATGTTAGGACCTTTATTTGTCATCAGGGTAATGGAAAGTGTTTTGGGAGCAAGACTAATCTAAAACAAGACTTGATTTCTTGCAATATCTAAAACACTTGGTTGTGAATGTATTTAATCAGGAATACCTGCCGTATCTGCGTGCAGCAGCTAAAGCCAGTGGCAAACCAGGGATGTCAAGTGATAAAGCAGCTGTGATCAACATCTCCACAAATGCAGCATCTATGAGCATCGTTCCATCACTGCTAGGGCCATTCCCGTTCTTCCCATACAGTATCAGCAAGGTGTGCAAGGGCAGCAAAAATCTGAATGTGTTGGCATATCTGAAACTGAAATACAAATTAGAATTAGGTTCAATGAGAACAAAATGATTCAATTCACTTTCTGCATCTGTTTTCCTTGCAGGCAAGTCTAAACATGTTGACTGTGTATACTGCAATGGAGTTGAAGGCAGATGAGATCCTCTGCATTTCCCTTCACCCAGGATGGGTGCGGACGAACATGGGGGGAGATAAGGTATTCACTATTAAAACAGACACACTGTTTTGCCTTAAACTACTTTTCCCTTTTCTATCTGTTCCTTAATCAAACCCCAATTGTCAGTTGTTGTTGTTGTTGTTGTTTTATCCTTTCACATCCAATGTGACTTATCCATTCTAGTTATATTACTTTTTTTGTTTGGAGTAAATTTAACCTCTGCAAAAACACACTGGAGAAAAATAAAACATAACAAATCGAACTAAATAGGCCTAACTGTCACTAATCAGAGCATCTTAGCTTGTGAAAATGCATCAGGTCAAGTTGGGGTCTATGAGAGCCCCAAAGATAATTCGCAAGTACGTTATTTATGGAGGGCATTTGAAATGTACCAGGTTGAATTTTCGTTCTCATAAAAGTCATAAAGTATCAGCGCGATGCGTCAGTGTTTTTCATTTAAATGACTGGAGTCTCTCAGAACACAAACAGAAAATAAGGCTAATATCACAAATGCACACTGTTAGTCTCTGATAACTTAAGTTAACTGTATGTTATCCCCTTTTTGTCCAACAGGCGCCTATCAATGCCAGAGAAAGTGTGAATGGGATGCTGCGTGTTATTAACAGCCTTACTGAAAAGCAGAATGGTGGATTCATGGACTACACTGGAAAAACGCTGACCTGGTAAAACAGGAGGAACAAAATGTCTCCAGACAGGAAGGTCATCATCAAAAGTCTGATCCAGATGCCATATTTTTACCCCCTTGTTTTAAATGATTAACACTTAAAAAAAAACAACAACATGACAACTTCCTTCCCCAAGTGTTTCATACAATAAAACAACAATCAATACAACCACATTGTGCAATACTTCTGAATACATAAACATTTTAGGCTTCCTGAAATATACTATTTGTCATTTAAAATAATACCATGACACCACAGTATTTAATCTTTTACGTGTTTTATGGCAGCCTACACAAGCCTATCAGTCGCATTTATTCAAAATAGAAATCTTTTCTAAAAATATGTCTTTAATGTCACTTTGTTTCAATTTAACACATCCTTGCTGAATAAAAGTATTTCTTTCAAATAAAAATACTGACCCCAAACTTTCGAACGGTTGTGTATATTGTTATAAAAGATTTCCATTTTATATGCACGCTGCTCTTTTTTTTACTTATTATTCATCAAAGAAAAATTCAGCTTTTCTTCACAGAAATAAATGATATGTTAAAGTATATTAAAATATAAAACCATTATTTTAAATTCTAATAATATTTCACAATATTACTGTTTTTTTAAACAAATATAATAATCAAAAAATAATAATGTTTCCAAACTATTGGCCAGTACTGTATATAGAGGTAGATTAAAAATAGCAATCAGTAAATCAAATAAACATTTGTGTTTAAAATGGTTAATCTCTATACATATAGAGCAAAAGACCTTTGAAAGCGATGCATGCTTGAGATCATATATTTACTCATAACTGAAAAGTTTAAGAGATTTTGAGGCTTAGAAGTCAGCTTTTGCTGTTGTGAGCCACGTGGCCTGACGATTTGGTGGGTCCTAGTCCACAATAAAGCCCTGTTTACTATCCATAACATCAAACAATGCAACCCTTCACTTGGCGGAGGTCACCACCATGCGGCTGATAATGGTACTGCTGTTCCTCATGGCTTCTGGTTCTGCCGGTCAAACCGTCACAAACTGTGTACCAGTTAAGCTTTGTTTATTCTTGACACATTCACTCTGACATAAACCGCAGCAGAGCTGATTAATGTCAACATGTTCTGATTTGCACTATTCTCTAAACCAAGGGTTTTCAAACCTGCTTTGCACATTTCGTATATCAGGTGCATGGCAAATTTCAAACGGCATTTTTGTGCCCTTGAAGGGCACTTAGAGAAGGAGGCGCCATTTTTAGGGGTGCTCGAAACGAAAGAGAACTAAATCTCTTCACGAAGGGTCCTTCCACAAGGTCGTTAGTGAAGGGAACATGCATTGGTGAGGTCAAGGAAGAAATTTTATCGTTCATGGTCATGTGACCCTGCGAATACTCGTCATTCATTTTAAAGCTAAATGGCGGGAGAGTTATCATACAAACAGAGGAATTGTTTTGTTTTGTTCTTGATATATTTCACACATTTTTGTCATGTTGTCACAATGCTGTGTTATCCTGGGAACATCCAAGGTGAAGATAATGAAGAAATTTTATTCTGGATATGTTTTATAAAATATTTTTTTTTCTGTTTGTGTGGCCTACCTTGTTCTTTTCTTTCTTTTCTTTTACTTCCCATGTCCAAGAATTATATTTTGATGTCTTGTTTGGACGTTTCTTGTGTTTCAAGTCAAGTCACTTTTATTTATGTAGCGGTTTATACAATACATTGCTTCAAAGCAGCTTTGCGGGGATAAACGGAAAAATTACTGATTCAATGATGCAAATAGAATTTGTGTTTCTTTGGTTTCCTTTTGTCGCCTGTATCCGAAATCGCCTATTTATGGAGATAGATTTGACTCAGTAATAATTCACACAAAAAACATGATGTACACATGCGTAGCCAATTTCGCATGCATGAAACCTAATTCACGTACACAAAAAAAAAACAATTCACGTGCGCAGAAAAAAAATATATACATTCACAAACATCAGTTCTCGAGCACAAAATGAAATTATATATTCATGAAATGCATTTCAGAAAAGTAAAACACTTTTCAAAACAATTCATACAACTGCGCACAGATTCACGTACGAATCTACGGAGCCCCGGACATGACATGGAGGAAAAAAATATTAGGCTAAATCTAAATGCTGAAGCTTATCAATCAACCAATCATTATCACGTGAGGGCGTGGCTAAACCTGGGTGTTACGTCATCAGCTGTCGACCAGGTTAAAGAAACCTTCTACACCTATTTGCGTCAGACATACGGGTTCAGATGTGTTGTAGCCTTTGTCAAGCCATCCCACTCACTGACCTGCCTCAACTGGACCTCCTCAGCTGTTGGCTGTCTCTTGTGGACACTTTCACAGCAAGCTTGAGACTATATTTATATTATTTTAATAATTAATAAATATCACATGATGAGTGCAGTTTTTCGCCAAATATCAACATGATAACAAATGTGACATTGATTTCTACTAGTTTAATAAACAAGTGAATATTAAGTAACACCATATTGCCTGTTTTTGCTCTATTTCGCCAACGAAAATGGTTCAAAACAAAGCCACAGCACTAATTGCATCTCTGAGCAACACAGCGGCGTTTCCTTACTGAACAAATCAGTTGAGTGAATGATTCAACGACTACGCTAGATTATGATAGTCAAATGCTTCGTTCCTGAATGACGGTTTTATATCTTTTCATGTTTTAAATCATTTCAAATATCAGTATTTAACGATTTATGTTTAAAACACCAAAACATTATTTATGCATTTGTAACAGCAGGTTATTTATTCGTTTGTCACCTCTGAGCTGTATTAAACTGTCTGTGTAAATGCATCTAAATGATACTTCATATGCAGCTTCTGTTGCAAAGATGAATTTTGTTGAGACTTGTTTGTTTGGTGATTGTCTTGTTTCTTATTATTATAATTTAATTTGATTACATTTATGAAACTGACATAAAAGATGATGCATAGATTTATAAAGGTAAAAACGCCCATTAAAAGGTAAAAAATCAATTGAAACATATTGGTAAAAAATCATTTCTGTTACTGCTGTGAACTGACCATCATGCAGAATATGAAGAATATTTAAAACTGTCCTGAGTCAGCTGTCCACGACAGTCCCAAACTTACAGAAGTAGTTACACTCAGCAAAATATCATCTAATTATCGTTATCGATAAAATCTCAGACTGTCAATATGGCACACCTCTAATCACAGCAGTGTTTGTACCTGGACTGCATGTCATTTACCATTTACCACATATTCAACTGATGATAATGTATGTAATGACATGCACATTGGAGAACATTTGTTTATCTTTTTTTTGTTTTAAGCCGCATATATATGTAGTTTTATTGCTTCAGATTTTCGAGGGAGATGATGAAGTTGCAGAGACAACCAGTACCCTGACTTTACTATGAAAATCATAAAGAATCAAAAGGAATTAAGATGTTTGTGACTGATATCCAGATGTCAAGTGTTTAATCCTGAAAAATGCTTATGTAAGTAATTATGAAATAATTTAACGCTACATACTGTTGCACAAATGCCAACATAAAAATTGGTCTATTCACTATTTAAAGAAAATGAAAGCTGATTTCACTGAGGCCAGTGCTAAGCTGTGGGGTGTGGCGTCAGGCATCGAAAAGACATTTATTTGCCATACTATAAACAGACCCTTTTCACATTTCCGGGTTTCTCAGAAGCAGAAGTCGACAATAGTTGTGTAAAATGTTATGGCAGTGAATGAGAGACTTCGTTAAATATATTTTTCTGTGTTTCCATTTGCGCAAATAGCAAGAAAAACTCAATAGTGTTTTTACAACTTTCAAAATGAGGGGGAAAAAAACAGAGTGATTGATAACTTTCATCAGGAAGAAAAAAAAAAAAAAAAAAAAAACCCTTTCCTTCCCTTTTCCCTTCCTACTCTAGCTTATGGTACTGAGCAATGTATGAAACTTGTATTGTGAGCACTTCCTGTGTTATTTGCCAATTCATGAAGAATCGCTTGTTTGTTTTCCTCACTTGTAAGTCGCTTTGGATAAAAGCGTCTGCTAAATGACTAAATGTAAATGTAAATAACGAAAGTCAGAAGGTGATGTCATTTTAACCGTCACTCCCAAAGTAGTTGTATTAGAAAAACCCTCACAGTAGCGTGAATTAGATTTTTCTAATTTGATGGAAAAAGTATTATAATACTATAGTGTTATAAATGTACATATATATACACATATATATATATTTTTTTTTTTTTAAAAATTGCAGGATTTATAAAATTGATGACCGTTGAAACGTCATCGCAGTCTGTGAAAAAGGTCCAAAAGGGAATCAAATGTCTGATGGGATAGTGTCCAAAATAAAAGTGGGGCGCTGTTGTCCTCGTGGTGAAATGGGTCTCATGCAGGGAATGCAAAGCACTTGGTCATGGGCAATTGCCTGGGACATAAAAGCAGCCCCTCGTGTTGGGAAAATGGGATCTAAGATAGTCGGATCTCGTTTGAGAAACGAAAGCACAACTTTAACAAAGTAGTTCGTCCACTTCAGCAAAGTTAAATAAAAAACGTTTCATTTTTAACATGTCTAACTTTGGACACAGCCAACCCAATGAGAAAATAATGATAATGTAGCCAAAATATGAGGTAAATATGAACGATTAGGCAGGCTAATGACTACTTCACTGAACTCCCCTCGCCTAAAAGACGTTTGTTTTGTCACGTACGCTTGCTAACCAGAATTGAAGCTGTCATTTCAACTAAATACTGCTGCGCAAGACTGAAAACTTAACCAATCACTCTCTTAGACAACTTTCAAGTCCTATAAAAGATTTTAATAGTTTTCATGACAGATAATCTCTCGCAGCGGCGTGTCGGAAGACTAGAGGTGCTAAATCCTACTGTCAGCTGAGAGCGCCGTGCTAATCTCCTCTAGGATCTGAATTCGTTTCAGAGCCCCTCCTCTCCCTGACAAGGAGCCTGGCAAAGGGCGGTCATTTATGGGACGGGGTGGCTCTTAAATACGGGGGAGGCGACCTCAATCGCACTATGACGCAGCACAATATTACATAATGTTATAGGGGGTGTCGAGTTATATTGGTTTCACATTTAAAACACTTTTAAAGGCAGACAGTCAGAAAGCAAACCGATTGAATACCATGGCAGCAGTGAAAGCATGCAATATCTTGATCACAGGAGCCAACAGGGGCTTGGGCTTGGAAACTGTTAAACAACTTTCTGAAGATTCTTGTCCCAAACGTCATATTTTTGCTACCTGTCGAGACCCAGATGGGTCAAGGTCTGAGGTGAGTTATAAATATAGCTGACATGAATGGAAAATACCAGGAGGAATCAAAATGTCCCTTAATTGTTTAATTATGCATATGATCTTTTTTAAGGCATTGAGAGAGCTGGCAAAAGAGCATCCAAGTGTGATCACTATCATACGTCTTGGTAAATGTGCATGTGTCCTTTTTGGTGCATGATATTTTCAGTGAAAATGAATTTTGAGATTCATATTTTTAGAGTAGAATAACACTGCTATTTGCTTGTTACTCCTAGATGCTGATGATCCATCCAGTATCAAAGAGTCTGCAAAGAAAGTGGGAGCTCTCGTCGGAAAGAACGGTTTGAACCTGCTTGTGAACAATGCCGCAATTGTGGCAAATGGCACCGTTCAGACCAGCAGTGTTGAGGACATGAAAAACACCTTCAACACCAACGTGATAGGACCCTTACTAATCATTAGGGTAATGTATAGAATATTATGAGATGTGAAACAAACATTTTTCCATTGAAAATGATGTGTCGGTGCAGGCTTTCATTGTTTGTCATCGGGACATAGGTTACTCAAATAAGTGCTTCTGGGAAAGAACTAACGACTGGATGTGCCAGAGTTTCGTGGCATTGTACCAAAATAAAGCTTAACATAGCTTAACTGACTTTTTTTTTTTTTTTTTTGAAAAACACTGTTGTACCTTTGTTTAAAGAAGCTACCAATTTGTTACTTTGCTGTTATTGTGGTTTCTGCAGGTTTGTTCTGACATAGTCATGTAGGGTGTGTGCTGACTAGCAATCGATCACAACTTCGACCTGCCAATCTCCTACCCTCATTGAGTATGAGTCAAATGTAATTCTTTCTCTTTCTTTTACATAGGAGTACCTACCATATCTACAAACAGCGGCCAAAGCTAGTGGGACACCAGGCATGTCCTGTAATAAAGCAGCTGTCATCAACATCTCCACTCTTGGAGGATCCATTAGCAGAATGCCTTCCATGTACGACCAGTTCCCAGTGTTGCCATATTGTGTGAGCAAGGTACACCAAAGTCCTGCTTAGACACTAGATTAACTGGATTAAATGCAGTCTCCATGACGAATTGATGGCATGAGCTGATATATAACTCAAAGGCTCTTTACCACTCAGGCAGGTTTGAACATGCTGACTGCGTTGGCTGCTGAGGAGTTAAAGGCAGATGAGATCCTCTGCATGGCCCTTCATCCAGGATGGGTGAAGACTGAACTGGGTGGAGAAAAGGTCAGTGTATATTTATTAACAACAGTGTCTATGTTGTTATATTTTGGGCACAAATGCAGGAAACATGTCAAAATGGTTTTCAAATTGAGCTAACAGGATGATGAACATGTTTGGAGTCTACACTCTTAGAAGAAAAGGTTCTGTATAGAGCTTTTTAGGGGTTCCACCATGGACCATTTTTAATTTTAGTTATATTCTATGATTTAACTCGCAAACATTGCAATAACCTGTTAAACAGGAAAGTTTGCAATGAGGCTATTCACACATGTACATGAACAGTTGGGTGACAACACTATCTATGGGACAAAATATTCCAAACTCCACAGATCATGTTCTCATGCAGTGAAAAATACATAGCGGAGCAAAGAGGACAACGAATGAGAATTTTTAAAGACGTTTAAACAATAAATAGCGTATAGTGTCTCTTTAATGTGTCGTGACAGATCGCTGCAGCTCCTTCAAGCGGCTCGTGAACCGATCATCTCTTCATACTAGTTCATTTATAGCATCAAATAAACATGAATGAACATCAGAAGGAATGTTGTTTCAAGTGCGGAAAGACGCGAGTACACACAATTTATCAAGTTCTCCAATGTTAATCTACTAACTCTCCTGACTGCTTTGTCGGACAAAATGGCAGATTCGGAGTTATGATTGGTCAGATCGCCTGTCAATCAAACTGTTTGTGGAGGGTCAATTAGATCTAAAATCAAGCTTGATGACCATCAATTTATTAAAATTTCGACATGGACCCTTTGACCATTTTAAAGAGATTTGCATAACTTTTTTATTTTTCACTTTGTAAAAATTTTATCCAATCTTTACCAAACATAGCTCAGATCATCTTCAGATAAAGCCTCACAAAAGATGTGATTTTTATTGGATTTTTGGTGTTTAGCACCATTTCCCAGAATAAATTACTTTTTTTTTATCTGTAAATAAATTGTAAATAATAGTAGATAGCTTTTGAACTTGTTTTCCTTATTTCACCACTGAGAGTGTTCCAACCACACAAATCCATTCAACGTTACAAAGTGTGTCAGATATCTTCTTGCTTCTGCGGCATCTTCTGCTTCTATTGCTACGTTCACACTATCAGTCCAAATCTGATTGGAATCTGATCTAAAATTATTGACATCCACACATCCACACTTTGTATCACAACTGTTCAGATCCGATTTGTGTGTCCATGCCGCCCTTTTGTTTTCTGGAATATCTGCATTGATTTCTATGGTAAAGGAGTTGCATTGGTAGGTATACGCCAAAAACAAAACAACAACAGCAACCGGGATTTGCTATACAAATGTTGTATTATTTACAACATGACATTATGTTCCCGCCGTGTGCTGGACTGCGTCTTCTGAGGCAGCGGCAGAAATGTTGGAGGCTGCTATGCGTGGCTTTATTCCGTGCCGTCATCTCCTCCGTTATATTGTTATTCTGCTCATCCGGCACTTTGCTACAACACAACCTTGTTTCTGCAGCGACTTTCAACATGTTTCCTATAACAGCGTCTGACGTTTATGTTTTATGTGGTGTGAGAAAGTCACATAAACCACGCGAAGTTCGATCAGAGCAGTCAGACTGAAATGGATTTCCAGAAATGTGATTTGAATAGGATTTCAAACAACATATGAATGTAGTTCGAAACGGATTTGTAAAAATCCAATTTAATGGGGTTTTTGGCCGTTCAGACTTGCTTAATCTGATCGGATATCAATCGGATATGCACAAAAATCTGATTTGGACTGACAATCTTAATGGGGCCTAAGACTCTAGTTATACCATCTGTACGTTTGACTACCATGAGAAGTGGAGCTTTTAGTTGTATTGCTCCGAGTCTTTGGAATACTTTACAAGACATAATAATCCTAGTCTTTCAATGTATTAAGTCACGTCTTAAAGCTCTTATTCATTAGCTTATTCTGATTGATTAGGCTTTGCGTATTTGGTGGGCGTGGTTCAGTGAGGTCTGCAGCGGGAGAGAGTCGGGAGGGTTAATTGGAAATGACAAACACCTGTCATGTTTCTGTAATTGCCGTGGAGAGACCGTTGGCAGGGTTTCCCCAACCCCAGGGCATGCCACCATATGATCCTCCGCCAGTTGGATGGCTGAGTCCAGCGACGTCGGTCGGTGGCGCTGGACCCACTCAGCCATTTTCTTTGGCAGGCGAGTGATAAACCGCTCCAGCGCCACACGGTCGATGACATGATCGACGCCGCTTCCCTCAGCCAACAGCCATTTACGGCAAGAGTCCCGGAGCTGTTGAGCCATCACGAAGGGTCGGCTGCTCATGCTCAGGTCCAATGAACGGAAACGCTGGCAATGTTGCTCCAGACTTCGGCCGACCCAGTGGATGATGGCTCGTTTCAGATCGTCGAAGACCAGGAGGTTCTGCACCAGCAGTTGTTGAGCCACCAGCTGTGTAACAGTACAATTAAACGCACCAGCCATTGCTCCCCCGGCCTCCGCGGTTTTCTCAAAGAGCTCGAGAAATGCTTCAGGGTCATCTTGGGAACCCATCTTATTCAATGGCAAGTGGGGGGGGCGGGGTGATCTGAGGTGCTGGCTCAGTCCGAATCTCCCAGTCCATCCAGCTCCAGAACCTCTCACGGTCCTCCGCCTGGAGAATGACCTGGAACCGACGGTCTTGGTCCGTTCGCATCTTCAGCAACGCCTGATGTTATTCTTGGTGGAGGGCCGCGAGGGATGATATCACCTCCGTAAATGGCGTACTTGGCGGAGTTTGCATGATAGCGACGGCCTCCTGCTTCCTTCCCGGGCTTCGGCACCAGTGTAACAATGTCAATAACGAGATTGGTAGGAAGGAAGAGGATGGGGTCGGTTTGAGCCGCTACTGCTCGAGTTTTATTTTTCTCTATATACACACAAATCACGCTACCAGCGCTCAGCATCACACAGTTCATATCATCCGTAAGAATCCGTTGTCTCCAGCTTCAGAGCGTCCCCAATCTCACAGCAGTCAGCAGTCCGTCTCGCTCTCTCCTCTTCCTGGTCCCTTTATGTGGTCTCTCCACGGCAATTACAGAAACAAGACACAGGTGTTTGTCATTTCCACTTAACCCACTTACTCACCGCACGTCTCCTGACTCTCTCTCCCGCTGCTGCAGACCTCACTGAACCCCCTCGCCACAGTATTATTTGTGTATATTCATGTTTCTTATTATTTGTTAGGTGTCTTGGAGTGCTTTGAAAGGCGCCCATTAAGAATTGTTAATTAATTACTATTAGTATGTTTGCCTTGTAATTGCTGTTAACATTATATTATTTTTATTTTGCAAATTACCGAGCTACATATGTTTTCATTTTCACCAGGCACCACTTGAACCAAAAGAAAGTGTGGAGGGGATGCTGCGTGTCATTGGCAGCCTTACTGAAAAGCAGCACGGTGGATTCTTGGACTACACTGGAGAAACGGTGACCTGGTAAAAGAGAAGAAGGTCACGATCCACGTCCAAACTGCCCTATTTTATCTATTTGTCATAAAAGGGCACACCTAATCATTTGCACTGAATTTCAGGACACAAATGTTTATGGCACACATAACAACTTAATATTGCATTTAATAAGACAATTATTGATCATATATGTTGCAATTTGCGAATACTTTTCTAATCAGTTTCACAATGGGGTGGTTCTATAAATTAGTTATTGGGTGGCAATGGGGTGGCATGAGGACTCTGAGGGGTGGCGACACCAAACCAAGTGTCCATGCATAGTTCTTGACATACACATTTGTGTCTTTTGAATATGCAAATAGTTGCATTTTCTCAGAGGGACTACAAAGTAATCATCTTACTGTTTAAAATGAAATTACGGTGGCCGAGAGAGCTCAAAGCGCTGCAAATAAGAAAATACATGCAAATAAAAAAAAGCACATGCAAATAAAAAAAAAAACACATGCAAATAAAAAAACCGTGATCATCAGTTTGACAACACATGTGCTGCAAATCCTCACAACACATGCAACAACAAAAATGCGCTGCAAATACAAAAACGCACTGCATATACAAAAAGCGCTGCAAATAGCACAAACCAAAACGTTCACGTTTTTTTTTATTTGCATGTGTTTTTTTTTTTTATTTGCATGTGCTTTTTTTTATTTGCATGTCTTTTCTTATTTGCAGCGTGTTGAGCTCTCTCGGCCACCATATGAAATGGCCTATTAAACACATCAATAGATTTTAAATGTCTTAGCTTTAAAGAGTAGATCTGTCATTATTATATGTGATGCTGGACCACAAAGCCCTTTTTTTTTTGTTTAAATTGGGTCATTTTATTTTTTAAATTGAGATTTATACATCATAGCTTAATAAATAAGCTTTCCATTAATGTTAGGATAATAGTTTGTTAGGATAGGACAATATTTGGTTGAGATACAACTATTTGAAAATCTCCTTAAAAGTTGTCCAAATGAAGTCCTTAGCAATGCATATACACTCACAAAAATAATTTTTTGATATATTTACAATAGGAAATTTATAAAATATCTTCATGGAAAATGATCTTTACTAAAAATCAATCATTTTGACCCATACAGTATATTGTTGGCTATTGCTGCAAATATACCCATGCGACTAAAGACCGATTTTATGGTCCAGGGTCACATATAGCCAATTTATGTACTTGGTTGATATATTATTAAACACTTTTTAATGAATTAAAAAACTTTCAAACTCTGTGTGAGTTGTAGTTATGTACTGAGCTGGGAGTGTCTGTATGTGGGTGTTACAGAAGGTCTTGCATACACAGTAACAAATAAAACAACAAATAACACAGGTTATTATTTTAACAAGAGGTCTGTGAGAAAATTAACTGATATATGTTGATATGATATTATGATATTAAGTTTTCTTTTTTCTTTTCTTTTTTGAAATGTTAAAGTTGGCCAGACAGTAAGAGAATCTGCACGCCACGAGAAAATATTTCTGGCACTCAACAGAGGTTAAAATAAAGAGGAGAAGAGTGGGGTGTGTCTGAAATCGCATACAGTCTTTGAACTTACTTCACAACTGCTAAAAAATGTATGTTCTATAGTATGAATAGTATGTGTATAGTTCTATAAAAAATGTATGTTCTATAGTTCTATAGTATGAATAGTATGTGTATAGTTCTATAAAAAATGTATGTTCTATAGTTCTATAGTATGAATAGTATGTGTATAGTTCTATAAAAAATGTATGTTCTATAGTTCTATAGTATGAATATGGGTAGTATAAATGAAATTCGGACATACTACATCTGACATGTTGTTACTGTCATGTAACCTACCTGTCATGGTACCAGTTCAGGGAAGAAGCGCAAGACAAGAATGTCTTGGAAACATATAACTTTACTTGAAACTGGGAGATCAATCCACACAGTACACATCAAAGCAACAACATCAACAAAGGACAAAGACCAGACAAAAACTGAGAGTTGAACTACAGAGGAGTGAACTAGACTAATTAATCACATACAGCTGACATGAATCAAACAATAAAGACTAAAGCAGTAGTGGGGGGTGGGACCAAACAAAGAGCACATGTGGAAAAGGAAAACAAACAGATAGACATACTCCTAACCCTACCAGCCTCAGTTATGTTGCTTCACGGCCTTTCATAAATCCTCTCCCGTGGCATAATGGGATATTAAAGGGTCAAACAAATGCTCACTTCAGAACCTCTGCGGAAGTAATAGGTCATCCAGGGGACTTTTCACCAACTTCGATTACTATGATTTTGGACATACTACTCTGTTGAGTGAGAGGTCAAAAATGAAGTACAATGTATGATTTTTTTTTGTCACTGCATATAGATAAGTAATTTTAAAAAAAATCTTCCTCTTCTTTGCATATCACTAGTTTGTTTCCTAGTCTAGCTTTTTAATAAACCTGGCATTGTTCACTATGAATGTTGTGTCAATAGCTTATGTTCCTCTGTTGTAAGTCACTTTGGACAAAAGTGCCTGCTAAATACATAAATGTAAATCATTCCCATATCAGTTTGTGTTAATTTGTATAAAAAGTGGTTAATATAACGTTCCCCTACCATGTCCTGGGCATCAGGATAGATCCTCTCGTTGAGTCAATGCTTCCAGGACTGCCTAGTCTAGTACCTGCTCAGCTTTGTGCGACTTCCATTGAAGTGACCTCAGTCTTACCATTCTTTCTGTTTCAGCCCTCAACCACAATCTCAAGTACCCCCTCAGAGATCTTGCTTGGGACTGCTATCTTTGCACTAAATTGAGATTACATCCCTCCTAGTCTCAGCCTCAGATGTCACGCCCATGGACCATTGGCTGAAAGCATAAGGCACACTTTTTATTATCATTTTCGAAAGTCGTCATCTGGTTGGTTGAATTCTACTGGATGTCCAGGAAATTTGTGTCGTGTTCTTTAATGGTTTGCCTAGAATCAAATGCCGTGACCCCGTCGTGGAAGAAGAACGCTGTTGTGTTCTCAACTTGACAATGAGCACTTACAAGGATGAACGCTGTATGTGATATCAAAAGTATGAGTTTGACGCTCCAGTAAACTTGCACAACATTCTTGAATGACAAATTTATTAGATGCATGTCGGTCTGTTATTGAAGGGACATCGACTTTACATTTTCACTTCCCTAAACATAATGTGGAACAAAACAAACTGTGATTGGTTGTGTTACATGTCAGTTAAACGTCTTTTTTGCCTGTCCTTGGCCAGTGAAAGCTGCGATAGAGTCCAGACCTTCTGCCGTCAATCTGAAGGTCTGGCTTTGCGAGACTATATTCTTCCAGCAACATCCACCTCATAACACTTACTAGCCGCTATGAGTACCAGATGATGCCATATGGCTTAACAAACATTCCCTCTGTGTTTCAAAGCTTCATGAATGAGAAGCACATTAGTTTCCAACCCTGGTCCTGGAGTACATATAACACTGCACATTTTTGATGTCTCACTTTTTTGACAGACCCATCTGAGGTCTTGGAGTCTTTAGTATTGAGCTGATGAGTTGAATCAGGTGTGTTTGATTAGGGAGACATCTAAACTCTCCAGTGCTGGAGGTACTGCAGGACCAGAATTGGGAACCACTGTTCTAGCGGAAAACTGAACCAGTTGTCATCAAGCTGGTGCCGGAGGACTCAATGGTTTACAGGAACCATTCCAAGTTATCACTGATCATCGCTTCCTCAAATACCTCAGGGATGCTCAACATTGAGCACTTGCCAGGACCAGTGGGCGAAATTTGCTTCATTCATCGACAGTTACCAAAAAACAAAGAGGCAGATGCTCTCCATTGCTCTAGATTGACTTCTCCCCTGAAATTACCAACTTTCTAGAAAGTTCCAGAACATATCTGCCACTGATCATTGTCAGCCCGGGATCAACAAATTGTGGAAGCCCTCAATGCCAATCCTGCTCCGTTGGAATGCCCCGCGGTGCACATGTATGTCCCAGGAGTCCTTCACCAACAGCCCCTAGACCCATGGTTCTTAACCTTGTTGGAGGTACTGAACCCCACCATTTCATATGCGCATTCACCGAACCCTTCTTAATACAAAAAAGCGGGGTGTGTCATCACGAATCATATGAGTCGGGTGTGTGTCTTGACCTCCGCCAAACCCCTGAGACTGACTCACCGAACCCCTGGGGTTCGATCGAACCCAGGTTAAGAACCACTGCCCTAGACTCTCCCTACTCCTCTCCATGCTCTGGTCATCCCAGCATCCCAGACCCTCTCACCCTCTCCCAGGTGGTACAATCCTTCATCCAGGCCTGTCCAAATTATTTCTTAACTAATTCCTCCCAGCCAGAAAACTTCTTCCACTGCCTGTTCCTTGTTACACACTGTCCATTCCAGGTCATACCTTAGAGTAGTTCAACTCATTTCATCATGGACCTCCCACTATCCAGTGGTCATACCTTTGATTGAAAAGTCAGAATTTGGCTTAGAATGTCCAGCCTAGATCTACTGTACCCACTACTCGCTGTATTCTGTTGTATTTAAGGATTAATGATAATCATGTCTGTTTTTAAGTAAAGCACCCAAGCAGTTATGAGCATTCTTTGTGTTCCCTGGAGAGTAAAAAAAACATACTGGATATCTTATGAACTGCTTGATGCATATTGTACTCTAAAAATCAAGAGCATTGTTTAGTTATTGAAAGGACAACGGCAACAAAGTTTTAAAAAAATATTACTCATTTATTTTGTTTTCTGTACAGCCTTTCACAGTGACTGCACCTTTATTTGAATGAGTGTCCACTGTCACACCCAGGTTTATTATGGTTGCTAATCATTAGCAAGCAGTGACAAGCAGTCACTATTAGTATTCGAGCTGATATCATAGATAAAGCTGACTCTCTCTTTGACTGTTTATATCATTTAACTTTTCACATTCAGTATGACACAGCACAATACACCAGTGCAAAATGGGCGTGTAGTTCGCTTGAGTTCACATTAAAAGCACAGGTAGGGGTAAATTGGGTGACAGAAGCAGCCTGATAACCTTAAGAACATGGCAGCTGTGAAAGCAAGCAACATCCTGATCACAGGATTTTATTTTATTTTAAATACAATTTCACAGCTTAATACAGGGGTGTCCAATCCTACTGTGCTATCCAGCAGAGTTTAGCTCTAGCGCTAATTGAACACACCTGAGCCATACTAAATAGTAATGTACCCTAAATAGTATTGAATATTTCTAATGTCACATACTATTTAGGATGGATAGTATGCACCCTGGAACACAGGCAAAGTCTTTAAGAACACTATGGCTGCGCTTAACTCCACTTTTTTAAACGCTCGTGAATTTTCTTAAGCTCTTCTCCTCGGACGAATCCCTGCCACCATTTTTTGAAGTGCGTTCAGCTTCGTGGATGAGGGAAGTTTACCAGTATTTGGACAGACCCTTGATCTCTCAAAGGGAGCGAGTCTTCTCAATATGTACACTTCAGGCTGAAAGACCTGAAGATCCAAAGACCACAATACAACATGATTGTGACGTCACAGCAGATTGTGCTTATTGTACACCCACCCCACACAATTGTAGTTTATGATATTTCCATTATTTTGACATTTATCTGCATAATGCTTGTAGCTACCTTAAGTTGACTGTTTATTTTATTGTTATCATTTTTGTTTGTGTAATCTTTTGTATCTTCTCCAACAGCCCAAGCATGCATACAGGTCTATAGAATGATGCGTAAAACAAATGCATAAGAAAACAAAATTGTAATACTGTAATAATACATCAGCTCTGTTGCAAATGAATTTCAAGTGATCAAGGGCTTAGGGCGTTCGATTTAAACACGTCTCAAGGGTTCTACCAGTAGTGGGCAATGTTAAACGGGTGTAGATGCTGATAATCCATCTAGTATCAAAGAGTCTGCCATGAAAGTGGGAGCTCTCGTAGGAAAGGTTTGAACCTGCTTGTGAACAATGCTGCAATTGTGGCAAATGCCACCGTTCAGACCAGCAGTGTTGAGGACATGAAAAACACCTTCAACACCAACGTGATAGAACCCTTACTAATCATTAGGGTAATGTAGAAAGCATCATTAAAAGCTCTGAAACAACAGTTTGTCCTTTGAAATTCATGAAACATTGTGTAGGGCAGTGCTTCCCAAACTGTGGGCCGTGGCCCACCGGTGGGCCGTAGTGGTATTGCAGGGGGGCCATAGCTGGTCCAAATCAATATATTAAAATAATTAAAATATTCCAATTGTTCTAAAATTAGATTTTTTTTGAAAGTATGTAAGGTTAGTGTTATGGATTTAAAGATATTTGTAAAGAATTTGTATATTTGTTACATCATAGTTCTCATAATTCACATGAAATTCTTACAAACTTGTTAATAAATGTATTTGTAGGTAAATGTCAGTATATATTTTTTAACGGCGGGGTCGTGGAGCTTTTGCAATGGTTTTGGGGGGCCTTACCCCTCTTAAGTTTGGGAAGCTCTGGTGTTGGGCTTTCACTATTGTGCCACTTGGACACAAGTTTGTGAATAAGCTATTAAAATGAGTGTTTCTGGGAAAGAACTAGTCAGTGGATGTGCCAGAGTTCATAAGGTTCATGGCACTGTACCAAAATAAACATTTGAAACAAGCCTTTGCTGGTCTTTCAGCCTAATCAGACCATCTAGTCCCAAAGACACTACTGCACCATTAGTGAGCTAAAACTTTATTTACTAGTAGATTGATGTTTGAGCTTGCAGCAGGTTGCATCGATTGGTGTTTTTTTCTGACACTAGTCAATGCGTACTGCCTGTGTTGACTAGTAATTTAATTTGTATGAAATCAGGAAATGAGTTAGTGACAGCGTACTACTTACTGGCCATCATGAAAAATGGTCAGAAGAAATTACAACTTCAAAATAGTTGGACCTAAACTCAACTTTAATGCATTCAAATTAGGGATGGCTTGATTAAGTCTTATACAGACCCTTTTTTGCCAGACTGTATTGCAAAAAAGTATCCTTATGGATGTTAACAACATTTTTATTTTCACCAGGCACCACTTGAACCAAAAGAAAGTGTGGAGGGGACGTTGCATGTCATTGGCAGCCTTACTGAGAAGCAGCACGGTGAATTCATGGACTGTTTAGTAATGTAAAGTCAATGTCTCTACAATAACAGACCGTTTTTAGGCCCTGGTTGTGAGTTGATAAATGTCTTTGGAAGCATGAAGAGCAGTGTGCCGGTTGTTTTGTAATATAATAAAGATTACTGTTACCACACCATGCTATGGGCAATGAGTGATCTGACCTCCACCCTGTAGGATGTATTATCTGGGTTACACGCAGAGCACAAACCCAGAGTATGGGACACCATACTTGGCCTCACGTCACTGTCACTTTTTATCGGACTCTGATCCTCTTCTGACCTTGACCATCCTTCCTGCCTCAGTGGTCTCCTGGCTTTTTTCACCTTTCTGTTTTGTTGTCCTGATCTTGACCAAACACTGATGCACCACTTGATGGAAATAAATGTTGTGATGTTATTTCCATCAAGAGGTGCATCAATTTTGGTCAAGATGTTGTATTGGTAATCCAAGACTCAAGCACTCTGTAAAATCTACTCCAGCACATCCCAAGACTTTCAATGAATTTAAGGTCGGAGGTGCTATAGTATTTCATTTGTGAAAATGATTCTTCATGCTCCCTCCCAACCATTCTTTCACAATTTGACCCTGTATGCATATTATATATAGGAATATATATATATACTTATATAGGCATATTATATATAGGAAGCACCTACAATGGACACATGAGTGGACTTGAACTGGACTTAATGGTCCCATTAGTCCTGTTTAGTTGTACATCATGTGGACAGCTGAGTATGTGTGCTCCGTTTACCTGGGGAAATTATGGCATCTGGAACCAGTTTGGGTAGTCGTGGCCTAATGGTGAGGGAGTCGGGCTTGGAATCGCTTGTAAGTCGGGCCATTCCCACGCCGGCAGGAATTGAAGGTGGGGATTGTGAATGAGCAGCACTCTCTCCAACTTCGATACCATGACTAAAGGGCCCGTGAGCAAGGCACCTAAACCCTAATTGCTCCCCTTGTAAGTCGTTTTGGATAAAAGCGTCTGCCAAATGAATAAATGTAAATGTAACCATGATGCACCGTGGGACGACAACAAGCCAGTGAAGGGAGTATGATGCTTTAGTCTAGGCAATGTTCTGCTGGGAAACCCTGGTCCCAGCCATTAATGTGGAATATAGACGATCAGGCATAACATTATGACCACTGACAGGTGAAGTGAATAACACTGATTATCTCTTGATCACGGCACCTGTTAGTGGGTGGGATATATAAGACAGCAAGGGAACATTTTGCCTTCAAAGTTGATGTGTTAGAAGCAGGGCAAATGGGCAAGTGTAAGGATTTGAGAGAGTTTGACAAGGGCCAAATTGTGATGGCTAGACGACTGGGTCAGAGCATCTCCGAAACTGCAGTTCTTGTGGGGTGTTCCCAGTCTGCAGTGGTCAGTATCTATCAAAAGTGCTCCAGGGAAGGAACAGTGGTGAACCGATGATGGGCGATCAAGACTCACTGATGCATGTGGGGAGTGAAGGCTGGCCCGTGTGGCCCGATCCAACAGATTGCTCTAGAAGTTAATATTGGTTCTGGTGTCAGAATACACAGTGCATTGTAGGTTGTTGCGTCTCGGGCTGTATAGATGCAGACCAGTCAGGGTGCCCATGCTCGCCCATGCTACCCCCTCCTCGCAACTTACAGGACTTAAAGGATCTGCTGCAACATTTTGGTTTCAGATACCACAGCATATCTTCAGGGGTTTAGTGGAGACCACACCTCGACGAGTCAGGACTGTTTTGGCAGCAGGGGGGACTAACACAATATTAGGAAGGTGGTATGTATGTATGTATGTATGTGTTACGATCATCAGTTGAAGTGCCCACCAAAACCTCAAGAGGGCACTTCACCATGGACTCTCTCACTCACTCACACTCTCATTCATTCAGTAGGACTCCGTTTCCCATAAGCCCTGTACCCATTCACTGATCATCGCACCAGCTGCACCTCATTTACTAGCCACTGATTACACCCACACCTGAAGCACATCATTCACCCCTTAAAAGCACACTCTCACACCACATGTTGTGAAGTTTTGATCAGTTTTCCACTATCATTTCTGAGCATTATTCCCATGTCTTGTCTTCCTGGTCCTGTTTCCTGCCTGTCTGTCCCAGTTATCGATTGTTTGCTGTCTACCCCTTTTGACACCCTGCTTTGGATTATCTGACCACTGCTCTCTTGCCGCCTGCCTCGATTTTGTTTGCCTCGACACGTTTACTCTGCCTTCTCCTGGGCGGTATTCCAGAAAGGAAGGTTAACTTACCGTCACATATACCTTGAACTCTCGGTTGATTAACCCAGAACTTGCTTACTCTGGGTATGTTGGTTCCAAAATGCCTGTGTGGAGTTAGTTCAATCAACCTCCTGTTGGTAACCGAGAGTTAATGCGCGCGAACGGCGAGCACATGAAGGCATTTTCAATGGATCGCCGATTTCAGCAGTCACCATGGAAACGCGTGGAGAAAAAAGGCGTGCGACATATTTCAGCGAGACGGAGTTGGAGGTTTTAATGCTTGCTTATGAAGAATATAAGCCCATTATAACCAAAAAAGCAATACTGCAGCATTAGCAAAAGAGAGGGAGAGAGTTGGCTTGGCAAAAAAAAAAAAATAACAGTAAATGCATGAGTTTATAAAATTATAGGTAGGTTATTTGTCCCCTTTCATTGTGATGCAAAATTCTTTTGGGAATGTTGTAAAAATAGACAAGCATTTACTTTTGGTCTTCATAAATTTCTTAATATCACTGTAGTGATGTACATAATTGGCTGTTAATATGTTGACAAAAAAGTGTAATTTATTAGCTTCTTTTATCAGGTGTAATCCTTCTGGAGCCTGAAGAACTCTGAGCCAAGTCAAAATGAAACATAACGTTCTCCAACAAGGTGATATTTTCTAAATTTACTAAACTGTTAATGAAGTTTAAATTTAGTGTTTAATGTCATTTAGTTTTCTATGTAGCCAATAGGAAGAAGGCTGAGGCCCGTAAAACAGGTGGGGGTCCAAAAATTTGAGAGAACATCACAATAAACTGATTTCATAAATTGACGTTGATTTTCCTAAAATGTTTTATATTGACCTTACAATTATGGTGGATGGTGTTTCCTTTGCTTGGGCACTACATTTATATTATTGTATTTCTGATTTGATGCAGTGATGCAACAAGAAATCACAGTTCATATATTCATATGTGATTGAATTTCACAATTCATATATAAAATTATGTATATGACTAACAAAACCATCTTATTTTATGCTGAATAATGATTATTTATAAAGTTAATGGTAGCACATATAAACACAAACTGTTGGTGAAACTTTTAAGTGGGTCGATACAATTCTTCTAAATTTGTGACGATATTTTGAAATTGAATCTATTTGAGTCACACAGACTTCAACATTCAGCATGCTAAACACAACAGTAGTAACAGTTAAATTTGATTTAAAGTAAATTATCAAGTACACTCTTTTTTAGTCACTAGAACTCAAGTGTGAGTCAACTTTACTTCCTAAGCTTTTGTCAGTACAACATACTATTCCTATTTCACTTTACTTATTTTTTTTTAAGGCAATCTGTTTGCATGCTTTTTTTAAGTAAGTCTAACTAATGAGATTTTACAGTGGGGACCAGTGATGAGGGCGAATTAATGATTTAAACACCTAAAGATTTAGCACCCAAAAATATATCGTTACCTGCACATGGATTGACTTCTTAACATAATCTCCTTCATTGACTGAAGGAGCTTTAATAGGAATGTGAGTGCCATCAATGCACAGAACCCTGAAATTGAAAGTTATGTAAGAAACATTTTAAAATGACTGTGACTGTATACAGTATTGATATATGGATAGATTAAGTAGTGCTATGTAACAAAAATGGTCTCACAGAATATCATAGAAAGGACAAACCCGCCACTCTGTGGAATTCCTCTTTAATAACTCTCGGTGGTTTATGGCCAGGGAACTGCACAAAAGTGTGTAGAAACTGAATGCAATACATACTGTACGAACAGCCCTACACACAGTTGCCTTTCCCATATGCTCTGCATCGCCAACGTTATACAAAACGTCGCAAAAAAACGAAGTTCAATGCACAAAATGTGCTCTGTGTCAAGTGTTGATGTGTCACATTTGATATGTAAGGTTTCATAGATTTGTTAAATAAATTAAAAATGGTAACGCTCCGGCAAATATCCATTTGGATACGAAAACTTATCACCCTCTCACGGCGGAAAAGATTCCGTATAATCTGTGCTTCCACATCCACTGGATCATCTTCAAAAGGGCATGCCGTGTTCCGTCACCTCTCTGAAACAAACTAACCCTGAAACTAAACCTGCCCCGGAGCAGGTTATGTTCAGAGCTTAAGTTGCTATGGCTACTTACATACCTTGAAACTTACCTCCGTTTTTGGATCCGAAAGCTGAGGTTATCCGCCAACTTACCCTTAAACTTACCCAGGTATGTCACATAACCTGCTTTTTGGAATACCCCCCTGGACATTCTTGTTTTGCGGTTGTCCAACCATTGCCTGTATGACCATCCCTTTTACTAATAAAGCCTGCACTTGAATCTCATTCGCAGACTCACCCTTCAATACAGTATCTATCTATCTATCTATCTATCTATCTATCTATCTATCTATCTATCTATCTATCTATCTATCTATCTATGTTTGTATAGACAACTGTTCAACTTTCTCTTGTTTTTTTCTCATCAGCTTGTCTGACATTGAGTGTACCAATAAGGAAATAAGCCTGTGTTCACAATGTACATGAACAGTTGGGTGACAGCACTATCTACTGGAAAAAATATTGCAAACTTTGATCTTTAATTAGATCTAAACTCAAGCTTGATGACTATCCATTTATCAAAAGTTTGACATTGGATTTTTACTCTTTTGAAGAGATTTGCATACTTTTTTGTTGTTGTTGTTCTACTTCTCTTTGTAAAAGTTTATACAGTCTTTACCAAATATGCCTCAGATGTTCTTCCGATGACAGCCTCACAAAAGACATAACTTTTTTTTATCTGTAAATAACAGTAAATCTACACAAAACTTTGTTTTTTCTTTTTTCCACACAAATCCATTCAACATTTCAAACTGTCACATACATATGTTTGGCTTGTAATTGCTGCTAACATTATATTATATTTATTTTGCAAGTTACCGAGCTACATTTATGTTTTCATTTTCACCAGGCACCACTTGAACCAAAAGAAAGTGTGGAGGGGATGCTGCATGTCATTGGCAGCCTTACTGAAAAGCAGCACAGTGGATTCTTGGACTACACTGGAGAAACGATCCACGTCCAAACTGCCCTATTTTATCTATTTATCATAAAAGGGCACACCAAATGATCAGCACTGAATTTCAAGAAACAAATGTTTAACTTAATATTGCATATAATAAGACACTTAATGAAGCAATAAAGCCGTCCAGTAATTTTATCGCAAAATACTTTGCTTATCAATTACACGTGGAGGTGGTTCAATAAATTATTTATAGGGTGGCAAAGGGGTGACATGAGGACTCTGAGGGGTGGCGACACCAAAGCAAGTGTCCATTCATAGTTCTTGACATACACATTTGTGTCTTTGTGTAATTGGCCCTGAGGAAGCCCCAGTGACAGTGGAAACACGACTGGCCCAGGCATGCACTTGCACGCTCACTTTTGGCCTACACTTTTGACCACAGCTATTGACTAATTTTCCAAGGCCTGTCGACTGCCTACTCCTCTTGACAATGTGGATCCACTGTTCCTCCACGTCTTCAGGAACTTCTGCCTTCTGGACAGCTTAAGCATTTTGCTAAACACCTCCTTTTGTGGTACCTGTGTTCATACTGGATGGCTTATGAATGGTTTGCTACACATTGTACTCTAAAAAGAGCTTGTGGAAAATTTCAGTTCCACAACTATGCAGGATGTTTTTTGAAGCACACCGGGTACTAAAGTTTTGAAAATGCATCATTTCTTTAATTATTCTTTACAATATTTTAAAGAAACTGCCCCTTTATTTGAATGAGCTTCAACAGTTACACCCAACTTTATTAAAGTTGCAAATCATTAACAAGCAGTGACAAGCAGTCCTTGTTAGTATTTGAGATGATAGCTTAGATAAAACTGAAATATGAGTTATCTTAGCTTAGCTTTTGATTCACTCTCTCTCTTTGACTGTTCATATAATTTATCTTTTCCTCTTTACTTCAGTAACACATACCATATTACACAGCACAATATATCAGCCCCAAATGGGTGTGGAGATCAATTAAGTTCACATAAAAAGCACAGGTAGGGGCAGATTTGGTACCAGAAGCAGTCTGATAACATGGCAGCAGTGAAAGCGTGTAACATCTTGATCACAGGAGCCAACCGAGGCTTGGGCTTAGAAATTGTTAAGCAACTTTCTGAGGATTCTTGTCAAAAGCGGCATGTTTATGCTGCCTGTCGTGACCCAGATGGGTCAAAGTCTGAGGTGAGTTATAAAGAACTAAGACAAATAGCAGGAATAATCCTAATTTACCTTGTTTAATTATGCATATGATCTTTTTTAAGGCATTGAGAGAACTGGCGAAAAAGCATCCAAGTGTGATCACTATCATACGTCTTGGTAAATGAGCATGTGTCCTTCTTGGTGCATTTTAAATTTTCAGTGTAAATGGGGTTTTTTTTTTTCCCTTTTAGTACCATTTCCCTGTTTAATGCAAGGGTGTCCAGTAGAGTTTGGCTCTAGCCCTACGAATGCACCTGAGACAACTTATCAAGGTCTTAAGAAAGACTAGGGCTGCATCTGAAAACTTAAGCAGTTGACTTGTTGCTTCACTGCCTTAAAGAAAATGAGTTTGCAGGCAGTGTTTACGAATGAAGTTACCTCACTAAACTGATTTCGATCAGCCTTCTGAGACAGTGTAATAGTTTAATGATCTACAGCTAAATGATTTGAACTTTGGTGAGAACTAAACAAATATGTAATTACTTCAGTACTAATTTCTTCTAAATGGATAACGTTACTTCTACATCTACACTGCCTTCAAAAAATCGATCAGATGAAGATATCTCAGGAGACAGGAATGTGTCTCCTGACACATTACCTTGGAATGTGTCCTCTGAAGGCATCATTTCTATGTTTTGGGATGCAGCCTAGAAAGTTCCAGACAGGTGTGGAGCTAAACTCTACAGGAATGTGACACTCCAAGAGCAGTATTGGACACTGTCTTAATACTTTTTAAATGCTTTTTTACTGTTACTTTTAGATGCTGATGATCCATGCAGTATCAAGAGTCTGCCAAGAAAGTGGGTTCTCTTGTGGGAAAGAACGGTTTGAATCTGCTTGTGAACAATGCTGCAATCATGCCAAATGGCACCGTTCAGACCAGCAGTGTTGAGGACATGAAAAACACTTTCAACACCAACGTGATAGGACCCTTACTAATCATTAGGGTAATGTAGAAAGGATCATTAAAAACTCTTGATTACTTTTCGAGATGACTAGTTAACTAGTAAACATGAGTTTCCAGAATAAACTTCAAAATGCAGTAGACATGATGCCAATAGTTATTTGTAACGCTACCCTTATTGAGTATGTGAATACAGAGATATGTAATTCTTTCTCTTTCTTTTACATAGGAGTACCTACCATATCTACAAACAGCGGCCAAAGCTAGTGGGACACCAGGCATGTCCTGTAATAAAGCAGCTGTCATCAACATCTCCACTCTTGGAGGATCCATTAGCAGAATGCCTCCAATGTACACACAGTTCCCAGTGTTGCCATATTGTGTGAGCAAGGTACACCAAAGTCCTGCTTAGACACTAGATTGACTGGATCAATTTCATTGCCCGTGAAGAATTGATGAGCTGATATATAACTCAAAGGCTCTTTACCACTCAGGCAGGTTTGAACATGCTGACTGCGTTGGCTGCTGAGGAGTTAAAGGCAGATGAGATCCTCTGCATGGCCCTTCATCCAGGATGGGTGAAGACTGATCTGGGTGGAGAAAAGGTCAGTGTTGATTCTTTGAGTCCATGCTAAGCGTAATGAACCAGGTGCTTTTGATTTTTCTGTCAAACATACTTTTCAAGCTTTTCTTTTTTATCAAGTTTTGGTCAAATTATATTGTAGCTCTGGCGGTCAAGGTATTTTTTGAAAACAAAAATCCAAGTTATCAAGCACATAGTGCGTTCCATTTAAACCCGTTGCAAGGGTCCCACCAGCAGCAATGCAAGCAATGGCGTACATTCAAGTGGTGGGTGTAAAAAGTTGGAATTAAACGCAACCCTAAACTCAAGCTTAATGTATCCAAATAAAGGATTAGGGATTGATTAGGGATGCTCAGTATTGGTATCAGGTGCAATACAGACTTTTTTTTGTCAGAATGCATATTGGTTAGACAGGACTGATCCAGATTTGATACGGTGCATTATGGTTATTAAGCAGCATAAAAGTTTTCTTGCACTATATTTCAGGTCCTCTGAAGATTTTGATAGTTTTATGGGACAGACAGTAAATTATATTGTTAAATTTAAATTAATGGAAACTTTTTTAGAAAGGAATTTTCCTGCCAGAGACACTAGGATAGCCAACATAGGACAAGCAATTTGGAAAATGGATTGATGGATGTTAGTGAACAACATATTTTGTTCATTTTCACCAGGCACCACTTGAACCAAAAGAAAGTGTGGAGGCGATGCTGCGTGTCATTGGCAGCCTTACTGAGAAGCAGCACGGTGGATTCATGGACTACACTGGAGAAACATTGCCCTGGTAAAACAGAAGAACAATATGAGAGGTCACCAAAGAGCTGATCCTATTTAATCTATTAACCACATCTGAACCACACTCAGTCAGAAGCACTTAATTTCAGGCTATAAATATTTATGATAATGACAATGACAATGCATAAACATTGATGATCATGACACTTTTAAATTTCATACAATAAAGCATTCTGATCAATAAAGCAGTACTGTCTCTCTCTCTTTTTTACTGTATATGCTACAATGACTGTGCTTATTGATGACACACACAGTTGAATTATGGAGAAAAGTTAATAATTTATAGAACCTGTGGTGCAGAAAGTATACAAGTCATGGAGTCCATTTCAGAAAAGAGGTTATGTGAAATTTAAATTAAGTGCCTTTTATCTGCCAATGAGGTATAAGAATAATCTTAATGCAAACAGAAAACAAGATTATGCTAACTTCATCCACCAATTTACATTGCTTTCAAGGTATAGATTCACAACCTTAGACGAAGATTTTAAATGTACAAAAATTTCAGCAGAGGATGAGTAAACATCTCCACAAACAGCATTACCAGCTTCACTACTAACTAGATTGACTTTATTTCTGTCATACAGTTACAGAAGTTCTTATTGAGAATTAACAGAGGTTTAGATGCAAACCTCTTTTTGGAAGTAGTAATACTATGGAAGTCAACTAAGGAAACTGTTTGCTTCAAACCATTTAAGCTTAAAAACTTAATATGAAATGGTATATACATGTGCATCTCAATAAATTAGAATGTCATGGAAAAGTTTGTTTATTTCAGTAATTAAACTCAAATTGTGAAAATTGTGTATTAAATAAATTCAATGCACACAGATTAAAGTAGTTTAAGTCTTTGTTTCTTTATGTCTTTGCTTCTTTAATTGTGATAACTTTGGCTCATATTTAAGCAAAAACCAACCAATTCACTATCTCAATAAATTAGAATATGCTGACATGCCAATCAGTTAATCAACTCAAAACACCTGCAAAGGTTTCCTGAGCCTTCAAAATGGTCTCTCAGTTTGGTTCACTAGGCTACACAATCATGGGGAAGACTGCTGATCTGACAGTTGTCCAGACGACAATCATCGACACCCTTCACAAGGAGGGTAAGCCACAAACATTCATTTCCAAAGAAGTTGGCTGTTCACAGAGTGCTGTATCCAAGCATGCTAACAGAAAGTTGACAGGAAGGAAAAGGTGTGGAAGAAAAAAATGCACAACCAACCGAGAGAAACAGCCTTATGAGGATTATCAAGCGAAATCGATCGAAGAATTTGGGTGAACTTCACAAGGAATAGACTGAGGCTGGGGTCAAGGCATCAAGAGCCACCACACACAGACCTGTCAAGAACTTTGGCTACAGTTGTCGTATTCCTCGTGTTAAGCTACTCCTGAACCACAGACAACGTCAGAGGTGTCTTACCTGGGCTAAGGAGAAGAAGAACTGGACTGTTTGGCCCAGTGGGCCAAAATCCTCTTTTAAGATGAGAGCAAGTTTTGTAGTTCATTTGGAAACCAAGGTCCTGGAGTCTGGAGGAAGGATAGAGAAGCTCATAGCCCAAGTTGTTTGAAGACCAGAGTTAAATTTCCACAGTCTGATGATTTGGGTTGCAATGTCATCTGCTGGTGTTGATCCATTGTGTTTTTTTGAAAACCAAAGTCACTGCACCTGTTTACCAAGAGATTTTGGAGCACTCCATGCTTCCTTCTACTGAGCATCTTTTTGAATATGCTGATTTCACATTCCAGAAGAATTTTGCACCTGCCCACACTGCCAAAAGCATCAAAAGTTAGGTAGTCGAAAAGGGGTACAAAAACCTACAAAAGGGGTAGTCGTGGCCTAGTGGTGAGGGAGTTGGGCTTGTAATCTGAAGGTTGCTGGTTCGATTCCCACGCCGGCAGGAATTGAAAGTGGGGATTGTGAATAAACATCTCCACCTTCGATACCATGACTAAAGTGCCCTTGAGCAAGACACCTAACCCCTAATTGCTCCCCTTGTAAGTCGCTTTGGATAAAAGTGTCTGCTAAATGATGAAAAAAAAGAAAAAAAAAAAAAAAGTTGGTTAAATGACCATGGTGTTGATGTGCTTGACTGGCCAGCAAATTCACCAGACCTGAACTCCAAATAGAATCGGGGTATTGTCCAGAAGAAAATGAGAAACAAAAGACCGAAAAATGCAAAAAAAAAATTGTATCGGTCTTATGAATTGTTCTAATTTGTAGAGATAGTGAATTTGGTGGGTTTTTGTTAAGTGTGAGCCAAAATCATCACAATTAAAAGAACCAAAGACTTAAACTACTTCAGTCTGTGTGCATTGAATTTATCATTCTAACATTCTAATAAATCAACATTCTAATTTTCTTTTCTTCAACCAAGCTGCAGTACAGAAGTCGTAAAGGTATCCAGACCTCTAAAGCTCTGATCTTTCTCAGCAAATTCTTTGTTTTATTTATTCAGTGCAGTTCATTTAACATGATTTTTGTCAAAAGTATCCAGAACAGTTAAATTACTACAGGGAATGTCCTCTTGAACAACCTATGGATGAATTCCTTGTTCAAGGTCACACTGGTGAAAATGGAGCTACTAATCAGCCCATCAGTTTATGGGTTATGCCTTCCAGACTTTTTTTTTTCTAGGAATGTTGTTTTCTAGCTCTAATCTTTAACCTCTACCCTCACTGACGCTGTGTATATGATTGTAATAAAAGATCATAGCTGTTTGGAAAGCATTTAAGCAGATTTATTACTCAAATCTATTAGTGCCTATAGGTTTGTGCTGAATCACTTTTGAAATATCATGTTGACTCGTCAATATTCAAAAATAGGACAATATGGGGAGTGACATCCATTCTCCACCCATATAAAAAGCCCAGTAAGGCACATTGGGTGAAAAACTGAACTGATCTTGGTGAACAACATGGCGACTTTAAAGGCGTGTAGTGCTCTCGTGACCGGGGCCAACCGAGGCTTGGGTCTAGAAATTGTCAAGCAACTCCTTGAGGCCAATTGCTCCAAAATTTTTGCTGCGTGCCGTGATCCAGACGGGCCAAATTCTGAAGTGGGTATTCAACAGCTTAGGACAGAGGACAGCTAAAGAAATCTGCATTCATCAATATTTTCTGTCTGATTCAGGCACTGAGAGAACTGGCCAAAAAGCATCCAGGTGTTATCAACCTTGTGCAGCTTGGTAAATGTCCATTTTACTACATTTTACATTACAAAAGAAGTTGTATTATGAGGATAGAAATAACCATTTGCTATTTTTTCTGCCAACATTAGATGTTGCTGATCCATGCAGTATCAAAGAATCTGCAAGAAAGTGGGTTCTCTACTGGGCAAGAATGGTTTGAACCTGATCATAAATAATGCTGCTGTGTTGCCACAAAAAAACATGTGGACCGCCACTGTCGAGGACATGATCAATACCTTCAACACCAACGTGAATGGACCTTTATTTGTCATCAGGGTAATGGAAAGAGTTTTTGGGAGCAAGACTAATCTAAAACAAGACTTGATTTCTTGCAATATCTAAAACACTTGGTTGTGAATGTATTTAATCAGGAATACCTGCCGTATCTGCGTGCAGCAGCTAAAGCCAGTGGCAAACCAGGGATGTCAAGTGGGAAAGCAGCTGTGATCAACATCTCCACAGATTCATCATGTATAAGCACCTTTCCTTCACTGCAAGAGCCATTCCCACTTTTCCCATATAGCATCAGCAAGGTATGCAAGAAGGCTCTTTTTTTTGAGCTAGGCAGGAAAATGGGGTTTGAATCTCGATTAAATCCGATATTTGTAAATGTGTTTCAGTGTGATGGTCCGATTGGATTTCAAATAGTTTTTTTTTTCTCCTTTTTGACCATTCGGGAAACACATACATGTAATAATAGTATAATAATGAGTAATAATTATGCAAATGAGCCAAGTGAAAATTCCTCATTGACTATTACACTGTCTTAACATATAGTCTTAACAAACATATTTATAAAAGAAACACATGGTCTAAACTGATTTGACACTGAAAAACAAATGAGAAGCGGTTGCAATGTGAACTAACCTTCATTGTAAAATCAAATAGTGATTTTAACTGATACTTTTTAGTTAACTTTACTTAATGTCTTAACTTAATTGCAAAACTCTAGTAATGTGTACTATTCACATTCTATGCCTTTTTTTTTTTACTAATAAACCCCAAGTTATGATTAAATGATTGGTTCGAGTACCATTTTGTCAAGCAAAAAAACAAAATAAAATAAATTAAGGCAGGGCTATTCTTAATAGACTTTTCCCTCATTTCCTCCACTTCTGCAGTTATCTTTCTCTGTTTGAATTCACTGATTTGCCAAAGTCATCTAAAATGTTTAATTGTCAATTCAACTGAAAAATTTGAGAGAACATCACATAAGCTGATTTCATAAATTGACGTTGATTATGGTGATTAGTATTCAATTTGCTTGGGCACTTGAACTTTATATTATTGTAATTCCTAATGATGCAGTGATGCAAGACGTCACAATTCATGTATTTTCATATACATATAAATGACATAACTATTTCATTTCATGTCATATAATGATCTTTTACAATGTTATTGGTAGCACATAAAAAGAAAATTTTAATTGGGTTGATACAATTCCTCAACATTTTTAAATCTCTTGCAATCGACTACGCTTGAGTCACACAAACTTCAACATTCAGCATGCAAAACATGACAATGGTAACAATTAATAACAGTAAATTATCAAGTACACTCTACAGTTGTTTTTTAGTCACTAGAACTTTTGTCAGTACAACATACTATTCCTATTTCACTTCACTTAGTTTTTTTAAGGCAGTCGGTTTGCATGATTATTTATAGTAAGTCTAACTAATTAGATTTTATAGTGTTGTCATTCATCTGTTTTCCTTTCAGGCAAGTCTCAACATGTTGACTGTGTATACTGCAAGGGAGTTGAAGGCAGATGAGATCCTCTGCATTTCCCTTCACCCAGGATGGGTGAAGACAGACATGGGGGGAGATAAGGTACATCTGGATTCAGTAATAATTCGTTCTCCTAGATTCGCTGAAACAGGGTCTTTGTTTTATTACATTTGAAATGATCTAATATTCCCTTTAAATATTAATATGTGCGTCTGAAACCAAAGCCTAGTAAGTATGTTGAAGCTTTCACCACCATGTTTTTAATAAATGTGACTGTTATACATTTTAGAGCCCATTTCTGTTTGGGGTCAATTTGAACACGGTAGAAAGATGCAATAAATATCTCTCAGAAGTACATCTGCCCCAAGGTTTCACAGACAAAGCTAATCCTAGACTAAAATGCATGTTTGAGCTGTTTTAGCTGAAACTTAAAATATGTCAGTGTCATTGTTTTGTCTCAAGATGCACACCAGTAAGGTTTTTTCTAAGGCAAGTTTATAAAAGTTACTTAAATGTCCTAATTGAAGGACTAATCCTGGCTTAATCTAAACCCTGTCTGTGAAACCAGGCCATGATATGTTAAGTTGAAATTTAGTTCATAATCAGCTCTCACAAGGAAATTAAAAATCAGAATGATGCTTGAATGGTAATATTCATCATTAAAATGACCCTGGCGTTTCTCAGAACCAACAACACAAGGCTTAAAAAATTACAAAAGCACACATTTTGTCTGTTTGACAACATTTTAAATGCATGTTGTTCTCTGTTTGTCCACCAGGCCCCTCTCAGCACCAAACAAAGTGTGGAGGGGATGCTGCGTGTCATTGGCAGCCTAACTGAGAAGCAGCACGGTGGATTCATGGACTACAATGGAGAAACGATGCCCTGGTAAAACCGAAGCACAACCAGAGACTCTTCCATAAGGAAGGTCACTGAGGAGCTAATCCAGATGCCCTGGATTACCTACAATAAATAAAGTGATAAGCACAGCCATTAACTTTTATGACAGACAACATGGCAGCTTCACTTTCTAATTCAATGCAATAAAACTAACTAAATAAACAATACTGCAATATTGTCATTTTTGTGCACTATAATTTGTCATTTACCATTTTGAAAAAAAAAAAAACAACTCTTCACATATTTAATATTTAATGTTAAGTGATTTCTGGTAACATTTCTATGCTACTACATGCACCTCAGCAAACAATATGGAATATACCTTATAGACAAAATCTTTTATTTTACACTTTGATAAAAAAACACAAAAAAAACTTCATTTTCATAAACTGTTACATTTATCTACTGGGTTTGCCAAGCTAATATATGACTTGTACTAAACATAGCATTGTGAAAAGCAAAATAAATATAACTGACTTTTCTGATTTGACATTTTGTTACATAGTGGCATTTATATATGAGGTACATGTAAATGTCAGTAAATTATACAAAGATATATATATATATATATATATATATATACAAAAAAACTTAACACCAATCAAAATGTTTCTGACTAAGTTTCTCATGAGCTTCAAAATCTGTTGATCTAAATGCTGGAAATTAGGTGAGCAAATTTTGTATTTTATCTTTTTTTACTCTGTTTTGCTTTTATGAGAAGACATGTTTGGGAATTGTGGGTATATGTGTCAGAGAAACTTTAGAAGAAAGACAAGTGATGTGTCTTGGCTAAGAAACACTGAATTAAAAGATAAGGAACTGTTGTGGGGTGGGGAGTAGGTGGCTAGCCGTTGTTGGTTACACTGATAATGAGGACTTCAGGTCTGAGAAGTAACTGATAAATCAGTTATGGTCAGTTTGTGCCATGAATGTAAACCACATGGGCGGAATACTACTATATAAAGAGTGGGCATGCTTATATTTGCTCAGTCTCTCCAAGGAAAGATGAAGAGCTCTCGGCCACTGAATGAATGCTAGTGAGAGGACTGAGTCTGTCTTTACTCCAGCAGCATGAGTCCACAGTGGGAGAAAATCTGTCATCGTAGATAGCCTCAGTCAGTAATGTCCTAATAGTGGATAAAAAAAACTGTTCAAAAATAAGGTTCCAAAACAGGGTTTTTGAAGAACCATTTTTGGTTCCCCAAAGAATGTTTTAATGAACAGTTTTTAAAGGGGACCAATTATGCCCATTTTCACAAGATGTAATATAAATCTCTAGTGTCCCCAGAATCTATGAAGTTTCAGCTCAAAATACCCCTCATTTATTATAGCTTGTCAAATTTGCCCCTATTTGGGTGTGAGCAAAAACACGCCGTTTTTGTGTGCGTCTCTTTAAATGCAAATGAACTGCTGCTCCTGGCCCCCTTTCCAGAAGAGGGCGGAGCTTTAACAGCTCCTGCTTCATTTACTCAACGACAACAAATCTGGAGAATCTCACGCAGCCAAAATGAGGATTGTCAGTAACGTGTTCAGCCTTACATTGTTCAAACTGAAGTCGGACATTGATGAACTATTAGAAAGCGAAGGTTTCTGAATGGTTAGTAGATTTATGCAGTTGCTGTGGAGTTAATTCAACTCAGAAACTAGCATGTGCCGTTATGTTAATATTTTGTGCAAATCCCCGTCCACTATACACAGCATACTTGCTGGCCAAACAGAGCCATACATGCAGGCAAATGTTTACAATTACTATCAAATGCTGTGAACGGTCTAATATTTTTTTTTTCCAAAATATCGCTCTGACAGAAATGCTCCTTTTAAGCAATCAAGCTTGCCAGGGACAACTTCCAGGCTATCCAACGAGACTCTAAATAGTGTTCAGTGCTTGTCCGTGCAGCCAACGACACAACAGTTAGCAAGCTTTGCTTGAACTTTTGCTATGGCATTAGAACTGGTACACTGCTGTTGCTTGTGAAAGCAAAATGCGGCGCCGTGGGAGGAAATGTGCAGTTTAAGGGGCATTAAGATTATAATAAGATCCCCTTCCTAGATCACAAGGGGTGTGAAATCTTAGCAGCTTGTTTTTTCACATGCTTGCAGAGAAACAAAGTTACTGGTTGTCCTTTTCACGTTTTCTGGTTTGGTAGATGCACTGGGGACCCAATTATAGCATGATATTTAAAAGAACTATGTTTTTTGCAACATTTTACAAGCCTAAAAAAACTTTTGTCAGGGTTCTGTCACTTTGGTCTGGGTTATTCTTGTTTGATAGCAGAGCCCTGACACTCCTTCGGTCTTGTCATCAGCTATGTTTTCATTCACCTATTTTTATGGCATTTCGGGATATCGCATTAAAAAAAACGCTGGATGGAAACATCAAGGTGCGCATAAATTCTATAAATGCACATAAAAATGTATGCACTCAAATGAGTGGCATACATTTTTTATGCAATACAAAAACATTCACATTATCGAATAAATTCCTTGAGGCACATCAAAAAAAGACGTGCAAGTTTGCTATGACCTAGCTGAACTGGACTAACCAGTGGACAGACTTGCATCTGAAATGCTGTTTGGTCATTCTATAATGCCTGAGCAATGTCATTACAGTGGTTCAGTTTAATTCCCTCCCAGAAACGTGGCACTTGGCTTGTGAATGGACTCTACTGTCTATTGTCAAGCCCCACTCTTCTTGTTATCTGATTATTGGTTCATTTGCCCCACCTGTCCTCACTCGTTACCTGCTTTATTTGCTCTCGTATTTATTTACATTTTGTGCAATGGAAGGATTCCATGGATGTTAAAGAATCTTCATGGAACCATCAATGCCAATAAAGAACCTTTGTTTTAAAGAGTGTAGATAAGAGATTATATTACTTCAGAAAATGAGTCTCAACAGGTAATTATTGGACAGCTCTGACGCAGAAGAACATTACATGACTGACATTTGTTTTTTTTTTTACAAAATTTAAATTTATATTACTTTGTTTCCTAAATTGGACAAGAATGAATTAGAATGCACCTTCACAAATGAATGAAGTTCAGAGTACACAATCCAGATGGATGGCGACTTCAAAGAATATCAAATAAAAAGAATCATGTTATTTTATGATTTAATTACATTCCGAAAATCTGGAAAATAGTAAATTAAATGGTAAATGTGTCCAAACCTTTGACTGGTAATGTATAACTGGAGTAAAAACATACAAATAAAGCTGCCGTACAGCTGACTGTCACCAGGAGGCACTGTTCCATACTGCCACTCTCACAGGGCAGATCTTCAGAGGCCCTGGATTGTTCCCATTTATATTTGCTCCCGGACAGAAAAAAGGGAACATCCTCTCAGTAAAGTGGTCATTAAATGTGTAGATGGGTGTGACATCCACTGAGTCAAAGAAGCTGACCTCTCCGGCATCATAGTCGATCTTCACTCTAACCTTTTCCAGGTGTCCCGTCAATTTGAGCGGTGTGTGTGGGGTGGTCATGGCCGTGTACTTCCCATCAGAGAGAGCGATGGTCCAGAATCCTCCCTCAGGACAGCCAGAGATTTTGCCTTTCCGGGCTATGGATGCTTTAACTACACCTATTACCCAGTCGTTATTTTGGCCCACGTCCACCTCCCAGGAATGGCATCCGGAGGTGAAACCTTTGGAGCCCAGTACAAAAACAAAGTGGTCGAAGCGCTCAGGGTTATCAGGAAGCTCTTTTATCACCCCCGTGTTGGACACACTCACTAGATTCTTGCTTAGAGACAAACAGGGGTAGGCTGTGTTGGGGTCCAACGTCACTGGAGCTAAGTGGTGGAGAAAGTGGGAAGACATTATAACAAGGCAGTGTTTAAAAAAAATTAAAGTGTAAAAAAAAATCTGCAACTAGCCATTTGTAGTTTTTTTGGCATTTGTTTGAACATCCTCACACAGTAATATTGGCTCAACCAATGGCGCGAGTTTTAGGATGTGGATATCTGGTTGTTTGACCAGAAGGGGGCAGTGTTCAGGAAACCTGTTTGATAACAATTAATCTTTGCAACTCCATTTGGTGACACTATTGAGTAATAAATACACTAATGATCGCAGCTTTAAGGACGTAGAAATAAATTCTGCTGTAAGTGTAGATAGATATAATAAATATAATTTACTAGATAATGCATTTAAATTTAAATAGAAATTAAATGCATTATGTATTCTACACAAACTTTAGAAGATACTAATAGTCAGCTGTGGCAATGACACCAATAGAAACATTTCATATTTCATTCTATTATAATGAAATGCGTTAACATGCTGTAAAGTGGGTTTTTTTTATGTACCATATTTCCCAGAATGCTCTAATTTCGTTCGAAGTGGAGTCAAACAAAATGAATCAGATTTACAAGATGGGAAAAAAAAATTCTCCCTTCATTTGTTGAACAAACCAACTTTGAACTTTGCCTTTCTTTGAACCTGCTGTAATTTCCTCTTCCTGTCCTTCCTTTTCAACCTGGACCGTTCAATTCAAATTCCAACTCATGAAATTAAAGGGAACCTATTCTGAAATCCTGAATATTTACACAAACTCATCCAGCTCTATAGTAACCGAGCACTCACTGCATTCCACCAGACTCTGCATTTTTTCCCACACTCTGAACTTCAGGGAGGAGATGTGCTCCGCAACATCGATTAGGGATTCAGGGACGGTTTCTGGTTCGTGAAAAGTTATCTGAGCTCTGTAATGACATTAAGTCAGGTTAGTTGTGATGGATTTTATGCGAACAAATCAATCAAATACTTTCAAATGTGCAGTGTACAATTACCTCATTTTGACATTCTTGTAGTTCTGTGGGTCAAAGTAAAATCAGTTACTTGTGCTAATGTTTGTACAAAATCGATTTGTTAAAAATCAAAATACAGCAGGTTACCTGTAAAAAGAGGCTGTCGTCATTAGCAATCTCATTTTCAATGGCCATGACAGCCTGAGAAAAGATGAGTATATCACGAGTGATTACGTCGGTTTTTTTCTTCATCTTCTGTTTCTTTGCCTCCTCTTCTTCTGTCAGAACAGCAATCCTTGCAGCTTCCTCCTTCAAAAGAAATTTTTGAAGCTCTGCGAACTCCTCATGAATTTGTTTCTCTGTCTGCTGTCTTTGGTTCTAAGTGAACATTAAAAGGTAATGCACTGAGTAATGCGGGTGTCTGTTGATATGTATCATTTGTTTGTAAATCTGGAACGTGCTCTGTTGATACCTTGATGTGGACCGTTATGTCATCGCATTCTTGTTTGACCTCATATAGTCGTCTAAGACTTTTCTTAAGTGGGATGACAATCTGCCGCAATTCCTCCTGGAGAAAGAGAAATGTACATTTCAGTCTAATTTACAATGGTATTAAAATTGGTGAATCGGTTTGTAAGTAGATGAGGAAACACATACTGTTTACTCCTGGTTTTGTAATCCATCTCTCTTGAAAATGTGAGTTGTTGTTTTTTTTTTTGTTTGTTTGTTTTTTTTTTACAGATCTTTTAATGTAATGAACGAAATATTCTCACGCAATTTATGACGGAAAACATACGGAGAGCGGCAGCTTTTGTTTCTGCAGAGACCAGCTGAAGGCTGTCGGTGTGTTATAAATCAGGAATGGTGGGAGAACATTGTGCTTGGTACATTTTTTGCCTTAAAACCGAACTTCAGTCTACAGTCAACAAAGTTTGAAATCCCGTCTGGCTAGCACGCATACCATTCCTAATTAAGTAGGCGAAGAGAAGGCGGTGTTTTGCGGCTGTTCAAATGCATTCGACCACACGAGTATTTACATTTCAAAAGCCATCCGGTCGAATGCGTTTTCGACTACCTCTGGAAGTTGAAAATGTTTTAGACCCCGTTTACACTCATTAGTCATGATCTAATAGATCAAAACGATTCTTAATACCAGGTGTAAACAGGGCCTTGGACCGTTTATAAACATTTTTTTAAACTGATTAAATAACTGTCTTGACTTCAATTTTTAAAATTCCTTGATAATATAAATTTTTCTATGATCATGGAAAGTTACTCATATTTCCTCAAAGAAACAGCTGCATTTCACAATTACAATTTATTAATAATAAATCAACCTAGAGGGTCCGCTCACCCAAAAATGAAAATTACTCACCCTTGTGCCGTTCTAAACCCACAAGATTTTCCTTCATTTTCAGAACACAAATGAAGATCTTTTTAATTGAAATCCGAAAGGTTTCTCTCCCTCCATAGAGATCCAACGCAACTACTTCTTTCAAGGTCCAGAAAGGTAGTAAAGACATCATTAAAGTAACCCATGTGACTCCAGTAGTTTATCCTTAATTTTATGAAGTGAATGAATGAATGCTTTGTTTGCACAAAAAAACAAACAAAATATTACTATTCTATTTATGAAAATATTGATCTGCAACGCGCATTCATGAGAGCATTACAACGCATATGTGTTGTGTTCAGACTCGCGCTTCAACACACATGCGCAAGTGTTGGTGAGAGCACCATGACGCATGCATTTTGTGTTCACGCAACAGCTGATAATGTTGCATGAACATTCTTTGGATATTATTTGTAAATGAAGTGGTAAATTGTGGGGTGTTTTTTGGTTGTTGCTCAAACAAAGCTCTTTTGTTGCTTCATAAAACTGAGGTTAAACTACAAGAGGCACATGGATTACTTTATGTATTTCCTAACTTTCTGGACCTTGAAAATGGTAGTTGCGTTAATAAAATAAACCTTTAATATATTTTCAATTAAGCAAGGTAATCTATATACTACCATTGACATTTAACATGTACTTACCAAAGAGTTACGGTTAAGGGTAGGGGTTGCACTTTATTTTACAGTCCGTGCACTTACATGTACTTACAGTGTACTTACCTAAGAAAGTACTGGATAACATAAGGTAACTACATGGGTTAAGGTCAGGTGTAGGTTCAGGGTTACCTAGTTATTACCCAGTATTGCAACTACTATAAAAAGTACATCGTATGTGCATGGGGAACAGGACTGTAAAATAAAGTGCTACCAGGTTAGGTTTAGTTAAATGTAATTATGGATATTTTACTGTTATTACTACAAGAAGTACATGCAGCAATGTGCTACATAACTACATCTCCTTAAAGTAGTGTTACCAAAGTCGCATTCATGACAGGCACATTTTCCCCTAAATTCTCATTACCATGATGTGAAAACTATATTATTATTTTAGTTAAATTGCATTTATAAATTCTGATTGTGTTGGCATTAATTGTATTACAGTAATGAGAATTTAGAATAATGACAATTACAAAAAACAAAAGCCTAAAAAAATAACACAAATAACAACAACAAGTAAAACAAATGGTTAAAAATAAGAAATATTCTCAGAAATATTATCACCTTGAGATCGTTTGCTGCCTCTTCCAAAGGACACACACTGTGGCCTTGATGTTTCTTGGATGTTTGACAAACACAGCAGAGAACCTCTTCATCATATTGGCAGAACAATTTGAGTCCCTCCCCATGAGTGGCACAAAGAGCCTCCTGTTTGGACGTCCCGTTGGCTAAAAGTGAGCCGGCTCTCGCAGACCCTTGTCCTTTCTGCTCCTGTACAATGGCATCGCACACGTTCTTCAGAGCCAGACTCACGGTGGGCTCCGTCAGAGAGCACTTCCTCCTGCAAACTGGACATTCCCTCTTGGCCGACTTCTTGTTCCAGAACTGCTGAAGACAGACGCGGCAGAAACTGTGGCTGCACTTCAGGACCACGGGGTCGGTGAAGATCTCGCAGCAGACCGGACAAGAGAGTTCATCCTCTAAAGGTGACTTCGTGTGAGACGACGAAGCTCTCGGGCGCAGAACTGGGATGTTTTTAAGGCTTGGAAGGGTGTTTGCTCT
The DNA here is from genome assembly GCA_037194245.1 of Opsariichthys bidens. Taxonomy (NCBI): domain Eukaryota; kingdom Metazoa; phylum Chordata; class Actinopteri; order Cypriniformes; family Xenocyprididae; genus Opsariichthys; species Opsariichthys bidens. Next base: position 28,333,420 of record CM074277.1, read on the forward strand.
TCCAGGTTGAGAGGAAGCCCTCGGTCGCAAGGGCATGGCTGTATGGTGTTGCTGAAGTGAAGTCCACTTGCTTTTTATGCGGAAACTTGAGCCCAAGCTGCACCTGCAGTGTTTGTTGCCAGTCTTTCAGCTAGGTCACAAGACTAGCAAGCACCCACACATCCCAAGAACAAAGCTGTCCTTCGCCAAATAATGACCTTTTATAGTTCTGTGACGATCCTTCAATTGCCGTCATAAAATTCTCAGAATCAGTCTTTGACCACACCTTGTCCACTTTCTTTTTTTCCGCCTTTTGTTTTTACAGTAGTCTAAAATATTTGGTCTTGGTTCATTACTGGATCAACAGGTGCTCAAGGGGAAAACAACCTTTGCCATTGATCCGTGAAATGTTTGGTGTAAGCATTATTGTTTTGGGAACTCAGAGGCAGTGTGAGCATGAGAGCAAACACCTTCCAAAGGCTGCAGGGACATTTATGCAAAGTTGCTTATGTGGAAAACTGGACATAGCAAAAACGTGTTTTTCTCATGGGGATAACTTAAAGGGTTAGTTCACCCAAAAATTAATTAACTCTGTCATTAATTACTCACGCACATGTCATTCCAAACCCATAAGACCTTCGGAAAACAAATAAAGATATTTTTTAATGAAATCCGAGAGGTATATGACCCATCCATATCAATTTAACTACCACTTTCAAGGTCCAGAAAGGTACTAAAAACATCGTTAAACTAGTTCACGTGACTCAAGCTTTAAGAGTTAGTTCACTCAAAAATGAAATTTCTGTCAGTAAGTATTCAGAGTATGTACTTCATCTTCAGAACACAAAGATATTTTTGATGAAAACAAATTCGTCTGTCCTGTCATTCGCCAACGCTATTTTCATTGCTGCGCTTTCGTGTTTACGTTCGATTGCCAACATCGCGCTGCTCACATGAACAGGTGTCATGAACTGAGCCGACATTCTGACGCAGAACCTGTGCTCAACGTAAACAGCGTCAGAGACTAATTTGATTAATAAAGTCTTTATTTTTGTTTTGCGCTCAAAGTAAAAAAAGTTTTCTTGTCACTTCATAACATTAAGGTTGAACCACTATTTCAGCGATGTCTTTAGTACCTTTCTGGGCCTTGAAAGTGGTGGTTAAATTGCTTTCTATGGACGAGTCTCTTGGATTTCTTCAAAAATGTCAAACAAAGGTCTTATGGGTTTGGAACGTCATGTGGGTGAGTAATAAATATAAATTTTTGAGTGAACTAACCCTTTAAGAATACTATACTAATAAGTCTTGTATTATATTTTCAGTGCAGGTCACTTATTCCCCTATATAGCCACACTGGTAATGCAAACGTAAAGAATGGAAATATGCCCTTGGTGAGGTTGTTCAGCCAAGGAGAACGAACCCAATGTTTCAATAAACAACCGTAAGACAAAAACTCCCCCTGCTTTCCAGAACACAAAAACAAAATCACACAAATCGTTCTGTTTATTTTAATACTGTTGAGAAATCATTCTAACAAATAACAATTTGGTGCAATAGCATTTCTGTCAATGGAGAAAAAATGTAACATATATAAGACTTACATGATTATTGCCATTTGAACGTAGTCTGAGTGTCACACGAATCCATCAAAACCATTACATCGTCAGTGTAAACTATTCATTCTTAAAAACAACATACCTAAATATGTTCAAAAAGCAATGAATTCAAAAAAGTGTCCAAAGAAAATCAACCACAAGAGCGATGTGTTCAAGCTACACTTATAGCTTTACAGTATGTAAAAAGTAACACCTAAACATTTATTCATTTTTCCTTTTTTTTTTTTTAACATTTTTGCTCTGCTCCTTTAAACATTACCTTATATCCCCCCCATAAGAAATGGTGCCTGGCTAAATAATAATACAAAAAGAAATATAAAGTTTAAAGTTGTAACCATCACATGATCAGTACTTTACACTTCAAACATGCTCTGATGATACAGATGTGGAAATACTACAGTGTTGAACAGCCTGGTAAAGAGTAATAATCATCTCCGAGTTCCACTGACTCCAGAAATCATCATTTGCTCAGTGTACGACGTCCGTGTTTGGTCATGTGTGCAGTACTAATGTCAGTATCTTGGGAATGTAACTGTAGTGTAACTTCCGTAAACACGTCAACACATTATACACTCAAATCAATACCATCCACAGCCTCTACCTCCCAATCAGTGCTTTAATATTCACTTATAAGTAGGGCTGGGCGATATATATCAAATACTCACAAACATTTTGCTGGCAGTGTAAAATTAAGCAACATCGTGAAGGGACCCATACAGAGTAACTGAGTCATAAAACTTGGCATTTGCTTGCAAAACGTTTCTGAAGGAATAAAATATGATTTTTATTTCAATGCTTTTGTGTTCACTCTCAAGTTTTCTCAAGACATATGATTTCTCTCGAAAAAGTACTGAGTATAAGAACCTTTGTGTTTGCTCGCAAAAGCATTGAAAGATAATTTTTTCCACCCGCCTCATTACTTCCATCAACGTTTTGCGAGAAAAAAGGTTTCTCAGGAGAATGCAATAGCTTTTTCTGAGCGAACACAAAAGCATTGCTAATTGAAATAAAATTTTTCTTCCCATCCATGTCCCTTTAGTAGATTCAAAACTCTGAACTCTTTGCATTATCAAAAAAATCACATCCACGCGACAAAAATATATGAAGGTAAATATAGTTTTTTACGTACTGGTGCATATTTGTGCATGAAGATGAAAATGAAAATCAGTCTTTTATTTTACTTAATTCTTTAAACATTTTATCTCCATTTGGCTGCAATGACGGTTTGTGTGAAATCAATCATATCGCCCAGCCCAACTTTTAATCCCTTCATAATTCCTCTATCAATCCTGAAACGAATATTTATAATACTTTATGATACTTGCTAATACTGATTTTAAAAAAAGAATAAGATTTCCTTATGTTTGGCATTAGTTGGTAGCTGACCACACTACTAAAATGAGACCCGATGTTTTATTTCCTTCCCGTTTCTTTTACTCTTTTAAAATAAGAGCTAAGCCACAGAACTGGAAATGTAAAGCACTAGAGGTCATTCGGAAATAGTTCATTGCAACAACTTCTAAGCCACTTAATATAAGAGCGGACAAGAATACATAACAAGACAGCACATGCTTTAGGGAATCATTATAGTGTTGATAAGACAAATGGTCCGTTCTGCCACGGGATGGGTCAGATCCACACCAGTGCAGACCGGCATTGCCCCGATCTCTGCGCTGTGTGTTCTGTGATCTGTGCCGTGCAATTTATACAGCGTTGGGGAACACAGTGCAAGTGAAAGTCACAGTATGTAACAGAGAAACCTCACAGGGATGCCAGACATGGTCCCTGGAGTAAACGCCTTGCAAATTCAATGAGTCTCAGCATCTTTTGCTTGATATCCAACTAAATAAGACATTTTACATAAGTGATTAGGCTCAACCTAGTCAAATTTGAATACAATTTGCATTCAATGTAGTGTCTTGATAACATCTGCATCTTAAAAAAAAGTGGAGTTAGAGGCCTACATACAAGTGTTTCCAGCGTTTGCTCCCAAAAAGAACAAAATTAAAATTCAATAGTGTTCCTAAAGGACTGTTTTCTAGATTTACCATTTTAGTCTTTTCTAGAATTACACACGACCGACCTTTGCGTCACCTATGGCACCCCACACATCAAACACAAACTCATCTGGAAATGCGAAATCGCCCAGATTCTCGTCCAAAGCTTCGGCAAACTCATCCGGGTTCTTCTTGTCCTTGCCGAGCTCAACCATCGTGGCGGCTGTGAATGAGTGTGTGAGTGAGTTAGAAATGCCACTCTAAAAAAAACATCTGGAGTAAAAAACTGGAATACGCAAGACAACATACCAAGTTCGCTGTCTCTAATGCCCATGTAGCTCTCCAACAGATCATCCACTTTCTCAATAGCTTTTTCTTCAAACGCAGATGGCTGCAACACAGAAAGAATGAATGAAAATATTACAGACTACCTCACTAACCTGACAAGCTTCCATTGATTACTTATTTTTGCAGTGCAAATGTCTACAGATTCTTAAATCAAAGACATTTGAGAAGCCAAATGATACATGATCAAACGAAACGTATCAAAATTGTGTGAAATATGACTAAGACATGAACAATTATCAGCCAATGGGTTCAGAAAAATCATCTTAATTCAAAGGGAAAAAAAGTTCATACACAACTGATATATTTGTTTTTGTTTCAAGTGTAAACTCACTTAACTTTGTTCGGTTTCTCAGAAAACAAGACTTCATTTTGTATCTCTAGTTGATGCATGTTGATTTTAGAACACAGATATTTGTATTGAAAAACAAAATACGGAGGAAAATATGCTTTTTTGAGTGCATGCAACATGGGATGACCTTGAATTTAATACTTTATGCTTTAATTCAAGAACTTTTAAGGCCTTAATTTGTGTAAGGGCGAATTAAGACTATATATGACCTGCAGAAACCCTGTGGAAACGTCATCTAAATAAGTGTAAACTGTGAAGTTGTTATTTTTCCATGACGAAGATTCGATGAAATCTAGTTCTTTCTCTAACATTAATCACAAGCCGATTATCAATCAGTGCTGCCTGGCATTGATTACTCATTGATAGTTATATTATGCATTACAAAAATATGAAACTGTGAAATATGTATTGCAGTGTGTATCATATTCCTTTCCAAGTACACAAAAGCAAACTCATATATGCTGACTCACAGTTTAGTGACTCATGAACCGGCATTTAACCCAACAGTCTTACCAGTTCCTCCACGGTGGCCGGTCCTTTAGATCTCAAGCGCAGTGTTCCTCTGCCTGTTCCTAACTGCGCAGATCCCGACCTGCTTCCTGAACGCTGACTGATCATGTCTAAAAATAAAAAAAACAGGTCAAAATCATACCTAACTCACTGTGGCCATCAATATCAGCTACAGTATGCTACTCACCAAACGCCTTCATAGGTTCCACCATCTTCAGGACAAATGTTTTCCCTTTGGGCAGTTCCTTAAGCATCTTGGCAACCTCATAATGGCGACAGCCAATGAGAATCTGCCCGTTGATCGACTCGATCATGTCGCCCACGTTGATGACCTGGATCTGATGAATAATACTGCCTTCTCTTATTCTCTGGAAAAGAAACAGATGATTTTTAGATGATGACAGCATTTCAGCAGGTTAGACGGTATGATCGCTCAAGATGAGGATAAGGTTATTATTAAGAGGTATTTGACACAACGCGAAGTTTATGCTTGTTGATCATTAGCACTGTGGTGTCAAACGTGCAATGTGAAACAATACGAAACAACTAAAATATTCGCTTTAGACAGTCATAGAAACACAGTGCAAGAAAGCATGTCAATTAGAGTGAAGAGGAGGATTTCATTCTTACATTGAGAGTCCTAAAAGTCCAGTCATTATAAACTTGACAGTACAGTCAGCAGAGTAAAATATGTGAATGCACAATACTATTTGCTTAATGTGAACATATCTTATTCTTCCAATCAATGACAGCGCAAACAAGGAAATGAGTATGTAAACCCAAGATAAATTATGAGCCTTGTGAAACATGAAGCAATATAACCCAGGACCCAAGGTTAACTATTTCAAGTGTGAAAATCAAAAACACGAACTTACTTGCATCCTTAAAGGGGTGGTTGATTATGATTTCACTTTTTTAACTTTATTTGGTGTGTAATATTGCTGTTTTTGCATAAACATCATCTGCAAATTTATGACGCTCAAAGTTCAATGCAAAGGGAGATATTTACTTTTAAAGAATTCTCTGTTTAAGGACTACAACAAACTGTTAGTAGGAACTACAACAAGTTTCTTCCTGGGTTAGTGACATCACTAACCCTAAAATTTACATAAACCCTGCCCCCGAGAACACACAACAAAGGGGGCGAGGCCACCCATGAATATATCTTCAAAACTATTGATATTATTAATAACGCACCAATGTTATTTTGTTCTCATCATATATATTTTTAACAGTAGACCTGTTTTATTTAAAGTTGCTCCAGATATGGCTTTGAGAACGAGCAGTGATTACTAATCACTTTGATCATGAAAAACAAAGTTTAAGGGAAAGCAGCACCAGTCTGCCATATACACAGCTATACGAGAGCAGGGGGGTATTCCAGAAATCAAGGTTAACTTACCGTCACACATACCCTGAACTCTCGGTTGATTAACCTAAACCTTTCTTACTCGAGGTATGCTGCTTCCAAAAACGCATCAAGGATTAAGTTCAGCCAACCCAGAGTATGTTCCAGGTTAACACACAAGACATTCTCAACCGAGCGTCGAATCGATGATTCATCATGGAAACAGACGCTGAGAGACAAAGCACGCCGTTCCACTTCCTCCTTTTGTTTAATGGCGATTTACATAAGCTATTAGTGCACATCAGTCAAACAGAAAAAAAAAGCAGATCCATGTGTGAGATTAGATTACAATAAAATAAATACATATAATAGAATTGAATAAAAGTTTAAACATTATAATAGTGCTTTATACTTATATGTATGTATTGTAAAATAAAATATTGTGTGTGTGTGTGTGTATATATATATATATATATATATATATATATATATATATAAATAATAGTAACTATGTAACAAATTTAGAAATTAATATAACTATATTAATTAAATAACACGCATCTGAATACTTCTTAAGCAAACTAACCCTGGAAGATGAGCTGCTCCAGAACTGGTTATGTTCAGAGAGTACTTACATAACCTGAAAGTTACTTCCATTTTTGGAACCGAAAGTTGAGTTTATCGGCTTACTAACTCTTAAACATACCTGGGTATGTCACATAACCTGCTTTCTGGAATCCCCCCAGGATTGTAATAGAATGTTGGGAATTCTTTGTCCTTTAGTTTCCCGTGTATCAGAGTTGTTGTGATGGCAAGATCGCATCCACAATGGGAGTTACCCTTTCAAACTAGCACAGTCAAGGTCACATGCGCATTTGTGTCCTTTTGTGCAGAAGTTGTAATCAATAACATAGAAGCATCATCTAGCAGTGTTATTTTTCTAGTCATATTGTCATGTCATATTTTTATTTGTCAATATTAATATTTGTAACGGTCTTAAAATATTTTAGTTATCTCCATGCTGGACATGCCAACCGTTACTAACACTGTAACAGTTACTGACAATCGTCATATTGACTGCCTGAGATTCTCCAGCTTTGTTGTTGTTGAGCAAACGAAGCGCGAGCTGTTAAAGCTCCACCCTCTTCTGGAAAGGGGGCGGGGATCTGCAGTTCATTTGCATTTAAAGGGACACACACAAAAACTGTGTTTTTGCTCACACCAAAATAGCGGCAAATTTGACAAGCTATAATAAATCATCTGTGGGGTATTTTGAAACGTCACGGACTAGTGCTGCAACGACGACGCGTCGACGTAATCGATTACGTCGACTACGAAAATACGTCGACGTGCGTGAAATGCGTCGACGCGTCACACTGTTTACATTCATCTCGTGTAATGCCGGCTTCTGCTCCTGGGAACGGAGAAAGTTCCATTCTATCACAAAAACCTACACCACGATTATCAAAAGTATGGGAATACTTTAAACAGAGGCCAAATAAAATGGTCCTTTGTTCCCGTTGCAGAAGCGAAATGGCGTACCACCTATGGAATTGGATCTCTGCCAAATTTTTGCGCGCACAAGATCATATTTTGAGCGTGCAAAATGCATTTCGAGTTGAAGAGAAAATCTTCGTCTCGCAAATAAGAAAATATTTCGAGCGAACGAAAATCAGTTGTGCATTTCAAAGAAGTTTATTTGGACGTGCACGGACGTTCTCTTTCGCACGTGCAAGGTTTCGGTTGCTCGCGCTCCTGATACCCGCCCTGCGCGCTTGCTAAGACTCCCTGCATTACAGACAACGCAAGAGGAAAAAAAACATGGTTCAGGAGACGTTTGTTCAATGGCTTGGACACTATCAAAGTTCCTTTAAAGACTGTATAGAAAGTCTTTGACACTCTTCATTTTAAAGTTCAAATGTCTTCCACTAGACCAGTGGTTCCACCGGCTACAGGATGGGTGGAAAAAAAACTGATTTTTTATTTTTTTTTATCACTAAACTACTGTCATAAAAAGTTATAGTTTTGTATAAACATTACTCCTGAATAAAAAATTTTATGTGTTTGGACTGATTTAAAAAAAAAGTTTTGAACAAATTTGATTGGTTTGTCGATAGCGAGCGCAAATGCAGGTGATAAGCGGTTTTTATTAAGCGAGTCATTGATTCGTTTATTCAAACAATTCGTTCAAACGGCCAATTCATCAAGAATGAGACAGATGTTTGTGCATGGGTCATTGAATCTTTGACTCAACCGATTCGTTCAAAACACTGAATCATTCAAAACACGATTGAGTGTTGCTGTGAGATGCGCTATGCTGTGATCTTTGTTTGGATTCATCGGATCTATTTTCGCTGCTAAAATAGACCAAGACAGTCATTATTTCGTCTAAAATGTAAGTGACTTAATATTATTAACTTGTTTGTTGAACTGTCATGAAATCAGTGTCACATTTTCAATCGTGAGCTGATGGTAAATGAAGTGATGGTCAATTGTCAGCTCTCTTGGTCGTCAGGTCGTGTGATGTATGTTGCTGAACTGCATTCAAATGTTATAAATATTATAAAAACACCACATTTTGAAATTTAACTGCAGTAATTTAACTTCAATTTAGTTTATTTGTGTGTGCTGCGCTCATAGACTTTAGAAAACGGCGCTCATTTGTTTAATTTCTCCTCGAGAAGCTGCGCAAGCCTCAAAAGTTTAAGGTCCTTCACCCTGACTGAGTCGTATTAGTCGTATAACTGTCGTATTAGTTTTTCCATGTTCGTCATTTTTTGGCTCTCAATTGTCAAAAACACCCCTCAAATATTTGCTACGGATGCGAAAAATGCAGAAAATCGAACCATCCGAATTAATTTTTATGACGGACGGAAGTTTCAGAGGCTGCAACGTGAGGTCGTATTTAGTTTTATATATATATATATATATATATACAGTACTGTGCAAAAGTTTTAGGCAGGTGTGAAAAAATGCTGTAAAGTAAGAATGCTTTCAAAAATAGACATGTTAATAGTTTATATTTATCAATTAACAAAATACAAAGTGAGTGAACAGAAGAAAAATCTACATCAAATCAATATTTGGTGTGACCACCCTTTGCCTTCAAAACAGCATCAATTCTTCTAGGTACACTTGCACACAGTTTTTGAAGGAACTCGGCAGGTAGGTTGGCCCAAACATCTTGGAGAACTAACCACAGTTCCTCTGTGGATTTAGGCAGCCTCAGTTGCTTCTCTCTCTTCATGTAATCCCAGACAGACTCGATGATGTTGAGATCAGGGCTCTGTGGGGGCCATACCATCACTTCCAGGACTCCTTGTTCTTCTTTACACTGAAGATAGTTCTTAATGACTTTCGCTGTATGTTTGGGGTCGTTGTCATGCTGCAGAATAAATTTGGGGCCAATCAGATGCCTCCCTGATGGTATTGCATGATGGATAAGTATCTGCCTGTACTTCTCAGCATTGAGGATACCATTAATTCTGACCAAATCCCCAACTCCATTTGCAGAAATGCAGCCCCAAACTTGCAAGGAACCTCCACCATGCTTCACTGTTGCCTGCAGACACTCATTCGTGTACCGCTCTCCAGCCCTTCGGCGAACAAACTGCCTTCTGCTACAGCCAAATATTTCAAATTTTGACTCATCAGTCCAGAGCACCTGCTGCCATTTTTCTGCACCCCAGTTCCTGTGTTTTCGTGCATAGTTGAGTCGCTTGGCCTTGTTTCCACGTCGGAGGTATGGCTTTTTGGCCGCAAGTCTTCCATGAAGGCCACTTCTGACCAGACTTCTCCGGACAGTAGATGGGTGTACCAGGGTCCCACTGTTTTCTGCCAATTGTGAGCTAATGGCACTGCTCGACATCTTCCGATTGCGAAGGGAAGTAAGCATGATGTGTCTTTCATCTGCTGCAGTAAGTTTCCTTGGCCGACCACTGCGTCTACGGTCCTCAACGTTGCCTGTTTCTTTGTGCTTCTTCAAAAGAGCTTGGACAGCACATCTGGAAACCCCTGTCTGCCTTGAAATTTCTGCCTGGGAGAGACCTTGCTGATGCAGTATAACTACCTTGTGTCTTGTTGCTGTGCTCAGTCTTGCCATGGTGTATGACTTTTGACAGTAAACTGTCTTCAGCAACCTCACCTTGTTAGCTGAGTTTGGCTGTTCCTCACCCAGTTTTATTCCTCCTACACAGCTGTTTCTGTTTCAGTTAATGATTGTGTTTCAACCTACATATTGAATTGATGATCATTAGCACCTGTTTGGTATAATTGTTTAATCATACACCTAACTATATGCCTACAAAATCCCTGACTTTGTGCAAGTGTACCTTGAAGAATTGATGCTGTTTTGAAGGTAAAGGGTGGTCACACCAAATATGGATTTGATTTAGATTTTTCTTCTGTTCACTCACTTTGCATTTTGTTAATTGATAAATATAATCTATTACCAAGTTTATTTTTGAAAGCATTCTTACTTTACAGCATTTTTTCACACCTGCCTAAAACTTTTGCACAGTACTGTATATATATATATATATATATATATATATATATATATATATATATATATATATATATATATATGAACAAATAAACTAGTCAGAATATAGGCTACAGTTAAAGCTTTTGAAGAATATTAAACTATTTTAAAGCAGATGATGCCTACTATTAGGCCTAGTAATAATAACAATAATAAAGCATAAATTAATATCGGAGGTCTGGTGCCAATTCCCAATTATAGCAATAGCCTAATAAAGATAATAGGCCTACTGATGATAATAATAATAATAATGATAGTAATAATAATAACAACAACAACAACAATAAAGCATGTAACCTCATATAATTGTATAGCAATAGCCTAGTGATACTATGATAGGCCTACTACTACTCATAATAATAATAATAATAATAATGCCTGCAAGCTCACATTAGAAGTCTGGTGCTACTGTCAATTATAACAATAGCCTAGTAATGATAATAGGCCTACCTACCGCTACTGATTAATAATAATAACAATAATAATGTGGGCCTAATAATAATAGCCTAGGGCTATCTATCTATCTATCTATCTAAGGTGGCGGGGTGTGGGGCCGGGGGGGGGTACTGGGGCCCCAACTGCAATGAACCAGCTTTGGGGGGGCCCAGCTTGCAAAAGGTTGAGAACCCCTGCACTAGACGACCACACACAAGTGGCTTATTTTTAATCAAAATCAAATCGTATTATTACATAATGGCGTGTCCCAGTGTTTCTACACCTCAATTAACTACTAAATTAGTTCTAACTTCTTACGTAAAAAAAACCCCACTAGATTAATAAAAAAAACTTAATAAAAGTAATCATTAGATAAGTCGACTAATCGAAAAAATAATCGTTAGTTGCAGCTCTATCACAGACACATTCTAGGGACACCAGAGACTTTCATTATATCTTTTGAAAAGGGGTATAATAGGTCCCCTTTAAAATCCTTTACCATTTTTCTCACCTTAATGAAAGCGTAGCCGGCTCCATTATCGGTGATGGTGAGCCCCAGTGCATCCTCTCCTTTAAAGACCTCCACTTCTTTCCTCTGACCCTTCACGTGAGCGAATATAAAGTCTTCCAGCCCGATCTGGCCACCCAAAAGTTTGTCCATATCCACTTTGTGAGTATTCAGTGTGCAAAACATCACCTGGGAAAGGATGTAGGCATTTAGTCAGCATGATCAACAAGGCTTGCTCTTACAAAGCAAAGGGAAATGCCCCTCACCTCTGTTGGAAGAATCCCAAAGGCCTCTCCTATCTTGGCATAGAGCTCACGCACATTGCTGAAGCCCTCAATGCGACCCGTGGGGCTGCCGTGAGCCAGCTGGGTGTGGAAGATCAGGCGAGGTCGCAGGCTGGTGGGTGGAGGGGGTAAGCCCTCATGGGCAGCTCCTTCACCCAGGCCGACCCTGCCTCCATCCAGGCCATCCAACCCTGGGACATTGAGTCCAGCCCGGATTGGCTCGGCCTCCTCATTCTCCACCAGCGGAGACGCCTTCTTTCTGCGTCCCAATCCAAGTGGCATTTTGGGTGCTGCAGCCTTTGTTTATTGTACAGGCACAATGTTTTAACACAAAGGGGTCTGTGCACCACCTATAATGACGTTCTTTATGTGCCCAAATCAAAGGAGAATGTCTCTCAAGTTCAACCCATTCAAAGGAAATGTCCAGACCTGTGATGCAAAGAGAAACGAATTTAGAAGGAGAAAAGGTACATTTGTAACAAATATAAAGGATGAGTTGACTTCCGAATTAAAATTTCCCGATAATTTATTCACTCACATGTCGTCCAAGATGCTCATGTCTTTCTTTCTTCAGTCGAAAAGAAATTAAGGTTTTTGAGGAAAACATTCCAGGATTTTTCTCCATATAGTGCACTTCAACAGTTACCAATGAGTTGAAGGTCCAAACTGCAGTTGCAGTTCTACACGATCCCAGTCGAGGAATAAGGGTCTTATCTAGCTAAACTAATAAATAAATAAATAAAATGAAAAATGTATATACATTTTAACCACAAATGCTCATCTTGCACCAGCTCTGCGATGCGCCACGCATCATGTTATCAGGTTGGAAAGGTCACGCGGAAGTGCTGGGGCACTAGGGCGAGAAACAAACTCCAACTTCAAAATTGTCCAACATTCTTGAAATGTTTTTGGAAAGGCCGTTTGACTTATTCTTTGCACGTTCCCTTTGTAAACACTTGCTCAGTACTTCCGCCTACGTAACATTTGACCTTTCCAAAGTGATTAGGTAATGCGTGGCGCATCGCAGAGCAGTTCAAGATGGGCATTTGAGGTTAAAATATATGTAATTTTTTTTTTTTTTTTTAGAAAATGACAGATTGTTTCACTAGATAAGACTCTTATTCCTCGTCTGGGACCATGTAGAGCCCTTTGAAGCTGTGCTGAAACTGCAATTTGGACCTTCAACCCATTGTACCCAGTTGAAGTCCACTAGAAAAACCCTGGAATATTTTCCTCAAAAAATTTCTTTTTGACTGAAGAAAGACATGAACATCATGGATGACATGGGGGTGAGTAAATTATCAGAAAACTAGTGAACTAATCCTTTAATATACAAGCAAAGAAAAAAACTTAAGAGACTCAATTTGCAGGGAAACGATAAATATATAATACACTGGATTTACACAAACAAATACAAATAATATTTAATAAAACTACAAAAATAAAAAAGTAATTATAATTTACAGTAACTAATTCTCTTATTATTTGATGAATAAATGTCAATGTATTTTCTAGCCTTTATTTAAAGCACCTACAATCTCACAATATATATTTACACCTCACACGATGATATGAATCATCAACACTGATTTTCACATATAATTATTTGCATAAATACACAATGTTTTAGTGTGGAGTCATATTTGATAAAATTTAAATAATGTAAAAACCATATGGACGAGATGTAGGTTGTCTTATAAAACATTAAATCACAACAATGTGCATTTGAAGCAAATCTAATATATAATTAAATTAAATTTCATTTTTTTAATTTGAGGAAATTATACGTCTATAATACACTGGATTCATTCAAGCAAAAACAAGAAGAAAGTATCTGGTTCTGCCTTGTTTCCTCGACTGACTAAAGGATGAACTGAACTCAATTAAAAAAATCACTTTCATGCGTTTAAGTTTCAGGATTAAAGCAGTCTGTTATGTTTCTATTTATAGACTGAAGCTAAAGCAGCTAACAGTAATGAGAGTTAGCATGTTAGCATCCTCCAGACATAACGACACTTACCAAACTAACACTGACAATGAGGCAACCATGAACCGCTGGGACGTCGGGCTTATAATGTGTTCATTACAAAAGAGGACTGTTAAGGAGGGTTAAAGCGGGAGTTTAGGGAATATGTTCTGGAATGTGAGAGGAAGGCGGATATCTCATCTCTCAACAGAACCTGCAGTTCTTCCTCTATTGAGACACTAAACAGCAACACAGCTCAAACACGCGCGCGCTGCTGCCACCTACAGGCGTGAGGCGGTAATTACTGGGCGTAATTTTGTTTTTAGAAATAAAAAAAGGTTTTCTGCACGGATTTTTTTTTTTTTGTTGCAGCTATTTGAATAAACAAAGCTATATCTGACCACTAGTGTACCCGAAGTACATCCAGTGAAGCCCATGGACCCCTGAACACTTATGCAGTGCACAGCGGGCGGCAAGATTGAGAGTAAAACAGCAGATGAAGGTTTTGTGATGAAGGTGGAGGTATGAGTAAAAATATTACTGTTGCAATACTATTAATTTGATTCGTGTTTAAAGTCACTATGAAATCAGACTTGACAATTCTTATTTTTTTATGCAACATTGTAGTAGGGCTATTTATTATTAACAATTTATCAGTGCACATCATTATTTTTTTCAATTCATGTGCCATCATAATCTAATCTTAATCAAAATAACTTCCCTCTTTTGCATCAACATCTCTTCTCTGATGACGTATTTACTTGGCGCAAGGGCGGAACGACTTGTCACTCGCATGAGATTGACCAATAGCAGACCACAACCATCCAACCATTCAATCGACCGTTTGCAAAGACCCCCTTTAGTTACCGTTGCTATGTCCAATAAGCCACTCTCACGCCACACACCATGTTCTCACGTAGTGAAAAATAAATAGCAAAGAGGACACTGATAACATGTCGACAGACAAGACAGAGCAGGTAATTGTTTCAACCACAGAAGTCCACCGACGTTTATCTACTAACTCCCCTGCTGCTTCGTTGGGAAAAACTGTGGATTCGGCGATATCATTTGTTAGATCGTCTGTCAATCAAACTCTCGGCAAAGGGTCAATTAACTCCATGTACAAAATCCATCCCACCCTACATTTTTTTTTCGTTCAAGAAGACGTTTCATTTCACTTGCGCCTCACTGCAGAACACGCGTTCCAGGGGGTGGAAACAGGTAGGTTTAGGGATATGTAAAGTGGGAGGAGTTGGATCCAGATCCAGGGCGTGGAGACAGGTAGGTTTAGGGATATGTAAAGTGGGAGGAGTTGGATCCAGATCCAGGGCGCGGAGACGGGTAGGTTTAGGGATATGTAAAGTAGGAGGAGTTGGATCCAGATCCAGGGCGCGGAGACGGGTAGGTTTAGGGATATGTAAAGTAGGAGGAGTTAGATCCAGATCCAGGGGGCGGAGACGGGTAGGTCTAGGGATATGTAAAGTAGGAGGAGTTGGATCCAGATCCAGGGGAGGAGACGGGTAGGTCTAGGGATATGTAAAGTAGGAGGAGTTGGATCCAGATCCAGGGCGCGGAGACGGGTAGGTTTAGGGATATGTAAAGTGGGAGGAGTTGGATCCAGATCCAGGGGAGAAGACGGGTAGGTTTAGGGATATGTAAAGTGGGAGGAGTTGGATCCAGATCCAGGGGGCGGAGACGGGTAGGTTTAGGGATATGTAAAGTGGGAGGAGTTGGATCCAGATCCAGGGCGCGGAGACGGGTAGGTTTAGGGATATGTAAAGTAGGAGGAGTTGGATCCAGATCCAGGGCGCGGAGACGGGTAGGTTTAGATCCGGGGACAGAGACGGGTAGGTTTAGGGATATGTAAAGTGGAAGGAGTTGGATCTGGATCGTTTAGTCACAATGGGGGAAAAGACTATCGTAACTTCACAATGAATTTCACAATGAATTACCCCATTTCCAGACGGTAAAATTTTAGAAATCATTTCATTGGGATTACTGCTCAAATTTGAATTTACATTTTTAAGTTCTACGTATTTTAAACTTATAAAACCTTACGCGTTTCAGTTGATTAATAGTCTACAAGCACAAGCAACATCACCTAGCCAGTGTAAAAGCAGTAGCTACTCTTTAATAATTGTGCCAACTCTATGAGAACGGGAAGTCCACTCCACAATTGAAAATGATCGTATCGCTTTCAGAACAACTTTTCCAGCTGTTGAACGATACCAACATGACAACCAGTCACATTTCACCCAACTTCAAACTGAGCACGAGCATTTACAATGACACGCAACAAAACTACAGCATTTAAAATAAACAGGATGAGTGGTTGTGTTTGGATACTAATAGTCATCGTTCTTGGCATGGGTCGTTTAAATACTTTAGGGCAGAAAACTAGGAGGAAAAAATTGTCCAATAATTGTAACATTTTTCCCCGTAACCTTTCTAGAGCTCTCAACAATACTTACAATTGACCATGGTGCATATACAGTCCAGTAACAGACTTATTACAAGACACCACTTGTAAAGCCTTTAATTGCATGAAATAAACAATTACGCATTTTAAAAAGGGTTGTCAGGCATGCCACTAAAAAACAGCAATATAAAGTATTTTTACAGAAAAAAAAAACACATTTTCTAACTTTATTTACTGTGAATTTCAAATAGCATGCTGATGACGCGGAAATAATGTGAGGTACTTTGAACTGTGTGCATATGTGCCCTCGTTTTGGCACAAATACTGTCATTTCTTTAAAAAATTACTCGTGGTAACGGCAGATGCAATATCCAATATGATCTATAAAATCGCCACCACTGTACATCATCTCAATAAGAGTGTATTACAATAACAGCATAAATATACGACTCTATATGCACATGCTGTGTTTCCAGGGCCATGAAAGAATATGACTTCCAGGATCCATTTTACTGCAACAGAAGGTTTAACTTGTAATTAATGTTTTATGGAGTTTTATAACTGTAAATGCGCACAAAAGAATTCTGGTTAGCAAATAAAAATGTAGAAAACTAAAGTGTCATTTTTGCACCACAAAAATTACACAATTCACCCGATATGTCCCAAAATATTACCCATTAGTAGATCATTAGTGCTACATTCAGGCGTTTTTAAACCTGAAATGTACAAATACACACACACAAAAAGTCTGAGATGGTTTCAATGGTACAATTAAGTGCTCAAGGTCACAGTGTTGACATGAAGATCACAATAACCAATCACGGGTCACTCCTCGCAAGAAAAAGTGAGTGTTGTCTGCAGCGTAAAGGTGTGGTCACAGCAATTTCTTTTTACTAACGAAATCGAAGCATTTCAATAGGAATCCACACAATTGCTTGTGTGAGCACAAAAATTTCACAACGGTTTCAAGTTGGTCATGTAAATGCAAACCCCACCCTCTCCATGTAATGAAATGGGCTGTGAGCCAAATTAAAAATCCAAATTTTTAGTCATTTTAGGAAGGTATTATACATCATCATGCTGATGTATGTTTATGTGTTTTTCTTACAAGTTTGGCTTTAGTTAGTTATTTGATGCGATGATTTAAAACTATGTGTAACGTCAGTTGGCTTTTATTATGCGCAGCTTTTCAGTGAAGTACGGCTAAATGTTGCGCCATTCTCACACAGAAACTTCAAATATTACCTGCAGAAGAAACATTACACACATAGTTCCAGGAAATAATCACTGCGTCCGAAATCAAATACTTCCTTACAATATAGTATGCGAAAAGCGGTACGCCAACAAAGTAGTTTGTCCGAATACACAGTATTCGAAAAACAGGCAAAAAGTCCTACTACTTCCGGCGAGATTCTGAAGAGTGCATTTGATGGACTCTCTATTATCCTACTTTAGTATACAGGCTACGGGAAGGGGTTAATGAATGGAGATGAAGCATCGCAGTTGATGCTGGTAGGTCACGTGATCATGACAACATGGCGAATGTAGTATGTGTGGATTACATTCACTACACACATTCATACTATATAGAACATACTTCTTTAACTGTGACAAAGTAAGATCATATTCAAATATAATACCGCATACAGGATCCTATGGGCATCACATTATCACTGATAATAAATAACACACGACTACGATAATGTATGGTTTATGAGAATTCTTCAAATCTTTTCGGGTATTTTCATGATAATAAAGTGTATTTACAATGCAATGCTACTCGACATTGACTTTATCACTGTACAGAATACTATGAAATAATATTCTTTAATGCCTTGTTCTGTCACAACATGTCAAAGAAGGATATTTCAAACATTTTTGGAGTAAAAAATGTGTTATTAAATGTTGTCTTGAGGTTCATAAATGCTTCAAGTTTGGAAAGATGTTTGACATGTTTATCAAATGCATATTATAAGCGACTCAAACTCAGCAGTCCTTGCAGATGGAAGAGAAATTTACTGCTGATCACAGACCGTTCTTCACTGACAAGCTGAGAATTTAAAAAAAAATAAAAATTGCAGCCTTTACTATTTCATAATCGCACTAAGCCAAACGGTTTAAGCGCGAATTCAGGTTTATTGTGATTAAGGAAGACAAGGTGTCCATCTTTTTTTGTTGTTTCGCTTTTTTCATGGCATTAACCAACAGAAAGCTGCTTGGTTTAAAAGTAACTTCTCTCTTAGACGTGCTTCATATGTCACTACACTATTGACAATGGACCTTTTTTCCCCACAAAATTACACCTAAATTTCGTAAATGTAACTACACTTTAAAGGTGCGGTCATATTAGTGAAATTTAAAAAGGTCCATTGTCAAAAGTGGACATAGAGTTTTTCCCTCACGCGAAACTCCCAATCGCACGGATTCTTATTGGCATGACTGAGCTTTTACCCTTGAAATTTTGTCGAGACGGTACATGTGACCACACCTTGACATGCTCTGGAAGCGCTGTGAAAATGCTCATGAGCCTTTGTCAATTTATTGGGCCCACTCTAAACTCCCAGCACCCCGTCACTGGGATTTCACACTCACACTGTTTTATATGGAAGTTCCCGCCACTCAATAAAAAAATTATTTCTCAGAATTGCGAGATTTGAACTCACAATTGCGAGTTATTAAGTCAGAACTGCGTGATAGTCGCAATTCTGACTTTTTTTCCTCGCAACTGTTATCAAGCCGTTCTGACTTTATATCTCACAGTTCTGACTCTCAGAAATGCGTGATATAAACTCGCAATTCTGACTTTACATCATGCAATTGCGGCCCTTAAAAATGTATAAAACCCTAATGTTCAGAGAAGTGTTTACCGCTCAGTCTAAAATTGGAATAAATTTTTAATAAAAGAAAATATAAACACAGATTCAAAGGGGAAAGAAACCCGAAGAAGTAAACAGGAGGATGATGGAGCATTTACTCTTAGGTACTGCAAAATGTGTGAAAGCTAAATTACTTCTTTCACAGTGTTTTGTAAAAGTGCATTGCGATACAAGTAAGGGGATATAAATAATATACTGGAGCTCTAGTGTGTTTCTCTGAACTTGATTCATTTATACATTTATCACTGATGCTTTCAGCTGCAATAATATCTATGAAATCAAAAGGGCCCGATTACAGAATCCGATCAGGGAGTCTCTCATCCGGAGGTCGTGATGATCAGGGAGGTAGGATCTGAACCAGAGCTTCACGAGCACTTGGTCCCAACTTGTCCGGAAATTTCACCAAGAACTCAAGCACCATGTCTCCTCTCTTTTCAGGAAATTTGGAGAGAGGCAGTCCTTCTCCCACTATCCTCTTCTTCATACCAGGCTTGATGACATCCCGTGATGTCACTGTGACAGTTCTGCCGTCCAGGGTGGGAGCGCTGATGGTGCAGCCGCACAGAGCCTGGAGAGAGGGAGAAAAGACAAAAAGAAAGAAGATTTACTTTTGCCTTCATTCCTCTTCTTTTAAATTTACTTCTTTTCTGATTTACTTACAATATATTAGCCTGAAATGGTAAATAATGTGAAGAAATGAACAATAAGCTAGATTAATAAATGCTGTGAAGGTGCTTGCTTAGTTCATGACGGCTAATGCATAAACTAATGTTAATGAATTGAATCTCAGGGCAGCACAAATAACCAAAATGAAACAAAAACACAATTTGGCTTATTGCAATTATCAAATCACAAAGGCTGGGAATTAATGCCACAAATATATGTTCTGCATGTTCAGAGTGAAGCGCGGCACCGTGTTTGTCTACACGTGAGCAACTCATGATCTGGTGTTTTCAGTCTCACAGCGGCTCGATTCACAGTAAATGCAGCTCTGCACACAAAAAAGGGAAGCTTTCAAGGCTCCCTGTAGTTTTCCACCAAATAAAACTTAAGTCTCCATGAAATCAAAAATTATAAAGTATAATAAAGTTTTAATAAAGTTTTACTTTTTAATAAAGTTTTTTTTTATAAATATTGTATATATTATATATAACTAATCAAAAACGTTAACCTCCCCTCCCCCTCGAAAAGACATCTGTTGTCTTCATGACTTATATCTCGGTGGAGGGTGGGACTAACTATCCTCCACATCTGACTGAAAACTGCTATTCAGATCTGCCTCCATGTAGATAACAACGCCCAACTTCCAACCATCCAATCAACTGTCGAAGGACAAAATCAAGTCCCGCAATAGGGAAAAAGACTATCACTAACCGTTAAACGGTTTAATGTTTGAAATTGAAGAAATTGAGACAGACATGAATATTGGTGTTGTAATTTTACAGTTGTACTGTAAAATAAAATGATTTCTGTTGTATTATTTTCCTTAAATGCTTAATATTTTTTTATTTTACAGTAATATAATTGCAATATTTATTTTGTTTACTATTTTTATCTAGCAATAATAATAGTTATAATTATAATTATAACTATTAATTTATCATTTATTATTGTCATATTGACAATCATGTTTTGAGAAGGGTCTGTCTACATGGACTGACATTGACTAATCTTTTGAAGTAATTTTGCTTTATGTATAAAATGTTTGTAAGACAAGCTTATATTGCTTTCGAATCTTATAAAAATACGAAATAACAGCTAGTAGTAAAACATAAAATAATACTATCAAATACATACAAACTTATATAAAAATATAGCTAGACTTAAATCTTAACTAAACCTGCAGTTTCATAATTAAACTTTAAAAATGGATGAAAACATGTTATACAATCGGTATGCCTTATCTCTAGATGGCGCTAGTGATGCTAAAAAGCACAGAAATCGAAGGAGAAGAGCAAGCGTGGACGTCATTGACTAAAACAATGTTTTTTTTATTGTTTTATGGATGAAATGTGTGTAAGATGAGCTTATTTTGCTTTCAAATCTTAAATATGAAATAAAAGCTAGTAGTAAAACAAAATAAACTATACTATCAAATTAATACACTCATGCAATTATAGCTAAAAAACCTAGACCCCACACCCAAACCTTACCCTGAACCTACACTTCCAGAAAAATAAAATTTACAGTAGCGTTTCATAGTTAAAATACTTAAATGACGAAAACAAACAGGCGTTGTAGTTGTTATACGATCCGATGCCTTATCGATAGGTGCCGATAGTGAAGCTTAAAAATCAAGGAAAGTGAAGAAGAAAAAGAACAGTACTAGTGACGACATCAGCGATTTCAGAGGAAGGGGATCTGATGATCTTCTCGAATCATCTCTTTTTGACATCTCGTGTGGTTCTGTGTGATTCGGATATCTACAAGTTACGCCCCCTGCAACAAGTTACGCCCATCTTGCAGTCCGCAGACAGATTCTATTGGATTTCCGAGGGAGGGGCTCTGATGACATCTCGAATGGCTGTTTCATTGTAGGGGACGTAATTATTAGGGGCGTAGTTTGTGCAGTTGGACATGCTTGCATTTTTTGGTCAAATTGTACACTCTACAAAAAAAGCAAAGTAAACCTGTAGTTTTCAAAAAAAAGAAAAAAATCATTTAAAATAATAATATATACAAAAAAATTGTAAGCACAATTTTTATTAGAAAAATCACAACTAAAACCCATTAAAAAAAAATGTTACTTGAAATCATATGAATTCTAGTAAATAATTCTGATGGGTAAATAAATCTCTCGAATGTACTTGAGCTCTTTTCATAAGCTTAACAGAAGTTGACTGGTGTATATTACTGGAGGTTAAGTAACTTTATCTCAGCAGCAGACACTAGACACTCACCTCTCGGAGGGATATCTTTGCAGGGTAGATGATGTCAGAGCCGTCTCTCCGAAAAACAGGGTGAATCTTGTCCTTAACCACAAAGACTATGTCAGCTGGGATGTTGGTCGGTGTCTCATCTCCCTCTTTGGGAAAGGTAATTTTGGTCCCCTCCTTCCAGCCACGTTTGATGTCCACGGTGAGGATCTTGTCTTCGTTACGCATGGAGCATCCGTCCGGGTTCAGCCTCTTGCGAGAGATCTTCATCTTCTTGGTGCAACCAGAGAACACTTCTTCCAGGCTCACCTTGAGCTCGTGCACTACTGGGGGATCTTTCTTCTTTTCTCGGGCCCTGTGGGCACCGCCTGCCCGAGACTTGAAGGATCTGGGAAAGCCGCCCATTCCTCCCATTCCGAAGGCCGCAAAGGGGTCGTCAATGTCCATGTCATCATCTACCCCACCAGCGGACGCAAAAAAATGATCAAACGGGCTACGGCCACCAAAGAACTCTGCAAACATGGCGTGAGGATCGCCATGGAAAGTATAGCTAGGGCCGTTGGTGCCGCCTCCAGCATGTCCTTTAAGCCCTGCGGGGGGAAAAAAAGAAAAGAAATGATGTTTGTGGGAAAACAGCAAGTCAACATTGAAGGAAATATAAGAAACAGCATATATAAAAAGAGCAGAACCAGCTCACAGGAATGATCCAGTCACACTGTACAGTTTGAATTCTTAATCTGGAGATCAGAGCGGGTTTCATAAAGTCCCTCGCCGATTCCACACTACAAGCTCCTGTGTTTGCAGCATTCAGAGAAAACTCAAACGGTCACCAAAGGTCATCAGGCTTCACTCAGAAAAGCTAAAGCTTAACTGTATTCACTGCTAAGGGTGCTCACTTAGTCCATACATGCCACATTTAAAGTGATAGTTCACCCAAAAATGATTTACTCACCCTCAAGCCATCCTAGGTGTATATGACCATCTTCTATCAGACGAACACAATCGGAGATATATTTTAAAATATCCTGGCTCTTCCAAGCTTTATAATGGTAGAGAACAGTGGGTGCAAAAAAAAGTGCACCCATCCATCATAAATATAATCCATACAGCTCCAGGGAGTTAATAAAGGCCTTCTGAAGCGAAGTGATGCATTTTTATGAGAAAAATATTAATATTTAAAATTTAATTAACTATAATAAATAGCTTCAGGCAGACGGTCGTACACATCGATTGCCTGTGGAAGTGTAAACTCTGACCCGATGCACTGATGAACGTGGAAGCGCAGAGGATAGAGCAAAACAAAACACCGTTCACGAATTAGAAGTCTAAAATGAGAAATTTTAAAGAGAAATGTCAGAGGATTTCAATATAAGAGAAGAGGAGCTTTATTTGTTTGAACGGTGAGGGGCGTTTAAGCTTACGATAAGAGGTTACTCTTGTGGCCCAAGTCGACTTGTGCAGTATGGGTACGGTCATCTGGTGGAAGGGAGATATTTTAGTTTATAGTCTTAAATGTGGATATTTTTCTTACAAAAACCCATTGCTTCTGAAGGTCTTTATTAACTAATGGATGCATTTTTTGGGGGGGCTCCAAAATCACGGACCCTGTTTAATACCATTATAAAGCTTGGAAGATATCTTTAAATAAATCTCCGATTGTGTTTGTCTGAAAGAAGATCGTTATATACACCTAGGTTGGCTTGAACGTGAGTAAATTAAGGGACAATTTTCATTTTTGGGTGAACTATCCCTTTAAGGCCCCGATATACTTTTAGTGAAATCAAAAAACCAACATGTGTGACATGAACTAAATTTGACCAAAACAAGGGCTGCACGATATGTCAGAATTATCGAAATATCGCAAATTTACAGTGACGTCGAAATCACACGTACTTTATGTAATGCTAGAGTAAAACACTGATGTTCACTTTCGGTAATCGAGATGCATTCAGAAAATCTCAGAATCAATTCAGAATAATTTCTCGATTTATTGTCAAAGTCTTAGTGTTTATAAGCACAGCGTACCCAAAGAAACCACTGCTGTTCCATAAGCGCCACCTACTGTCAGATAGGGAATTTTCACTTTCATTCAGTCTGGTGGCTGTTTTTGTTTTATGCAAGTGTCTTATGTATCATAATTTCACAAATTTAAAGTCAGCCCACTCTATTTTTTATTTAAATCCTATAACTAAATCTAATTTAAATAAAAATTAACTGCTCATGTTGTGTTTAGCATCTTTGTTTGGATTGTGATTAAAATGCAGTGCTTCCCTCTAATTTCAAATGACTACAGATTTTTTGTTTGTTTAAGGCCAGTTTGGCCTGTTATAGAGCAAATTAAAAAAAAATAATAATAAATTTGCTTAAACAAAGGGAAAAAAAACGGCTATCGGAATCGAGTCATTTGCTTGTCGTTTTTAAATAATGTATCCACTTACATTACTCTCCATGCGTAAAATATTTGCTTTTATTTATTTGCTCTTATCGTAAGGATTTTTTCCCATTGTTTTAGTTGTAGCATGACATGATAATACGTGAATAGTTTTACTTTTTTATTGAAAGAAAAAAACAAACGACTGTATATTTGACATTTGAGGCTTAATGCTCTAGAAAATTTAAAAGAGTGTTTTCAGCTTGCTTATTTTCAAATATAAAAATATGATTGTAATTACAATTTTTGTCATAATCGTGCAGCCCATATAAATATGTATATATATATATATATATATATATATATATATTCGGTGGGTGCTTCTAAATTTTTGCTAGTGCTATCAAGTAAAAATAAGTTAATTTCAATCCCTGACCTCTATATCTTCTATCTATCTATCTATCTATCTATCTATCTATCTATCTATCTATCTATCTATCTATCTATCTATCTATCTATCCATCTATCTATCTATCTATCAGTCTATCCATCTATCAGTCTGTCTGTCTATCTATCAATCTATTCGTCAGTCATCTATCTATCTGTCTATCTATCTGTCTATCCATCTATCTATCCGTCTATCTATCCGTCAGTCATCTATCTATCAGTTTATCCATCTGTCTATCCATCTATCAGTCTGTATGTCTATCTGTCTATCTATCTATCTGTCTGTCTGTCTGTCTGTCTATCCATCTATCTATCTATCTATCTATCTATCTAGTCTATCCATCTATCTATCTATCTATCTATCTATCTATCTATCTATCTATCTATCTATCTATCCATCAGTCATCTATCTGTCAGTCTATCTATCAGTTTATCCATCTGTCTATCCATCTATCAGTCTGTATGTCTATCTGTCTATCTATCTATCTATCCGTCAGTCATCTATCTGTCAGTCTATCTATCAGTCTATCCATCTGTCTATCCGTCTATCAGTCTGTCTGTCTATCTATCTATCAGTCTATCTATCTATCTATCCGTCAGTCATCTATCTATCAGTATATCCATCTGTCAGTCTGTATGTCTATCTGTCTATCTATCTGTCAATCCATCTATCTATCTATCGTCAGTCATCTATCTATCAGTCTATCCATCTGTCTATCCATCTATCAGTCTGTCTGTCTATCTATCAATCTATTCGTCAGTCATCTATCTATCTGTCTATCTATCTGTCTATCTATTTATCTATCTATCTATCGTCAGTCATCTATCTATCAGTCTATCCATCTGTCTATCCATCTATCAGTCTGTCTGTCTATCTATCAATCTATTCGTCAGTCATCTATCTATCTGTCTATCTATCTGTCTATCTATCCATCTATCTATCTATCTATCCCATCTATCTATCCGTCAGTCTATCAGTCTATCCATCTGTCTATCCATCTATCAGTCTGTCTGTCTGTCTATCTATCAGTCTGTCTATCTATCTTTGTGAAGATATACATCAATAGTACAATAGTATTATTGTTTAAAAGTATCACAGTACTTTGTGAGGACAATCTGTCTCTCTATCACTCTATAGTGGGACAACGACAGCTCTTACCATCCTCTCCATATCTGTCATAGATGTCTTTCTTCTTGGCATCGCTCAGGACATCATAAGCCTCGGCGATCTCTTTGAATTTATCTTCTGCTCCGGCTGCTTTGTTTTTGTCGGGATGAAATCTTAAAGCTTGTTTTCTGTAGGCTTTCTTGATCTCCTCATCAGTGGCGCCCTTCTCTATGCCCAGGATCTTGTAATAATCTTTACCCATCACAACACTGGACTAAAACACCACTATTATTCAACTACCTGTTTCCATATGTATAAATCCTCCAACTGCTGAAAGATTTGACAAATTGTAAATGATCCTCCTCCTGTCCTATCGAACATGAAGCGAGCGGATGGAGTTCATCAAACTGTCTACAAGTTATTTATCCAAATTCTCATTTATCGCACACACACTCTGCCGCCTGCAGGGAATATGTGACCATTTTCCCGAGACTGTCCTAACTTTAATCCATATAAAACTTTAATATTGTACAGTGTTCCCGGCTCACACACTGTATCGAAGTTGTCAACGTCGCCGTCCGCAGAAAGTCCGAGAAAACGACTTGCTCTGCGGTACTGGGAACAGATGCTGCCGCTGCGTCTGAACGAGCGCCTCGTGTGGAGAGGAGTGTGCACTGCAGCAAGTTAGTAGGCTAGAAACTCAACAGACGAGTTGAGAGACGAGCAGCAATAACCTAGTAATGTAATGAATACTACGTTATTATTACTAAATGAGACTAATTTGGAGCAGACGTCAAAATTAGGTCACGTGCAGCTGCGCGTGCACAGTGGTGGCAGAAAGATGGCGGTAACAAGTCCAGGAAAATTGGTTGTGCCTGTGAATGTAAGAATCAGACTGCAAAAAATGTAATCTTCATTTTTGTACGGTCGATGAAGACGCCATTTGAATCTAAACACATATGTTGCTAGTCTCAGACTGGATTGATGAAACCTCCAATGATTTTTGATCTCTAATGAATTACTATTAAAGCATAAATTTGACGTAAACAGTAAGTCTACATAATATTCACATATGCAGTTAATAGAGGACCTACATAGCAGTTAAAGCATGAAATATTATTTAAACCTAGCCTACAATTAATTTCACAATTATTTTTTTCTTGCATTTGTGTTTATATCCCCAGTTTGGACTTTATAATTCGCAATTGTGAGTTTATATCATAATTCTGAGGGGGGAATGTCAGATTTGTGGGATATAAACTTTGTAATTCTGAGGGGAAAAAAAACAGCAAACGAGTATATCTCACAATTCTGTTTTTCCTTCGAAGAATTGTGAGATATAAACTCGAAATTAATTTTATTCCATACTGCAGAACTGTCGTTTTCTGCCATCAAGTAGGCCCCGCCCACATTAAACGTCACCGCTGTTTGCAAAAACCCAAATAGGTCGATTGTTTAGTACACACAATATAATTTCTATTATTAAAAAAAAGCAAGTAAAAAGAGTTATGGCATGTTGAATTATGATTTTTTTTTTTTACATCAACAACTCAATTTTCGTTAGTTAAAATCATTCTTAATATCAGGGATTACATTTCCACTATAAAAAAAAAAAAAAAAAAAAAAACTGGGTTAAAACAACCCAATTCGGCAAAGTAACCTTAGCAACAGATGCGGACAGTTGCATAACATCGCACGGCACGCTGTTGTTGTTTCGTTCAAATGTAACCCCACTACCCGGGTCCTACTCGACCCGCTCCGAGCGGGCCTCGAACCCAGTTCTTCCGGCATGGGAGTCAGACGCTCCAACAAGGAGGTTAAAGGCTGCAACCTCTAGCGTCCGTTGCTAGAGCATCGTGAGGTTTTACTCGCGCAGCAACTACTAGCTGGCCTCCGTACCCAAACTTTATGGACAATGCAAGCAAACTTTGGGATAAAAGGAGAAATAAAACGAGGATCAATATCGGTGTGGCGTTTCCGAGACGAGGGGTTTGCGACAAACTTTGACTTGACAGAGACCGCGCTCTTGAACATTATTAGACAAGATGAGCAAATGTAGACTACATAAGACTAATCAATGTCATATAGCTCAACACGACAAAGACAAATAAACTGACCTGTATGAGTAGTATTTCTGCACTTGCGAGTAGTTCGGTAGAATGAAATGTCCTCATTCCTTTATCCTCGGGACTCGCATGTGCCACTGATATCTATCGAAATCGAGTCTGCGATTCTTGGCCACGTCCTGCTTCATACCACAGTCATGTTAAAAACTCACCCATAAACATTATTTCTCCATAAACATTATTAGATCCATCAGCATGACGACAAATTCCATGATTCCATATTCACTGCGTCATCAATCTACGCCAGTGTTATTCACTCAAAAAAATGAAACCTTGACTTTAATTAATTTTTTCTTGTCAACAGGTTCCACAAAAATTAATTATGTAAGTTGAAAACAAATATTTCAAGGTTATCTAACTTAATGTGGTTGTTTTAGAGAGAAATAATATTTTTGAGTCAAGCTAAATATTATCACTTATTTTTGCTCAACATGAGATGTTTGAGTTATACTAACTTAAGTCAGTCAGTTCAAAGTAAACTAATCATTTTACAACAAAACATTCAAATAGGAATAGTATGTTGTACTGACAAAGGCTTAGTAAGTATAGTTGACTTACACGTGAGTTCTAGTGACTAAAAAAGAACTGTAGAGTGTACTTGATAATTACTTTAAATAAAATTTGTTACCATTGTTGTGTTTAGCATGCTGAATGTTGAAGTCTGTGTGACACATCTGGAGTCAATTACTAAATATTATCACAAATTTAGAGGAATTGTACCAACCCACTTAAAAGATTCACCAACTGTTTATTTGTGTTACTATTAACTTAATAAACAATCATTATTTGGAATAAGATACAAAAGTCACATCATTCATAATTTTACTTTGTATTTTATTAATATGATATTCATATATATATATATAAAACATATATGAATTGCAAATTTCAGTCACATATGTATATATGAACTGTGATTTCTTGTTGCATCACTGCACCAAAACAGAACATAAATGAACTTATAAGAATATAAATGAAGTGCCCATGCAAAGGAAACACCATCCACCATAATGGTTAGTCCAAAATAAAACATTTTAGGAAAATTATTGTCAATTTATGAAGTCAGCTTATGTGATGTTCTCTCAAATTTTTCAGTTGAATTGACAATTGAACATTTAAGATGACTTTGGCAAATCAGTGAATTCAAACAGAGAAAGATAACTGCAGAAGTGGAGGAAATGAGGGAAGAGTCTATCAAGAAAAGCCCCACGTCAAAACTTAACTAAAAAATATGAGTTAAAATCACTATTGGATTTTACTGTGTACTAACTTTTGGTCCAAACTGATTCCTCAAAATTTTGTACACACACTGAGCATTTTATTAACCCCTCTAGGGTCTTTGGGGTCTTTTTGGAACCCAAACAATGTTTACTAAAATTAAAAACAATGTTGTCTTTGTACAGTGGTTAACATTTTCTAGATCTACAAAAAAAAAAAAAAAATGGATTTATGTTAGTGTGTTTAAAAAAAAAAAAGACAAATAATATTTTGCAAATAACAGACCATATAACTTAAAATAATTTAAATTTTAAATTTAAAACATACATGATATGTTAAAAACTGAAATTATTAGTTGCTACTGATAATTAAAGGTAAACAGGATACAAACAGAAATTAGCTACTCAGAACTAACAAATGAGATTTGGGGTTTCATCTTCGGGGTTTCATGGCAGTTGGGGTCGCACTATACTGCCACCCTCTGGATGTAAGAATTTTTTTACTTAACATAAATGGTTTGTGTTTAGACAACACATTAGGATTTTGTACAGTTAATTTGAGACATAATTACGTGGACCTTAATAGAAAAAAACATTTCAAGTCAAAAAATTCAATTATTATAAGTAAACTGAATATAAGTATATTATATAAAGTGAACAACCGGCTGTGTTCATTTTTTTGAGTGTTGTTATAAGAGTTTAGTGACCCCACAGTGGCGAAAAACTATACTGTACCTTTAAGTATACTCAATAAACTACTAGTTTAGTGTTATACTGCAAGTATACTCTCTTTAAGTGAACTTAACATCATACTTATAGTTTACTATTAAATGTTATTTTTGCACTTGAAGTACACTTCTCTGTTCCTATTTAGGTATTAATTTTATACTTGAAATAACTACTTTAAGTAGATTTGAAGTAAATTCCTTTGTGAAGGTATCAAATAGTAATACACAGGCCTATACTAGAAAATGGCATTCCAAGGTATGTCAAAAAATACCAAGGTAATATTACCATGATTCCAAACCGAACACTGAAGCGCTCCGAAGGCAGATGCTGCGTTAGGCTAAACATTGAAATGAGGTCATGATCACATGTTGTTTTAAAAATGTATATTTCTTATGTTCTAAATCCGCTTTGAAATGTGGAAACATACCAAGATTGGTCTTCTAATCTAACGTCTAGACAAGTGCACAGTATAACTGCGAAGCAAAATGTTGTAGTCTAACGTAATCTGAGCTCTTGTTTGATTCCGTGCGTGCGAGGTCAGCACACTATGATCATTTAAGCAGCAGTTAAAGTAGGCAAACAAATATAGGCTGTCTGCACACTGGCTAAACTTATCTGAGACATCATTTCATTTCATCTGGGCACGTGTACAGTGCCTTGCAAAAATGATTTTAGAGCTTTCTTAATTAATATATTTCCTTTAAAAAAAAGTACTTTTCTTTGAATTTTAATATTTGTGATTTAAAACATTACACATTGTCTTTTCAAACATACATGATATAATATCAAATATTATCTAATATAAATATCAAAAGATATTAAACCTTACATTTTCGTAACACATTTTTTGCCTTCATTTCAGGTTAAAGATAAACTTTCTATCAAGCTTTTTTTATTGTTGTTGTTGGGGTTTTTTGGGGGCCTGAAAATGCATCGGAAAATTTTTGAAATCAGTTTTAGAAGTGCAAGTTTTTGTAAATGATACTGTTATTGTTTCCATGTAAACAACAAAAACACAAATTCGTAGTGTTTCTTTACACAAAGTGACTACGCCAACTAGTGGCTTGCCATTAATAATGCAGCATTTTTAATCCGTCTTCCTGTGAATGGGGATTGTTTTGACAACGTTGTCGTTTGTACACGGAAAAAGCAAAGGAAAATCATTTCCGTTTTTAGTACATCGTCGTCGTGTAAACCCTTATTCTCAATGGACTAAAGACTTTCATGATTTGAATGTAAATTCTGTGATTAGAATATAACGCAAACAAAATATAATCTGCAGTTCTGATACCATAATGAAATAAAAAAACAGCGATATAAAAATAAGAAATAAACTGTGTGTTAACGGAAATAAAATAGTTAAAATATTACTTAAAAATCAGTTTAACTAGATATACTAAAAAGCCTGAAATAAAAATGAATAACAGCTATATAAACAAACTACTAAAAATGATAAAAACACAACAATATGGAGAAAAAATAAAAACATTCAAAATATTCATAAAAGCTATCTCAATGATACTAAAATAACACTGTTTTGTGCAATCCTGTACATTTCTCAGAGTCCGAGAACAGGTGATGGAAATGAACTGCCCTCGTAAATGCGCAGGATAACTCAAGACACTTTGGCTCTAAAGTATGTTTGTCTGATCTGCTTACAGCTGACAGACACAAATGAGTTCTGCACAGCAGTGACTTGCCCAAACCTAATGTGAGAACCTCTAGGGACCACAGAAGTGGCTTGTTATTTATTGAAGCCAAGTCCAATCTTTGGTATGGCCGTGGACAAACTCAAATAGATTCATTGCATGACACTGCTTGCTAGGCATATGTATTAATATCCCCAGCTGTATGTAGAGATGCACACTTGCCCAACCCTAAGCTGTTTACACCTAGTATTAAGATGTGTTTTGGTCGATCACAAGTAGATGAGGGAGACACATTCCTGTTTACACCTGGTGCTTTAATCTGTCTCTTTTTTCCACTTTCAACCACTTCTGTCCTGAATTTTATGAGGGCAGTGTCTATAGGCACTTAAATATATGGGCTTTTAGATCTTTCAATCTAATGAATGGAATAAGCTTGTGCAACTTACATATTAACGCAAAAGGAGACAAAACACGCTTTTGTTTTGTGCTTGCAGCCACAAGACCATCTAATGCTGTGTGTGTGTCAGAAATCAGGAATAGCGAGAGAACATTGCGGTACGTTTTTAGCCTTCAAACCAAAATTAGGTTTAAATCCCATCTGGTTAGTGCTTCCCGTAATGTTTATTCATTAGGTCAGTAGGTGGAGAGTAGACGGTCTTTTGTGGCTGTTCGAACACATTCCACCACATGAGTGTTTACACTACGAAAGCAATTCGGTCGAATGCGTTTTAAACTACCTCTGAAAGAGGTCGAAAGTGGACAAGCTCAAAATATTTTAGACCCTGTTTACCGTAGCTGCTTACCAGAGTGAGAAGCACAATTGACACTGTATTCAACTCTCATGCCACACATCCATTTTCTCACGCTGACAACGCACAGACAGACAAGACAGAGAAACAAACTCTCGGCTTTCAAATTCTGTCAATTTTATTCAAACAATGAATACTATTTTTGTCACTCTTTATGTCCCTGTTTCCACCTGGTATTAAGATACGTTTTGGTCGATCGGATCACAAGTCGACGTTTTTAAGATTGCCAACTCTCGATCTCTTCCAGAGGTAGTCGAAAACGCATTAGACTGGATTACTTTCGTAGAGGAAACGCTCATGTGGTCGAATGTGTTCGAACAGCCACAAAAGACTAACATGCTGACCTAATGTGTAAGAAATTATGGGAAGCACGCTAGACAGACTGGAGACCCAAGTTTGGTTTGAAAACGAAAAACATACAAAGCACAATGTTCTCTCACCAGTCCTGATTTCTAACACTCACAGCATTCAGTCGGTCTTCAGCGGTTGTCAGAGCAAGAACAAAAGCCCTCGATATGTTTTTCCATTGTCTCTCACAAAACCCACACATTTACCTGTCCAGAGACCCTCCCATCGAAGAAATCAGGACAGAACTGGTTGAAAAAGAAGGATTAAAACACCAGGTGTAAACGGGAATGTGTCTCCCTCATCTACTTGTGATCCGATCTTAATACCATGTGGAAACAGAGCCAATGAGCCTTAGCTGGCAAGTGAACTGATAATCTCTTCATGTGTACTACTAGTTATAGCACCAAATAAACATGAATGAACATCAGAGAGGGTATGTTGAAAGACAAAGTACAACTTACTGAAATGTATCATGCCTCATGTAATCGCTCAATCAGTGTTTCCACCACGGAGAGCTTGTAAACAATTTTATATATAATGTTACATTTACCTCAGGAAAGCCATTCAATGACAAAGTTACACATTCATTCTATTTTTAAAGTGAAGTAAAAAGTGTCATGACGGTTGGCGTCTCATACTCGGAATTTGTCCTCTGCATTTCACCCATCCAAGTGCACACAAATAGCAGTGAGTATTGAACACACATATTCCTACCAGTACTGAGACTTGAACCCACGAGCCTCAGGCAGCAAGTCCAACTCTAACCATTAGGCCACAACTGATATATTCATTTCAATATTACATTATATATATTTAAAAGACTGAAAAACGCCTGAGGTAAATGCTATGTGACATTGTTTACAAGCTGTTTTGATGTCTTTCTGCGATTACACGAGATATGATACGTAAGTATGAGTACTGTATTTCTCAACATACCTTCACATGTTCATTCATGTTCATGTATTCTGTAACTAAAATGAAAGAGGAAGAGACATTAAAAAGAGTCAAAACTCAATACAGCATTCTTTGTTTTAATTTCGTGATAAAATGGACAAAATTGACCCCTTTCACTGACTATGATGTAAGTCATCAACATCGTATATCCTGCAAAATTTTTTATATTTTCATTTTTTTTTTTTTAAATGTATACATTTATAACAATATACTTAGTATTATATTACAAAAAACTAGTTAACACTGCTGTGAAGGTGTTTCTAATATAGCGACTATGGAAGTGGCGGTAAAAATGACATCTTTCTGTTTCCTGACTCTATTTTTTCCTCTTTTTGAAAGTTATGAAAGTAAACTATTGTGGAATTTTTCATTTGCTATTCGTGCGAATCGAAACACAACAAAATACATTAACGAAGTCCCTCATTCACCGCTATAAGAGTTTACCCAACTATAATTCCGCTTCGGAGAAACCTGGAAATGGGAAAAGGGTCTATTTGAAAGAGGACAGAATTTGTTTCTTATCGAAAGTAACAAAACAAATCTTATTGAGATTATTGGTGGTTGGTGGTTACGACGCTATAAATTATTCGCTGTGTACACATACATGTGTTGAAAATTTGCGGGATGAATACCTGTACTGTCACACCCCTAATCCCATTTAAACAAAAGTCAAGGACAATTTAGTTTTCAATACCGCGGTATGTACCGTTTTTTTCCCGGTTCGGTTTGATTATCGTTAACTTACACCTAATATTCAGCGTCGTGGAGCAGCGTCCTATACTGGAATGGTCAGATTCCCACAACAAGGTCACGGGGCTGGTATTCAGCAAAGCAGGCATATAAATTTAGCTTCATGAAAAGCCATGGATTATGTCTTGGGACTCTCAGATTTCGTCTTCAGAGGAGTGGTTGTGATGACCACCCCTCAGGTGTTAAGAGGTGGGAGACCTTTCAATCACACTGCACTCGTCCTCTGTCGCTCCTCCTCTCTGGAGGCTCTGTCTGCACTGCATTCATTCAACAGAGGGCAACTTGAGTGCGAATCTGGATTTATTATGAAGATATTGAGGACTTAGGAGTGATATGTGAGATGTGACAGAACTTTGAACAACGGACTAAACACAGGATTCAGTATTCAGTAAGTTTGAGGAGGCATCATGGATACATTAGCTTTAGAGGCGAAAGTTGCCAAGAATGACGGCGCTCCTGCTCCTGCATCCTCCAAACCCAGACCAAAACCTCCGAAAAAAGCGAAACGAATTGTTTACTTTGAGGTGGAGATACTTCATGTCAAAACCCGGGAAAAACTAATGCTCCTGGATAAGGTATGTGGTTTTTAGTGTTTATTCTACACCCTACAAAGGACTTGCAAGCAGTGTCATGACTGTCGTGTCGTCGTTGCCATTATTGTGCATTGTGCTTAGGGTGAACATAACACAAAGAAGTAAAGAAATAATCAATTATCATCAGCTGTTATTGATGACAGATAGCCACAGCCACCAGTAATGAGAGCACAACTACTGCACACTGTAACTTTGTAGTAATGAGGTGGTCACTATCGGTCAGGTTTTGCATTAGTCATGTTGCTTTTGGAATATGATCATGTCCTACGAGCTTCCAAGAATTCCTATGTGAGATCCATTGCTTAGATATGCATGTCGAGAATAGAGTAAACCTGATTTATGACTGCATGAGGAGTAGTTAATATAGATGTATATATATATATTGATAAATTAAAAAACAGTATGTTGCTGTTATAATGTCCTAGATATTTAGCAGCATGTCTATCTTTCTGCAGGTAGAGCCAACAGCCACTGTTTTGGACATTAAGTCTATGTTCCACAAATCAAGTAAGTTGTGCTTTGTGCTAAAGAAGTTATGAAACCGCAAAGCCTTTCTTTAAATAGCTTTCTACTGACAAGTTGATGACATTGAAATAATGGTTTTAGTAAAGTCTTACATGTTAGGTTTCAATTTCCACAGATCCACAATGGTATCCTGCCAGACAGTCTTTATGCCTGGACCCAAGTAAGTACATCTGCTTTATGATGGTTGTTTAAAAAGTATTTGGACACTTTAAAATGTGTGAATTACAACTGAAATTGGTAACAAATTAAAAATATGAACACACACACACAAACACACACACATATATATATATATATATATATATATAATATATATAAATTATAAATATGTTAATGTTGTTTCAATATTGAAACAAGCAGTACGCATTGTAACATTTATTATACATCTGTACATTTAACAAAAAATGGTTAAATTGCAACAGTGTTCCAAATGAATATAAAAAAGTATCTGGGCACATTGTGGTCAGTAAATGTTTGTTTGTTCATAGTTAATGGGATGAACTACATCAATTTGATGAGGAGAACTGACTTCATATAGGCCACGTTCACATGGCAGTCCACTTGTGATCCGAATACGGTTGTCAGTCCTGTATTTGAGTCCTTAAAGAGTTAGTTCACCCTAAAATGAAATTTCTGTCATTAATTACTCACCCTGATGTCATTCCACACCCGTAAAGGTGATGATACATGGGGCAAATTTTTGTTTTCAATGTTGCCGTCAACGGGTAACCTGGAGAGACACAAGGCAACTAATTAGGGCAACGGACAGTTGGCAGCAACCAATATACCAATATACTTTATTATAAACAGTTGTTAGGCATTTTGTTTCAACTTTTAAAATATTTTCTTCGTTTTAATTAAATGCCTTTCTGATCTGATTTGTGATAGGAAAAGGGAGAAGAGCGAGCTTGGCAAAAGGCGGATTCGAACCAGGGTTGATCGTATCAAAAGTTGCCATCTTGTTTGAATTTTTTCTGAAATCTCCAAGCCGGTCATGTGATCAGCTACTAGCATTCTGATTGCCCACGACGATCTAAAGTGTCCAAATTTGTAGCTCATTCTCAATGGGAAAGTGCCCAAGCAACATTGTTCGCCAACTCAAAAAGTGCCCCGTGTATCATCACCTTAAGACCTTCGTTCATCTTCGGAACACAAATTAAGATATTTTTGATGAAATCCAAGAGTTTTTTTTTTTTTTATCCCCCATAGAAAGCAACGTAATTACAACATTCAAGGTCCAGAAAAGTGGTGAAGACATTGTTAAAATAGTCAACGTGACTGCAGTCGTTCAACCTTAATGTTGTGAAGCCACGAGAATACTTTTTGTGTGGAAAAACAAAACAAAAACAATGACTTCACTCAACAATTTCTTCTGTTCCATGTCAGTCTCTTATGCTGTTGACGTTGTAAACAATGCAGCGCTTCCAGGTTCTACATCAGAATGCCGACTCCTTTGAAGACAAAAGTTGTCATTTTTGTTTTGTTTTTGCACAGAAAACGTATTCTCGTTACTTCATAACATTAAGGTTGAACCACTGTAGTCACATGGACTATTTTAGCAATGTCTTTATTACTTTTCTAGACCTTGAATGATGGTAATTACTTTGCTTTCTCTTGGGGTAAAAAAAAAAAAAAAACGAATTTCATCAAAAAATATCTTTTTGTGTGTGTTCCCAATGTTCCAAAAAGTCTCACCCGTTTAATTTTCAGGACTTACAACCGCATTCTCGGTAAACCTGCGCTGTGTGAACTCAATTGGACACTTGTATCAAAAGTGATTAGAATTTTTAGTTTTATGAACGTCGCCTTCTACAATTTAGTTTTATGGACATTGCCATCTTTGATATTACTTTGGTCACTTATGGTTACAGGGAAAAGAATACAGGCTTGACTCCCATTGCACATTCATACAGATTGTATTACAAACGCTACTGTAAGTTGTTGTTTAAATGGGACATTTCAAAATTCAAACCAGTGTGAACTTATAGTTGATTTAAAATTGTATACATTTTTTTTTTAACAAAAGTGAAATTAATTGTGACCAAAGTTGTCCTTAAACTTTTGGGGTACACAAAATACATGTGTGAAAATATAAGTTAAATGTTGATCTCTTAAAGAAAACGACGTGTTTTATTGTTGATATCAGAAGGAAAACCCTTAAGAGATGAGGATATCCTTCAGGAGCTCCCAGTGGGAACCACTACAACCTTTTACTTCAGAGACCTGGGATCTCAGATGTCTTGGGGAACTGTGAGTGTTTTGACCAACACAAAATCACATATTCCAGTGGTTCTCATTCTTAACCTGTCACATTGTCAAAAACAATATTCAAAGAAGATATTCTGTTATTTCTGCTATAATGACAGTGATGCTGTCAGGTTGAGCTAGGCAGATAGAAATGAAGGAGCAGTGATAAATCTTAATATCAGCCAGTTAACTTTATTAATAATAATAAAAAAGAAAGATCCAAAACAGGATTTGCAGCGTTGGCTTCAACTCAAAGACAGTACAGGACAATGGACAGAGCTAAACTTAAATACACAAAGGAATGACAAACTCAACCAGAAACAGGTGTGCAACATAATTAGTAACCATAGCAACAAAATAAGTGTGTAAACGTGGTGAACAAAAGAAAACTGAACACAGGAAAACAATGTGATCCAAACTAAAAGTCCATAAAACAGAACAAACCTGACGTAACTCTTCTGCTTAAATAAATAAGTCCTAGAGCCTTTGAAACACATGAGTGTGAGTAAATGACGAACAGAAACATTAATAATGCGCATTTAGTAGCATTTTACAATGGCTTTGAACAATCATAATTTAGATTCAGCATTATGATCTTTGTCTAATCTTTCACTGGCATGTTAGAAGGTGAAACGTTTGGTTGTATCTGTCCAGCTCATGTAAAAGTCAGCTCAGTGGTTGTAATGTATGTGGTTCGGTTTTCTCTCACCTCCCTAGTAATCAATCCTCTTTCTCAGAACATGTAATCTCTCTGGCACCGATTCTCTGCAGGTGTTGATCCCATTCACCTCCCGTTCACCTTCTGCATGCACAGCCCACCCCTGTACTGACTCCCAAAGGGGAAGGATGATGTCAGCACACTGTTCAAATGATCATAAACGTGACAGTAAAAGACTAAAAACTGCTACAGTGAAAACCTGTTAATTAGTTAATGGTAAGTTCCCTTTCCGCTGAGGAAAGCGATATCTTTGTCTTTGTATCCTTTTAAAAGCCCTCAGCTAAATCTATTAGTAAGTAATAGATTAATAAGACCAAAGATTGCTCTTTTGATGTACTTAAAACAAATAAACGAATTATATCACTTTTAACCACTATCTACATAAGAGCCAGCAGAAAATTCTAGAAGGACTGTCTGAGATAAAGCTCCAAAAATGTCTAAACAAATTTTCAGATAGGTGTTGTTTATATATAAATCATACATCGAAGATCTAAACATCTACATTCTCGCCCAAAAAAAAAAAACGTGACACAATAACAGTAGTATTTTTAAAATGACAGTGGGTTTGCTCTTCCGTCATTGGCGCTCGCTGTGAGAAATGTTGCCAGTGTAGATCTGGCAGAAACCATCAGAGTGATTCAATTTGTGAAATGTGATGTTAATAGAATATCTAATGCCCAGAAAACGCTCTCAGCCAATCAGATTCAAGATAACTTTTACTGTGAATGGTCATGTTTACTTTCTTATCGAATGTCCTTGTCTGGTAATGTGCAATTCAGCGCACTATACACTCTTGAAAATAAAGGTTCTCTATTGGCATCTGTGGTTCCATGAGGAACATCCATGGAACTTTTCCATTGCACAAAAGGTTTTTGTAACACCATCCAGTCAGTGGACAAAAACAAATCCTCGTGATCCTCCCTTTTTTCTCCTCTCCTTAATATTGTTTAACATGCTTCCCATTACAGCATTGTTTTATGTTGCCTTTATCAGTGTGTATGTGTGTTTGCAGGTGTTCCTAATCGAGTGCATTGGACCACTTGTCATATACCTGCTGTTTTATTTTCGACTCCCTTTAATCTACGCTCCCAAGTATGAGTTCACCGCCAGTAAGCATTTGGTTGTGCAGTAAGTATCATGAAGCCCACTGCCTTCAGATGTGACTTTTCTGTTAGTCTGCTGGATTCAGGCCATGGACAGTGGGAACAGTGTCTCCTAACAGCTGACCTACTGGTTAACCAAAATACTGACCCACTAGTGTATTTTGGGAATGATGTTGAGAGGCATTTGATTAATGTCTCTCGAGAGTAAACTTTTATTTGGTGATCTGAGATTAAACCAAACTTCTGTCTGTTCTCCACAGCATAGCCTGTATATGTCACTCCTTCCACTATGGGAAGCGCATCTTGGAGACGTTGTTCGTCCATCGCTTCTCCCATGGCACCATGCCAATGCGCAACATTTTTAAAGTGAGGATACATCACAGTTGTGTGTGTGTTTTCAGTGTTATTTATGTTTATATACACTATCATTCAAAAGTTTTTCATGTTTTTGAAAGAAATCTTTTGTTAACAATATTACAATTTAAAATAGTGTTCTCTATTTTATTTTATTGTTATTCAAAGTGCAAGTTCTTGAGTACGGTACCATTATCAACTCCGTGTGAACTACAAAAAACACAAATTTGTGCATGCATATTACGTGTTCAGTCTTTAAGCAGGGTTGCCAGGTTTTCACAACAAAACCCGCTACACAAAACTATCCCAATCGCGTTTCAAGAGGGGTCCACCGCATAAAATTCGCATTCCAGGGGCTAAATATCATTCGAGGTCGTTTCAACCCACAGACATGAAATACAACCCGCAACAACGGTGTTAAAGTATCCCAATTCCGAGGGAAAACCCCGGACTTGGCAACACTGTAGTGTTTCTTTACAAATTGACATCACCTACTACTGGTCTGGCATGAATAATACAGCGTTTTTACAGATCCGTGTGAATGGGGATTGCTTTGATAATGTTGTCGTCTGTAAGTGAAAAATGCAAAGGAAAACTTTGTTGTCACGTAAACATACCCTAAATTACCCATCTTTAGTTTCCCATCTAGAGGCCGCAGCCCTTCAGAGTTTAGCTTCAACCCTAATTAAACTCACCTGATCACACTAATCAAGTCCCTCAGGCTTATTTAACTAACGAGAGGTATGTGTGTTGAAACAGGGTTGGAACTGCCTTCACGTGCAATGGGAATTATCGTAAATACGAGTTTCCTCGGTAAAAATGGCACAAGAATGCCCTCCGATGTCATGTTTACCACTGGGAAATTTGGAAATAATTTAACTTTTCAAGTGATGGATGACAAACATGCAAAAAAAAATATAAAAATAAAATAATAATCATATTATTTAAATGAATATCAATAAAACATTGATTTTATTAAACAGGGAGTCTGTAAATCAATTGCAATTGTTTCTTCAACAGAACTGCTCCTATTACTGGTGCTCTGCTGCATGGATGGCTTATTACATCAATCACCCTCTCTACACACCACCATGTATGTAATGCCTCACTCAGCTGCACTTTGACATTTAGATTGTTATTGTACCTTGAATGTGCTGAACTTCTGTCCCTAAAGTCAGTTTGTTTACATGCAGATTATGGGGAGAAGCAGGTGAAGGCAGCATTGGGAATCTTTCTAGTAAGCACTTTCCACTGCCTTACCTTCTCCAGTAATGTGTCGTGTATCTAGCTTATCAGACTTCTTCAGTTACTTATTTATGATTTTTGCAGTTCTGTCAACTTGGCAGCTTCTCGATTCACATGGCTCTGCGTAGTATCAAACTATCTGGTAAGAGCTACACTCAATAAATCCCAAGTCAACCACTATGGGTTTGTGAATGTAACGCATTAAATTGTTTTGTTTTTTTAAAGGCTCTAAGAATAAGAAGATTCCTTATCCAACCAAGAATCCTTTTACATGGATATTTGCACTTGTTTCATGCCCAAACTACACATATGAGGTGAGATCCATGAGTGATTGTTGTGTGAGTGATTAATGTATTATGGAGCGTCGCAGTGATGACCTGTTTTTGTAGATCAATCCGTAAATTAAGCATCTCCCTCAACAAAAAACCCAATAGGAGTTTTCCACTTGCTTTTGAATCATTGCAGAAAATAAGCTCTGTGACCAACAAAACCTTTCAGTCATCATGATAATCTTCACAAATGAACACAACTTTTTTGGATTTTGAAGCTTAAGTACAGTGCAGTGCTCACTTTTTCTGCGGCATTGGTTACAGATATAATTTTCCCACTGTGGGACTGTGTACTTTAAGGGTTATTTCACCCAAAAATGAAACTTCTGTCGTTAATTCCTCACCCTCATGTCGTTCTACACCCGTAAGACCTTCATTCATCCTCGGAACACAAATTAAGATATTTTTGATGAAATCCGATGGCTCAGTGAGGCCTCCATTGACAGCAAGATAATGAACACTTTTAAACAAAACATATTTAAAACAGTTGATGTGTGTACAGTGGTTCAACCTTAATGTTATAAAGTGACGAGAATTATGTGCACCAAAAACACAAAATGATGACTTCAACAATATCTAATGATGGCCGATTTCAAAACACTGCATCAAAGCTTTACCAATCGTTTGTTTCAAATCAGTGGTTCGAATCGTGCAACTGCCAAAGTCATGTGACCCACGAACAGACTGGACTGATGAAACCTGCAACGATTACCCTACTATTAAAGCATTATTCTGATGTAAACAATAGATGATATTCATTATTTATATAACATTACCATACAATTCTGACTTTTCTCAAAATTACGAGTTTATATCTTCCTATTCAGACTGTATAACTCACAATTGGTAGTTTAGATCACAATTCTGAAAAATTTTTTATTTAAATTGACTTGAATTTGAATTTGAAGGGTCTGAATGGCCCCGTTTAGTTACTGCTGTCCGACAAGCCGTGCTCTCTCACACCACACATCATGTTCTCACACAGTGAAAAATACATCCTGGAGCAAAGAGGACACTGACAACACATCGACAGACATATGAAACAGTTTCATATTTAATATATCGTAATTTTTTAAAGAAGTTTAAACAATAAATAGCGTATAGTTTCTCTTTAATGTGTCGTGACAGATCGCTGTAGCTGCTTCAAGCGACTCGTGAACCAACATCTCTTCATACTAGTTCATTTATAGCATCAACTAAACATGAATGAACATCAGAAGGAATGTTGTTTCAAGCGCGGAAAGACGTGAGTACACACAATTTATCAAGTTCAAATTCCCCAACGTTAATCTAATAACTCATCGGATTGGTTTGTTGGACAAAATGGCGAATTCAGTGTTGTGATTGGTTAGAATTGTGAGATTGTATTGTAATTACCTTTTTATTATCTTATTCTGTGGCTTCCATTGATTGCTACTGCAGAACTGTCATTTTCTGCCACCATGAGGTTCCGCCCACAAAACACGTCATTACCGTTTTCAAACACCCAAATGGTCTATATTTTTACGGCATTGTTGTCGAAGAGTGATTGGCTGGTGATGTGGATTACCTTATTGTAGGTAGCAAGAACATTGTACATAGGAAAAACCCCAGAGTTAAATCAGCTCTGCTCAGATAACATTTGGTCCCTCTCTAAATAGTGTTAAAGTAACACTCTTCAGAGATTGAATGTATTTTATCTTCAGTTGATTTCATCTAAGACTGTGGCTGAAGTCAGTTGTAGTTCTTGTGTTTCTCTATTCTTTAGTGATTCTGCTTGTTAACAGCAGGTGTTCATCATTAATGTTCAATCATCGCTTAATTAATTGCTGAATTATCTCATTAACTTTAACTCTGCTTCAGTGTTACTTTAACACTAGAGCGGGACCAAATGTTATCTGAGCAGAGTTGATTTACCTCTGGGGTTTTTACTGTGTAATGTTGGATGCTACTGTCATAACAGATGTCAGTAGACCGGGAAGATTTTAAAACAATTCATTCATGAATCTGTTAGAAATTCCCTTCATTCGGTGGAAATACAAATCGGGAAACAGAAATAAACGAATGCGCCACTGAAAAGAGACGGGGCTATATTCTCACTTGGCCAATTGTTAGCAACCACCTTTTACAAGACATGTTAAAGCTTTTAAAAATTACAAGGGGTATTACTAATGTATTTTATGTCATAGAATAAAGCGTGAAAACTCGCCACAGACTTTATTTCAGGCATTTAACCAAAAACCCATTAACTTCAGGACGATTGAACCGGAAGTGCTGCAACTCCTTACGGTTTTGGCCTACAAAAATACATCATCCCTGCCAAACTATAGACCTCCTTGACAAGAACGTCAACGGCTCATTAGAAATAATGAAATATTGACCTCTACTGGTCACATAGAGTAAATAACAGTCTCTGAAACTGACCTGCGGTTCCTGTACTTCTGTAGCTTGGTTCCTGGCTTGGATTCACACTGATGACCCAGTGTGTGCCCGTGCTGTTCTTCACCGTGGTGGGATTCATACAGATGACGGTTTGGGCCAAAGGAAAGCATCGCAGCTACCTGAAGGAGTTCAAAGAGTATCCCACTCTGCGCTCTCCAATCCTACCTTTCATCCTTTAGCAGGAAAAACACCACTGAAAATAAGATAAAGAGTTTTGTTTTTTACAAATATAAATCAGTATTTTGCTAGTTTATATATATACAGTAAGTCTTAATATATATTGTTGTATGAAATAATTGCAGTAAATTATGAGACACTGTAATGTTGTATTTGTGTCAATTTGTTGCACTTTAGTAATAATAAATTAAAATGTTGGTT
Organism: Opsariichthys bidens; assembly: GCA_037194245.1. Lineage (NCBI taxonomy): Eukaryota > Metazoa > Chordata > Actinopteri > Cypriniformes > Xenocyprididae > Opsariichthys > Opsariichthys bidens. The sequence goes on from CM074277.1 coordinate 28,377,895, forward strand.
TTATTTTTATTGTCCGTATACATGAATACAGAAAATTGTGCAAAAACATACTCAGTTAGCAGACGGTTGTTTACACTACCGTTCAAAAGTCTCTTTTGTTCACCAAGGCTGCATTTATTTGATGGAAAACGCAACATGATTAATGTGAAATATTATTACAATTAAAAATAATTGTTTTCTATTTGAATATATTTTCAAATGTAATTTATTCCTGTGATGTTGCAGCTGTATTTTCAGCATCATTACTCCAGTTTTCATTCACCTGATCCTTCAGAAATCATTCTAATACACCGATTCACTGCTCAAGAAACATTTATGATTAATATCTAAAACAGTTTCATATTTTTGTGGATGCCTTTTTCAGGATTCTTTGATGAATATAACGATCAAAAGAATAAGTTCTGTAAAATTATAAATGACAGTTACTTTTGATCAATTTAATGCATTCTTGTTGAATAAAAGTATTAATTAATTTATTTTAAAAAAAAAAAACTCTTACCCCAAACTTTTTAAAAGTAGTGTTATTTTTATTTTATTTTTTGTCATTTGGCTGAAATGTGATCTGGACTTGTTTATGTGAACTTCAGCCACCTGAATCACAATCAAGTATGCTTTCCATTCCATGTGTTCAAGAGAACAAAATCGTCACTTCCTGGGAAATTGAGGCAAAATACCTGCAATATATATATAAAATATTTTAAAGTTGTTGCAATCAGGGAAGAAACCATGGCGTACATCGTAAATGGCACGCATCCCTGAGTGTGCGCTGAAACATAAAACAAACAAACAAAAATAAAAATAAAAACTCCTGTAATTTTGTGTTCAGATGCTGGTGTTTGATAATGCATTATGTGAGACATCTGGAAAGGAATTAAACCAAATCATTCTGATGACAGACTTTGGCTTTTGGCATTTCAGAAAGATCAAGCCAACATTTGAGAAGCTGTAATTTGATTGGATAACTGGACAAAGCAGCAAACCACTGTTAAGGCGAGGTCACGTGAGTATTATGTTGCTCAATTATGAGATTCCAACGTAAAAAGCGATCAAGTCCTCGTGGAACTGGTAATTACAATTAGAATATTGTGTTCACCATGTCACAATTACCGTAACGGTACTGAACTGTAAAAACTGTAAAAACCCTTCACGTACTTGTAGAACTTGTAATTACAACGTGTAAACTTGTAATTTTCTGAGAGCTACGACTTGTACATGAAAGTACAGTAAAAGCGACTCGAAAGCATACGGAGCTTTAATTACGGTAATTACCGCATGTGAATGCAGTTTTTTTTTTTGAGAGCTCCTGTACCATGTGACTGCTGTTTCAACCTGTCCGTTGCAAATTCATTTAGGCGTTGATAGTGTTAACATAGAAATGCATTATTCCCAGTCTGAGGATGTGAATAGCAATTTGCGCTCTGTCATCACGAAATTATGGTAATTACGACACAAGTTCTAAAAAGTGAAGCCAAAACGTTATGATCGCCCCCAGTATAGGTCATAAATCCCGTCCTTTCCATGGAATTTAATGGAATGTTGTTTCCAGCGCGGAAAGACGTGAGTACACCCAATTTTTCAAGTTCAAGTTCACCAACATTAATCTACTAACTCCCCTGACTGCTTTGTCAGACAAAATGGCGAATTCGGGGTTATGATTGGTCAGATCGCCTGTCAATCAAACTGTTTGCGAAGGGCCAATTGAGCGCATGCGTTTTATGCACATAGGCATTTCCATCCAGACCCGTGCTGGCAAAATGAGTTGCAATGAGCAAATTTTCATGATTTACTGCAATCAGAGAACAAATGACTGAGCTACACCTGTTTGAAGCTGAGAGAGTCAGCAAAGTCAATTTTGAGGAAAAAACGTGTTAACGTTTTCTGAAGGTCCAAAACAAAATCACCTAGCAACCATACCTTCAAACCCCTGTTAATAACACCAAATTTGGCACATACACCTCGTCAAAAGCAAATATCTATAGGAAAAATGTCATATTTCAATATTTTACTTGAATATTTTGAAGTACTCTAATTCTGTATGCGTTTATTGGGATCGTGTGCTGTCTGAAGCGTATTTGTGAGATCTGTCAGTCAGCGCGAGTAAGATCGATTTGTTTACATCAGCATGAGTTTGAAAGTCACATTTCACTCGTTCAGACTCATGCCATCAAAAATTCGCCATGAACATTAAAAAAATTGGAATGCTGCGCTTTAAAACGATACCAACCTTGTGGTATCAAAACGGCAATTTCCATGGTCAAAGGAAGGGTGCTTCTCTCAGAAAACATACAAATAAAGATACTTTTAGATGTTTAATTGCTATTTGAATCTTTGGGATCGCTAAATGAGGGCTTAATGGACTCATTTTTGTGAAAGTCTAAAATTCGACCAAAATCGACATTTTTTACTTGTTTAGCCTGTAGCTCGAATTTTTTGTGCTGACTCATTTTACAATCATGGGCCATATTTTTATGCGATATCCCAAAATTGACACGAAAATAGGTGGCTGGAAACATAGCAGGTAACTCACTTCATGTCAGGCACGATCCATAACAGAAAAGACTGATGCCACAAGTGCAATTATTTCAGATTCTGAAACTGGAATTTATTTCCTAACTTTGCATGTCCATTTAAAGACTGCTGCAAAACATCACTGAACATCGTACATTTAATTGGACAAGAACAATGTTTATACAATACTACTACACTGTAAATTATATCTGACAAAAAACACAGGTGAATGAAAAGCTCCACCATAGAAAAAAAATAACACTTCTACTAAAATGAATGGTCCCATCAGCCCTGTGAGGGACGGAGAGACAGACGCAGACAGAACAGAAGAACAGACTGCAGGGCTGAATCATGCGGCATGTCCTCACCAGGAAGAAGAGAAGATCGGCTGAGGAGGATTGTGCAAAATAAGTCTTAAAGAGTTAAAGTTTCCCCTCTTTTCATGGCCTGCGCTCTGAACCAGGAGCATTTCAGTCTGTTTGGCAGAAAACGAGCACTATGAGAAGAGGCGGCTGTCCTCCTGAAAGTGGCTTCTCTGCAGTACCTTCACATGATTCTCATAGATTTTGAGAGCGGGGCCAAGTCTGATCGACAGACCAGTCAACACGTCACTGCGCTGCATCAGCAGTAAGGACTTCCCATCTATTTCCTGTTGAAAGACACAAACGTTACTGGAGATCCACTGCACTGATCCAAGACATTTAACTTCCTGATATAAAAAGAAATAGTGTACACTAATGTTCAGAGGTTTAATACTTCTATTCAGCAAGGATTCAAAAAAACTTCAGATTCAAAACTTTCTGATAATTTACTCATCCAAGATGTTCCAAGAAATTAAGGTTTTTGAGGAAAACATTCCAGGATTTTTCTCCAAATAGTGGACTTGAATGGGGTACAACAGTTTGAAGGTCAAAATTGCGGTTTCAGTGCAGCTTCAAAGGGCTCTACACGATCCCAGACGAGGTATTCTCTAGTGAAACAATTGGTCATTTTCTAAAAAAACGGAAAATATAAAAACATATAAACGTTTTAACCACAAATGCTCGTCTTGCACTGCTCTGCGATGTGCCACACATTACGTAATCACATCGGAAATGTCATGTCTGACGTAAGCAGAAATACTGCGGTATGGTGAAAAAAATCCATCCCATTTTCTCCTGCAACTTCACAATCATCTGACAGTTCTTTTACCTCTTTTTTGTAAAGGCCGTTTGACTTAGTCTTTGCTCGCTTGCTTTGTAGACACTGGATCAGTACTTCCGCCTGCGCCACGCGTGACCTTTCCAACATGATTATGTAAAAAAAAAAAGAGGTTGTGCAAGACGAGCATTTGCGGTTAAAAAGTCTTTTTTATTTTTTTCCTTTTAGAAAATGGCCAGTTATGTCACTAGATAAGACCCTTATTCCTCGACTGGGATCGTGTAGAGCTCTTTGTAGCTGCTCTGAAACTGCAGTTTGGACCTTCAACCTGTTGGTACACTATATGGAGAAAAATCCTGGAATGTTTTCCTCAAAAACCATAAGACATAAACATCTTGGATGACATGGGAGTGAATAAATTATCAGGAAATTTTAACTCTGAAGTCAACTCATCCTTTACGATGCTCAGAAGGTGACAATAAAGACATTTGCAAAGTTTCTATTTCATAAACGCTGCTCTTTTGAACTTTCTATTCATCAAAGAATCCTGAAAAAAGAGTCATGGTTTTCATGAAGCAGCACAATTGTTTTCAGCATTGATAATGATAATAAAAATGTTTCTCGAGCATCAAATAATCATATTAGAAATGGAAGTAATGATGCTGAAAATTCAGCTTTGATCACAGGGATAAATTACATGTTGATATATATTACAATAAAAAACAGTTAATTGATATTGTAATACATTTTTCACAATATTACAGTTTTTTATTATCGCTATTTAAAAACATTTGTTGTTTCCAAGGCTGAGGAAAGTCTAAAATCAGAACAGATAAAATAAATGTCTTCCCCATTTTACTGGCATTTTAGTAATATGAATTAGGTGGAAAATGCACATAATTATCATGAAAATAGCATCTTTTGCATTGTAAAATGAAGACAATTTCTGTTAAGCAAAATATTATTTTTCTTTCTTTTTTAGATTTTGGGTTAAAATTTAACATGCACAGGTTTTTGACCAGTTTGTTTGACTACCGCACTAACCTGTGTCCTGAAAGCCAGCGCCTGCTCAGGGAAACCCACAGACGTGAAGTAATGGGCCACATCGGCCACGCTCCAAAGCAAAGGGTCCTGCCCGACTTCTTCCTTTACCACATCACTGAGAAATGACAAAAACAGCTTAACACCTCAAAGTTGATGAGCAATGCAGACTTCTCCATATCGTAACAATATATTAACCAATGGTGTGAGTTTGAGGTGGTACGATCTGACCAATGACACGTCCCAGCTGACAAAAATATGTTCCAAGGACGATTAATTTTTTCTTGTTTATGCGAAGGTTAAAAAAAAAAAAAAAAGAAAGCGACGTTCCATTTGATAATTTTAAAATACAGGAATGTCACTTTTTGAATTTTGAATGTTTTGGAACAAGAATGTTTAAAAAATGTTAAATGTCCCAACGAAAAACTTTTCAGAAAAAACGTTCCAAACGAGATTCTAAGAACATTATTAAAGACCAGATAACTATTAACATACGAATGTTTGTTCATAACTTTGACAGAACCTTGCCTGAACGTTTCTTTGAAAACATTCATTATTTGTCCAATTCTGCTTAATGCCACAGATATTTATAAACATTTCAGTGTTTATTGCCTAAGATACAAAGAAAATGTTAACTTTCACTCACTTTCCATCATTTAGCCCTCCATTGGCAAGCGTTTCTTCCTCTGTTGTGCTCTTGGGCTCCTTATTGCACATGTCATCTGAGAAAGCCCAATTAAAAAAAGAAAGAAAAGAAGAAACAAATGAATGTACAATGAGTTTATAGATATGGTGCAGGTTTGAAAATTAATGGGGATTGGGGCAAAATTGCCACTAAAATGGCCCACAAAATATCGATTGTGGCAATACATTTAGATCTGCGCATAATGCATCAGATTTATTTTTTTCACAATTTTTTTTGTAGCATTGAGCAACCATTAGTCACTGGTGAAAGCGCATATTGAGTGCAAATGCTCACTGACTCATTAGTTTGAATAAACATTTTGTTTTTTATGCTACCAAAAATAACTAATATGAAGTCCTGATTTTCTAATCCATAAAAACTAATTAATAAACATCTTGTTTTGTCAGTGTAGCCAACGGGAATATGATGAGCCATTTCCCAAAACACAAAAGTTTCTGCATTCTATCAATTGACATTAATAACAATCATTATTAAGAGCAATAATCAACAGTAATGATTTTTGTAATAAAACCACAGCCCTACCCTGTAATGAGTTAATGTTTTTATAATTTTATAAATGTATATATACTTCATGTTGGCTACACATTATGCATTTACATAGTAAATACAATTATGCGACCTATGAGCAGCATTAAACAGTCATTAAATAAACATTAATGTCATTTCAGATGCAGCTTCTGTTCTCCTTTGAAATCAAATGATAGCTTTTGTTGATGTTGACACATTTTATCGGCAACAGTCTATTGGTCAAATGTAAGTATTTGAAATATACAAGATACACATATAAAAAGACAACACAGATACATTTACTAAGGTAAACATAAAAATTACCCTTCCAAAGGTTAAAAAAAAAAATCCCCTTCCAGGAGGCAAACATTGCTCTTTAAAGGTGCAGTAAGCGATTTCTGAGAAACACTGTTGATATTTGAAATCAACCCAAACAAACACACCCCTCCCTTCATTGCCCCGCCCCCAAAATGCATGAACACACAATGCAAGAATGGATGTCTCTTTATCAAAGCTGAATTTAGGCTTCAAAAGAAAAGTTAAGAATAAAAAATGAACATACAGTACACAAGAACAAAAAAAGCACAAGCAAGAGTTGGTTGTCACCAGCAGCTCCTGACAAACAATAACACTCAAAACGGCCCTGTTACTAGAGCTAAAATAATAATTAATTAATAATAATAATAGTTTGTTACATTGATATAGCGCTTTTCTGGGTACTCAAAGCGCTTTACATATGGAAGGGGGAATCTCCTCAACCGCCACCGATGTGCAGCATCCACCTGGATGAGGAGACGGCAGCCATATTGTGCCAGAACGTCCACCACACACCAGCTTATTGGTGGAGAGGAGACAGAGTGATGAAGCCAGTCAGTGTATGGGGATGATTAGGAGGCCATGATGGACAGAGGCCAGTGGGCAAATTTGGCCAGGATGTCGGGGTTATGCACCTACTCTTTTCGAAGGACATCCTGGGATTTTTAACGACCACAGAGAGTCAGGACCTCGGTTGTAACGTCTCATCTGAAGGATGGTGCTTTTTTTTTTGACAGCATAATGCCCCATCACTATACTGGGGCGTTAGGGCCCACACAGACCACAGGGTGAGCACCCCTTGCTGGCCTCACTAACACCAAAGTTAAAATGACAAAAAGAGCATATCATACCAATGTTACTCATGGAGCAGAAACAACGCAACTTCAGGGTCCAATTTCCAGCCTTCCCGCTTAGGTCTGAGCTGAAAAGCTAATATTAACGTGGGTCCTAAAGCTCTTGTCTGATCATAACCTTTCTTTTTTGCAGTGAAATTCCTCTGATCTTTTCTCTTTTGTAATGTCTCTCAACCATCTCTCTTTCTTCAGACTTTCTTCAAATATCTCTCCTGATTGTTGATTGGCTACAAGTGTGTTGTGCTGCTCGGTCCGGTCCACTTTCAACTGTGTTTCTCAGAAATGGCCTTTAAATGGAAAAAATCATTTCTGACCCTGTTACGCTATGGACGTTAAGAAACACAGGCAGAATCCTCACCCTCCTCAGCATGATCAGAGACAGCGTGAGGCCCTCCATCTACCATCACCGCCTCTTCCTGAAGACAGACACACAATATGACACAGAGGAACATGACAGATGTGCTGTGATTGGAAGCAGGATGGACGTGCTTACAAGCATGACTGGATCAGGGGTGGGCGCGCTCTCCTCCACCCTCGGCTCCTCGGCTTTAAGAGTGGAGAGACAGATGGCCGCTGGCTGCTGCAAGACCTCCACAGATCCTGTGGGTCGCAATGACAAATATCGTCAGCTGAAATCTCTTTAGGACAGCGTCTTACACATTTACCAACTGTTTTTACTGAAATCTTTGCTTCTTCTGTCAGAGGATCTGCCACTCTGACCAAATACTAAAGGTGACCTTTAATGTCTCTGTTACAAGATGTTTCATAAGTCTCTGGTGTCCCCAGAATGTGTCTGTGAAGTTTCAGCTCAAAATACCCCACATATCATTTATCATAGCTTGACAAATTTCCCCCTATTTGGCTGTGAGCAAAAACATGCCGTTTTTGTGTCCCTTTAAATGCAAATGAGCTGCAGCTCCCCACCCCCTTTCCAAAAGAGGGCGGAGCTTTAACATCTTGCGCTTCAGTTACTCAACAACAACAAAGCAGGAGAATCTCACGCAGCCAAAATGAGGATTGTCAGTAACGTTGTTCACCTCAGGAGGAAATTACAACTTTTAGAATGACACTGGATGTTTCTGAACGGTTAGTGGATAATTTTATGTAGTTGCTGTGGAGTTGATTCAACTCCTCGACTAGCTTGTGCCGTCATGTTCAACTTTTGAACAAATCCAGTGAATTGATCCTTGTTTGTGAAGCAGTCCAGTGTAAAATGACGGCATGTCAACAACACTGTACTACAACAACTCTAAACCTTCTCTAAATTTTAGGGTTAGGGATGTCACAAACCCGGGAAGAAGCTCGGTTTAGTCTCTACCAGCCGTTTGTTGTAGTCCTTAAACAGAGAATTCTTTAAAAGTAAATATCTCCCATTGCATTGAGCGCCTTAACTTTGCAGATGTTGTTTATGCTCAAACTACAACATTACACACAAAATAAAGTTGAAAAAGTGAAATCATAGTCAACCACCCCTTCAAAAGGATAAGGGTGACAGATTAAACAACTGTCACAGATTGTGCTGCCACCACTTATTTTAATTGTCACTTTAGTTGTTTAATTGTCATTTATTTACACAATCACCATGGATCATCTGCGACAGGGAAAAATAAATTACGCCTTTATTAATTTAAAAAAATCACCAGTGATTAAACAACTAAAATATATTAATAAAATATTTGCAATTGCAAAAACACTGTTATATTTGAGTGGCCGTCAAGACAGGTGCGTTTTGGAGGGAGCTAAATCAGTCGCTCTAGGATTTTGCGACCTTGTGATCGCAAAAATAATAAATGCAACAATTCGCCGCAGTATTTATTTTGACATTTATTTCTTAAAAAACAAAATCCCCTAAAGGGACAAAATATTTTTTAAAGAATATATGATGGGAGGAAAAAATAGATCAGTCAATGCTTTTGTGTCTCACTCAAAAAATGTTTTGCATTCTCCCGAGGAACTTTTTGCTTGCTTACAAAGAACTTAAGCTTTGACATCTAGTTTTTCGTCCTATCTCATCCTCATGGGCAGGATTACTATTGATTTCCATAATTATAAACAAATGTGCAGGCAATAGTATTCATACTGCAACTAATACAACCAACATAAATTTAAATATTATTGGTCAGTTTTCACTGCAAAATGACACAACAATGCTGCAAATATTGGCACAATTTTTTGAGAAAAATCACAGCAATTTTGACAATTTTTATTTTTTGTAATATTGCAGTGTTTATTATAAATTATTTATCTATTTTTGTTTATACACCAGTTCTTTCTGGTTCTCGAATCTGATTGATTGACAGCCGTGTGATATTCTATTGATAACCGCACTCGTCCCTTTTCACCGTTTGTATCAGTCGCTTGAAGCGACTGTCATGACGACCAAGCAAATCCACTATATTTTTTACTACAAATACTTCTACCACGAACTGTAGTTTTTTTTTAGGCCAGAATGTAGTTGTTTAGACCTGAAATACGTGACTCGTATTTAATCATAGTACCTATTTAACATTTTGTTTTGATGCTTTCACAGATGTGAGCTCCAAGCCGTCAGCAGCCATTCAGTGCTCATGTACCCGCAGAGAACAGCTTCATCTCAGCCAATCCTTCAGGTATTTGCCGCTGGGTCTTAAGTAGATAGTGGTTAAAAATATAATTAATTTGGGGTATATCAAACGGGCAATATTAATCTATTACTTGTTCCAGAGCAAAACGATTTGGTTTAAGAGGAAAATTAAATTTAACTGTATTTAAAGTTTTGTTTAACTTTTGTACATTTGACTTAACTGTTTGCTTGTGTTTACATCTTTTATAATGGCTATTGTTGCTAAATGAATATCATTTTACAAAAATAATATGCAGTATTTGGTAATGAGAAAGAGTCTGTCGATAATATGAGTGAAAGTTCCTTTATTTTGCCGTTAGATTGTGGAAAGACACTCTCTATGAGTGAACAAAAACAAGGAAGTTGTTTTAGCGCTGTGGAAAATCCCTTTTAAACTTTTAAAAGGACAAAGACGCTTTCCTCAGAGGACATTCAAACTGATTTTTTATAGTGGATAATATTATGGGGACATCGACCAGAAGAATGATGCTATATCAGATGCAGGTAATACACTTGATCTCTCTCTCATAAAACCATAATACTCTACAAAATACAATAAGCTTCAATGAAGCGACTCCACAATCCTTCTTTTCTAGTTCTGAAGTGACGTTTTAGAATTAGTAATGGAGGCTTGAGCACAACTGTCACCTTGAGATTTGAATCCGTGACGGAAGGAAGTATTTCGTTTTTAAAAACACTCCGTTGTACTTATTGACACACTCATGCCGTCAAACTGTTGTATAAACGCAATATCACACTCTTAGCCGTGCAATATGGATGTATAACAGCACGCTGTGATTACCGACATCCGAATCACAGCTGTGCTGATATACAATTATATTGCACAGCTAAGAGTGTGATATTGCTCATTTAATTCACATGTCCTCAGCCTTTAGTCAATATAACTTCCCCGCCCCATTGTAGCAACTTCTCTTCTCTGATGATGTGGTTACTGGCGCGAGGGCGGAGCAACCTGTCACTCACATGAGATTCACCAATAGCAAACCACAACAATCAAATTAATTCCTGGTGGACAAAATCAAGCCCTACCCTACATTTTTTTTATTTTTTGAGAAGCTGTTGGATATACGTCACAATAGGTAAGAAAAGACGCTTGCAATTTCCATTGCATGCTGACTTCGTGTTAATTTGCAGTATGGTTTCATACTCATAAAATAACTAATTTATTTTAATTACTGTACGTACCTGTGTCCTGCTGGGCTGCTGACTGTATGAGCTCGGGCAGAGTGTAAGCGCTGTCAGCATCCTGCCTCAGAGCATCATGGGTAGGAGAGTTCTTTGAGGAAGTGGGTGAGGGTACAGGCAGGCTGGTGTTACTGCTGGTGATGGGACTCATGCCGATGCCCGAGTCAGCGGTGCTCTGAGCGCACATGGCATCCAGACTGCTCTCATCACCCTCCTCATCCATACTGCTGTCCATTCCTGCTGTCGTCGACATCTCGTCCTAAAAAGATTGCAGAATTATTTTATTTTACTTTACTTGATCACATTTAGACAAATACACTGCCACAGTCTGCCTACAATCTAGTCCAACATGAGGCTTCAACAGAACCAGTGTTGGGGTTAACGCATTAGAAGTAACTTGAGTTACGTAATCAGATTACTCTCCCAAGTTACTAGTAAAGTAACGCATACTCTTTCAGTTTACAACAAAATTACATTTTCAAATAAATAAGAGAAGTTACTTTTTCACATTTATAGACTGACAGCTCTCCTGTTGTCTCATGTTGAGAGAAATAAAGTGTAGAGTTGTGTGCGCTGTGTGAACATGATGGTTATTGTAGTTCTAGACTAAATGTGAACATGGGGGGGTAGTCGTGGCCTAATGGTGAGGGAGTTGGGCTTGTAACGTGAAGGTTTCCGGTTCGATTCCCATGCTGGCAGGAATTGAAGGTGAGGATTGTGAATAAACAACACTCTCTCACCTTCGATACCACGACTAAAGTGCCCTAAACCCCTAATTGCTCCCCGGGCGCTGTTGCAATAGCTGCCCACTGCTCCGTGTGTGTGTGTGTGTGTGTGTGTGTGTGTGTGTGTGTGTGTGTGTGCACTTGGGATGGGGTAAATGCAGAGCACCAATTTCGAGTATGCGTCACCATACTTGACAATACGTCACGACTTTCACTTTTTTTTCACTTTCACTCATCTCACTTGCACAAAAACTCTCAGTATTCCTCAAAATGAATAAAAACAGTGAAATGCAATCTCAGAATCTTTTTACGCAAACCTGTAATCACACAAATATACTTTGTGTATTTAATCTCACTTTATTAACCAATGTCTTTGCTGCTGACCTTCAACGATCTAATTCAACCACATTAATAAGCACAAATTACTTTAGATAAAATGAGTGTTGAACTTCCTTCTCCTGTATCCTTTTCTTCTCTAATCCAGAATGGCAGCACGGCTGAAAGGTTTGTTTGAGCTGTATCCTCTACTGTACAGGCATAAATATGCATTTCCTTCAGCCTGAGGCTTATTCGCTTCCCTTTTGGTGTAAAAAAAGCCTTTACATTAGCCAAAAATATAACTTGTTCGTTATTATTAAAAAGCAAATAAGCAAGCCCAGCCTAAGAGGGAAAACTAACGTAACATTAATGTAATACATTATTTTTCATGAAAAGTAACTAATAACGCAATTAGTTACTTTTTTAGGGAGTAACACAATATTGTAATCCATAAGTGAGTTTCCCCAACACTAAATAGAATACATAACGTGTGCCATTTAAAACTGAGTTTTCATACTTAATATAACTTATCTAAAGTAATTCGTTTTTTTCAAGATTGTATGTAAAATATCCATTCAGCGCAGGACTGCTTCAACATGATAGAATAGCAAAGAAACATGGATGAATGAGAAGAAAGAGTGGGACGTGCCTGATGATGAGTCATTATAAACAGTGAAAGAGAACAGAATTTGGTACTGGCTTTCTGTGGCGCATTTCCGAAGCACACGAGTACTGAATTCAGATCACTTCTGCAGCTTATTGCGCTTGAACGGCCAAATACACACATTTATATATCAAAATGCCCATAAACAGTCAGTTATGTCTAAAGTAAAAGTAAACAGTTGGACGAAATTATCATTATATTGGATCAATACATAAAGTCTTAGGATAAGGACACACCAAACCGACACGAAAGAAGTAAAAGCCGACTGTGTTGTCACCTCTCGTTGCCAAAAACTGGACGTGAACACACCCTACAGCCGACTGTCAGCCAGTGTTTTGCGTGCAAAGATGCCATTGTCAATTTTTACATATATATTCGCTTTCATTTCAAATTAAAAACGGTCCGACGTTGCCGCTTGGTGTGTCCCGGGCTTTAAAGTGACTGTAGCCTCATTGGCCGCATGTACATTAAATAGCTCAAAGTGAAACAATTCAGATTTTTTACTCTCATGTGACACAGATCGGACATAACCCACAAACATGTAAGCCGGAAAAAGGCACATGGATTCTGATATTCTCAGTTCGTCATCAGGCCTCATTCATCTGTGGAAACAAATCTGATATGAATCAGATACATGCCTTTGCGTCCGCCATGTACAGATCGCACATTCCCGTCAATGCAAGTTAAAAGTCATTGAATAAAGCGATGGAGGTGAATGACGTCAACTCAGGTGGACATCAAATGCAATCACATGACTCTTTTCAATGGTGCAATGCAGGGACGAAGGCTCAAACCAATGTTTTGCTGACTTTTTAAAGATTGCGTGGAAAACAAAAGCTCGTGTTATCATTTCATCTTCTTCTGTTGCAAATTGCGCTGCTTTTACTACGTATTTACTAACTTTTCCAGGACAAGTATATCTATCTTTGGTTGTTTCGCCAAGTGTATAGTGTAAATAAATATCGGATAAGGGTCACTTTTAAAAGATGATGTGAGGTGATGTTTTAAAAGAAGACCTGCAGTCTAAATGTCGTTAATGTTAATCAAACAGCAAAAGAAACGGAAAATCATGTAATGAAGGCATTTTTCTTTTTTACCCGAAATGTTCTCAGGACAAAGGTGTTTTACATAAATGTCCAAATTTTTAATGCGGCAAGCTGTAACGCATTTTAAATATCAACTTTAAAGCAGTTTTGCGTCAGCTTGTATATTTTAATTACTTTTTGCTTCATGTATTGTTTTTCTTTTATAATTGTTTACATTTTCCTAAAACACCTATAATAAACTACTTAATGGCAGACATCCCATAACCTAAATAGTGTACCAACATGCTTTGCTAAGGGTTCAGTGAACCGCCCTGGGCAATAACACTGGAATGTTCAATAGCCCAGAAATATTTTCACGAAAAAGCATAAGCATGATGGTGGAATAAAGAAAACATCTATTAGCATGGGCTGATCAGCAATACTAGAAATACCAGCATTTTACATTTGAACGAGTTTATTTCGACTACTGCACTTTGTGAGTATGCTCTATGCACTGCAAAACTGGATTAGCGTCGAGTCCTCTGAGGTATCTGAAGGCCGCGCGCACTGTTTATTCACACAGAAATTTCTCTTCGACCGTTTTTTTTTTTTCTGTACGCCTCAGTTATATCGGTAGTTGGCGCTATGGTATTAGGCACGAGAGCAGTGGACATACTGAAATAACTTATTCATACAGTATGAGGAACATTACGGAGTGAGTTTGCTGAACGGAGGCGCGCTGATCTCAGACTCGCGGTTCCCCGGCGGCAGGCAGCGCGCGCTCAGAATGAAGCGGGGCGGGCTCATGAATATTAAGTTACGTAACGTTCGCCAGCTGCATCAGAACGTAGCAAGCGGGCTCATGAATATTAATTACGTGTGGTTCATCAGCGGCTTCAGAACGTAGCGAGCGGGCTCGTGAATATTAAGTACGTGTGGTTCATCAGCGGCTTCAGAACGTAGCGAGCGGGCTCATGAATATTAAGTACGTGTGGTTCATCCGCGGCTTCAGAGAGAAGCTCGGTGAGCTCATTACATATTAATTAGGCAACTTCACGCAGCCTAGTTAATATTCATAAACCCGCCTGAGGCGCGCTGCCTGTCTGAGACAAGCGCGTCCCAAGGCAAGCCAATGTTAAACGTGGCTACAGCCGACATTTTCCCCCTTAAAACACATCCAAAGCGAACGTTCACCTTCGTGCACATGTTAACCCGTGAAAAATAAGTACCGCAAGTTCACGAGAAGCACTGACGACTTCGTTCGCACTTCGCGTGCACGGACATAAAGGATCACCTCGCAGCCCGTCCAATGACTCGCGCCTCAATGATCCCAATAAACTGTCGTATTGACTTGGACACGTACAAGTAAACAATCGCTATTGCAATCGCACGTGAATTGTCTAGCCATTGCAAATGTGTCGCTCCTTGTGCGAAATGCGTCAGTCGGCTGAGCCGTGATGTTTTGGTGACTTTCCCCCGCCGTGCACAAGCGAGTTTGGATTAACCGACAAGGATTTTATGGCTAAAGTTGAGTCGAGCGCGAACAAAAAACTCGCTCCGACAGATTTCGACCTCGCTTGCATTGTTGGCGATTTTCCGACGCTCATGAAGGTTCGTGCCGCTCCCCGTCTGCGCCAGTCCTCGCGCGCGTGTTTGCGTGTGCACTTGCCTTCACGTTCCGTGCGCCAGAACAGTTGAACTAGTGATAAAACACCGATACTTGACATTGCGCGTGATTTTTTGTGTGTGCTCTCTGTGCGCCAGCGCTCGGTTGACTTACTTCCATATCCTCCATGTGATCCTCATCCACGGGACCCAGAGCGCTGTCGCCGGTGTTCCAGTCCGCGGGAGAAGGCTGTTTCACCGCACATTTGCTCTGCTCGGTTTTTCTCCTGCCCCTCAACACCTTTGCGGCGTTGCGATAGGACACCGAGCCTTTATAGTTGACTTTCAGCACCGTTCGCTCCTCTATCAGTTTCTCTAGTTCTGAACGGGTTCGGTCCCAGTCCGAGCCGTATCGTCTTTTAACCATTCTGCAAATTCTATCCAGGTCCGGTCGCGCTTTTCTCGACCTCAGCGAGTCTATGGAGCCCAGGATCCATTCGCGGTACGGCGTAGACATTATTCCTAATGGGCTTCAAGCTTGATAAGAGTGGATGAAGTGCGTCAGTGTTGCCTTCGACGTGACGCTCGCACTCTTTCGAGCTGCGGGGCGAGCGCGCTGGAGGAAAAAAAAAAAAGAAAAAAACGGAAACATACTGTACGCGTGCGTGCGTTGATCACATTGAGCGCTTAAGGTGGAATGCGCGAGATGCGCGTCCCGCCACTAGGAGATTTAAGGAGGCTTTGTTCTGTTCTGTTGTTCTACGTGCGGCTTAAAGGTCTGTTTTGGAGTGCGAGACTAGCATGCTTCTTTTTTAATAATAATAATAATAATAATACGCATTAGTCGACGGTAAAAACTTTTAATTTCACATTCATTGTTTAAGTAAACCAGTTATCTCAGAATTAAGCGAATTAACTGAAAAAAAAACTTTTGCATTTTATAAAGTAAACCAATTAGTGGAATATTAGCTATGTACTGTATACTAGTAAAGTTGATCAAACAAGACATATGCAACGCACATTTCAAACAGTATAATGCTAAATTGTTAGCTTATTATGCTTCATGTTTAAAGTGATTAAAATGGACAATTCTTATTTTTATGGAGTGTTGCAGTATTTTTTTATATGATTTATCCGTGTATATTATTTTTGTTTTATTCATGTGTCCTCAAAATAACTTGCTGCGACTGCCATCTCTTCGCTGATGATGTGTTGGCTGGCGTGAGGGCGGGGCAACCTGATCCACCAATAGCAAACCACAACCATCCAGTCACACCCCATGGACAAATCAAGCCCCGCGCCCTACATTTGTTTCTCCTTCCAGAAGCCATTTCACAATTTACGTCACAAACAATTATCGTAAATTCTGTTTCACGCTGACTTTAAATATAATTCCAGAATTGTTTGGCATTTTTATTAAACAACTTTAATAAAAACCGCTTAAATCGGAAATCCAACCAATTAGTGAAGATTGGATTGTTAAAAAATTCCAGGTTATTGATGACATTAGAAGTGGAAGGTCAAGTAAAGTGCATTGCATTGAGGGATAAAGCATTGTGCAAGTGTGCTCTGTTGTATCCTCCACACTTTAGCAAATGTAGCATCATCTCAAGGAGATTTACATTTCCAGCAGAATGCTGTCCGTTTGCATTTCCACGCATCTCAAGAGGATCTTGCTCGGCCCCTTAAATTCACGATAAGAGGTCATGGGCGCTCAGGTCATTCTGAAACAAAATGTCATGTGACTAATGACTAGACACGCAGGATAATGATTTCATGACAGCACTGATGCGCCACTGAATCTAAAAGCGAAAAAAAGTCCAATTCTTTTGTCACATACAAATGGTGAAACATTTGCTACAATAAAATTTGATATATTCTGTGCTTTGCTGAATGTCCTTAAAGGGATAGTTCACCCCAAAATGAAAATTGTCCCATGATTTATTCACCCTCAAGCTATTCTAGGTGTATATGATCTTTCAGATGAACACAAATGGGAGATATATTTAGAAATATCTTGGCTCTTCCAAGTTTTATAGTGGTAGGGAATGGAGGGTAGGATTTTGAAGCCCCCCAAAAGCGCATCCATCCATCACATATATAATCCATTCGGCTCCAGGGGGTTAATAAAGGCCTTCTGAAGCAAAGTTATGTGTTTTTGTAAGAAAATTTTCCATATTTAAAACTTCATTAACTAAAATAAATAGCTTCCTCCAGACAGCTGTAAGTATTGATTTGCGTCAGAAGAACCTCTGACCTGTCACATGACGAACACACAAGCTCAGAGGATAAAGCAAAACACCGGTCACGAATTAGACGTCTAAAACAAGATATTTAAAAGAATTATAAGAGTTATTTGATATAAGAATATAAGAGAAGAAGAGCCTGAGTTTGTTTGAACCACGAGAAGCAGAATGACAAATACCCATCGCTTTGCTTCAGAAGGCCTTTATTAATCTACTGGAGTCGTATGGATTGTTTTTAATGATGGATGGATGCATTTTTTGGGGACTTCAAAACACGCCCCCTTTTCACTATCTTTATAAATCTTTAGAGAGCCAGGATATTTTTAAATATACTTCATATTGTGTTCGTCTGAAAGATACTCATATACACCCGAGTGAATCATGGGATAATTTTCATTTTTGGAGCAACCTTGAATCTAACTGAAATAAAAACAAATTTCAGAAAAAAACCCAACAACATTATTGTAATTTTAACAATTAAAACTTTATTGGAATGATACATGTTGCAAAATATTATTCTGTGTATTTTTTATTTTTAAACATACTCGATGTGTCCTACGGGTATCCGTCAACTTCTCCAGAAGGTAAAATAATTAAGACTGTTAAAGGCAGAGAATATACAGTATTGTTTCCCGAAAAGGTACAATAGACTACACCATCACCATACCCATGTCGGGAGGAAAGAGACTCCTGTTATTGAAAATACACTTAGAAAATATGCAAAAGTAAATCAAATGTTTTCTTCATGATTTTTTTTTTTAAAAAGCAAATAGAAGAGTGTAGGAAACTGGATGTGTAGAAAGGCAAACTGTATCATGGACTGATGCGCGCACACACACACACACACACACACGCACACGCACGCACACATACACACAAAGATGATTGACAATGTAAATGAACAGATGAGTGAGAGACTGGAAGATGTGTGACACCCATGTATTTGACAGGGAGGGACGGGGCCTTGAGAGACAGGCAAACGTGGAAGGATGACACGTGAATACCACCAAGAACGTCATGCTCTGACACAAAAAAAAAAAAAAAAAAGGTGTGTAATGAAAGGTGCATTTGAGCCATAATTTCCCATAATCTCCAGTCAACGTTTTAAACCGCTGTTGCTTAAAACAGAAGCCTTCCATATCATGATCGAGCTCAAAGATGAGGGCGAAAAGCTCATATGAAAGCCAACCTGTACATTATAACTCAGTGCACCAGTTGAAGATAGTCTTACGTTGCTTCTAACATCACAAAACCAGTGCCGAAGAGCCTGCAGGGTAATCGAAATGTACAGAAGCATCCTTTGAACACTGATTGTTTTGTTTTCCAGCTATCGAAACCCTCCTGTTTGTACACCCATTGTATGAGGTCTCCAGAAATGGGGGCGAGTAAATTTCCCAGCAATTGCTAGGCATGCAGGGAGAGGTATGAGGAAGAGAAAATCTAAACCTATCCCAAAGTTTGGTGAAATACAAACATCTACCTTTTGCTCGTCTGTTTCTAAAAGGTACATCAAAAACTGACCCAATCTGATCCATTTTGGCTGTGCACCTGGCAGGTTGCGGTGACGTAACATTTCCTGAGTGGGAAACGTAAATGTAATTTGATCTTATACTGCGATTTGAATGGCATCATCTTCAACGAACAGCCATGTAGTGTCCAATAGAAGCTACAATTATTAAAAAGACATACAAAGTGTTACTTGAAATACCATTTTAACCTGGCACCAGTCTGTAGTTTGCAAACACTCAGCGAAATCAAGTTACACTACTCATCGTAATAAAAAACAAAAACAAACAAACCAAAAAAAAAAAA
The DNA here is from genome assembly GCA_037194245.1 of Opsariichthys bidens. Taxonomy (NCBI): domain Eukaryota; kingdom Metazoa; phylum Chordata; class Actinopteri; order Cypriniformes; family Xenocyprididae; genus Opsariichthys; species Opsariichthys bidens. The sequence continues at coordinate 28,397,169 of CM074277.1, forward strand.
AAAAAAAAAAATTTCACACAATTTAGAAAGAGGAGCATCTAGTGCGGCACCTAATGCACTGCGGACTCCTTAGGAACTGAGCTATAAGCGACAATTGGCGTCTCACGTTTAAATGTGAAGCGTGTCCATTTTGTGCCACTAGAGGCAGCAAACAAAAAAAAAATGTAAAAATAAGTTTTATCAATCCATTTGAGCCACTATTTATTGTCCTTTTCATTTGGTTACTCAAACAAACAGACTGCAGTTCAGTTTGGTGCCACTAGTGGCGCACTTCACCTTTAGCATCTAATTAAATATTCATTGACGAGAAGCTTTCCAAGCATAACGAAATAAAAGTTGCAACACACTACGCATTATTGCACACTTCTGCAAACTAAACAACAAAACAATCATGAGGACATTTGCGTTTAGATTGTCTTGCATCCTACTGAGTTAAAGAGCAAGATAGAAAGTTAAATTTTTATCAGTTCATCGGATGATATTTCAACAGGCCGAATGGCGCTTCACTAACTGGTCTTAATAATGCACAACAAAGTCTACATGAACAACAAGCTCTTTTTGAAGCAGAAATGGAGACTGATTAGTGAAGCCCTAAAGAGTTAAAACGTATTGAATATCCGGCTAATTTTCGAACAATGTTTTCTGTAAGGATATAAAAAGAAATACCAGAAAGGGTCACTGGCAGGTGACACGGCAGAAACGAATAATAATAAAAAAACATCATCATCATAATCACCAGGAACCCAGTGTTACCACAGAAACAGTGCCCTCCTTTAAAAGCATCATTCTAAAAACCAGAAGCTGTTAAACAAGCCTTTGCGCTCAACCAACACTCGGCTTTGTGTCGATTTACTCCTGGAAAATTCATCTTTGAATCAAAGCCATCTGAGAAAAAGTGTAAAATCATGGATTTGGAGCTTCAAGTACCCTTGTTCATGCTACAGATCTGTAGTGTTACGCTCTTATCGGCGGCCATTTTCAAGCCAAAGCAAGTTCTACTCATGCGACAAAATGGGTTTTTTGGACAAGTACTTGAAATACACAACATAATCTAGAGAACGATGATCCAAATCAACAATCTTCATGCCAAGCGGCTGATTCTGCCTGATCTTAGAGCACTGTAGGAAATTGTAGCCAATCAATATGTGATGATAAATTTAAAGGATGCTTGAAATTCGAATGGGAAATGGGTGATATCTTAAACAAAAAGCCAGAACTCTTGAACAGTGTAAGTTGGACTGATTTGGTACTGGGTGCCAATAGGTGCACAGGAAGTAAACAAGATGTGACAGCGTGGAGAACTACAGAGCAAGGACACCTTTGCTGATAAAAAAGGGGGGTAATTTTCTCTGGAGAAGCCAAAATTCAGTACCAGAAAGTAACCTCTATATCTCTGGAAGAAAAAAAAAAAAACAAAAAAAAAAAAGAAGAAGTCACAAATATCCCCATGCCAGCCAGTCACAGAGAAGTGACTGAATCTCTGCCCAATGGACCCTGGCTACCAAACAAGAGGGAAAACATGAAAATGGACAAGTAACAAGTGACGAAGGATCTGAAAAGGCAACACTGCTGGCGTCTCTCAGGACTTTCTGATCTTTTTCTCCCTCCATCCGTGTGTGAGGGCTCTACGTTGTTGTCGTTGTTGATTTTGTTGTTGTTGTTACCGGATACAGGCTCAGTTCAGTCCCATCGTCTCACCCTGGAAAACTTTTCTTCTCACCGTTGCCCCACTTCTAATTTCTCTCCATCCCTCTCCTCCACTGCTGCTGCTTCTAGAATTCAGCAAACTCCTTTCCACATTTCTCTGTGAAAGAGACCCGGATTTCTTCTTCCTCGTAGTCGTCAAAGTTGCTGGTGTCCCCGGGGCCTTTGCACTTAGGGATGAAGGGGGCCTCCACCTGAAAACAGACAAATATTCACGGATGAGTCAGCAGAAAAGATCAATACATTTTGATTGAATATTACAAAGACCATAAAGGCGAACACTAAGAACGAATGTCATTTATCAGGCCAAAACGAAGATGTCAGTTCTGGATGTTAAACACCTTTGAACTACCATTGGTCGGTGACCATGACGTAATTAATGGGTGTGGCTCTGAGACTCCACCTTCTTTGATATGGAAATATTCTCTGGTTCATTTCTTCTGTCCGGTCCATTGAGGTCAGAAATGTAACGTAAGCCTTCACTTTGGTCCTAATGCTCTGGTTGTTATGCGGGACTTTAATTTTGAAGACGAAGCAGAATTTTATTTGAACTGTGCTGAGAATGGCTTAGTCAGAGCCTGAACACACACTGCTACCTTTCTTAGTCTTCATTACTTTACAATCTGTTTAACAGTCCTATCTTATACGTTTAAAAAAAAAAAAAAAAAAAAAAAAGAGTTAGTATTTGACATGTGGTTGATGCCCAATGATTAAATTTTTAATCTAATTAATTGTGTGATGTGGCGATTAATCAAATTAATTGCACATCAAATTGGCTGAGAAATTACTCCGAGATAATTTAAAGTCATTATTGTGTAAAGCATCAAATAGACATTACAAAAAGTAGCTTCAGCAAGAAATATTTTGAAATGCAGCACTCGATATTGCACTCGTTGCTTGTGTGATGTTGCTAATCATGTTTTTTCCCCCCACATCTTGAATTTCAGTGACTTTCTGACTGTAGTATATGCTTCATCACGCAGTGAGTTGTTGCCCTGCATCATATTTGTTATCAAATATGTCTGAAATGTCAGATGATCTACGTAGTTCTGGGGCGGGGCAAGTGCATTAACGCATTAATGATTTCAATTAATAATAATTAATTAATCTAATTAATGTGTTAAATCGACAGCCCTACTAACAATATATCGCTTATTTCAAACGTCTTTATACCCCTAAGTGAAGAACGAAAAAGAACTTTGCTGTGAGTATATCAGGGCCTTAACATGTACTGATAAATTGTTCACAAGTGTCAGTTTTGATATCGGTTGACTTGAAGATTGAGGAAAAGGTAAGAACATAGTAAGAACCCAGTCTGAATCCAGTACCTTCTTCTGGTAGATTGCAATCCAGTCGGTGGTTGCAAACCATTTGTGGCCCTTGATGTCATTGACGCCGTTCTTGAGGTTACCGAAGCGCTTTGTCAGATCTACCTGCAGCAGGTTCCTCAGCAGGTCCTTCAGGTCAGAGCTAAAATGCGAGGGGAAGCGGACCTAGAGGAAGATTGGAGACACACTGTCAGTGCTTGGAATTCACGACGCATTGACTTCCTAAACACCAGAAAACCGTATCGCATTTGACACAATGTTATTTAATAAACGAGTCAAAGCAGTTTATCTGTCAAATCCTAATTAACTGACAGCGACTGAACACTTAAATTATTAAGAGTGTAGAGTGCAGCATATCACTCCAAAACCACAAAACCAATGGAAACAGCTGCAAAAGACGACCGGTTGGATCTAAAGCCTTTAGATGACACAGTTCATATTTGTTAATTTTTTTCAACTTCAAAAGATATATTTATGGCTGAAAAAAAAAAAAAAAAATTATATAATATAATATAATATAATATAATATAATATATATATACACACAATTTAACTTAATTTTTTTTAGCTTAATATTTGATAAAAATTGGTAAAACCTTTTTAAAAACATCTCTGAATTAAACAGTTTCCTGGTAAAATTAAAAGCGGCAAAAACGCAATATATATTTGGTTATCTGAGTCAGTATTAGTTTAGTGATTTATGGACTATTACAGTTTTTATAAATATTTAGAATTAGCTTTTAGTTTTATATTTCCATTTTTTAATTTTTGTTCTTTTAAAATATTTCAGCTTAAGTTGAATTTTTTAGTAATTGTGTTAGTAATTTCAGTGCGTTAACTTATTTTAGTAGTTGCCTAACGTTCATTTAGTTAAAGTTTTTCTATCTATCTAATATTTATATTTTATTTTTATTTCAAATTAAAAAAAAAGTTTTAGTTAATATAACAACCTTGCTCTTAGTTACTAATTACTAATAGTTAGTAAAGATTTCAGTATTATTTATTTACTATTGTAGTATTTATTATTACAGCTTTAATTTTCAGTTTTTTTTCATGCTTTTGCCATGTGTTAGTTTTTTTATATTTCCATTTAACTTTAATTTATTTTTATTTCAGTTTTACTTTTAGTAATTTCAGTAAGTCAACTTAAATGAAAACTAGAAATGTTGCCTGGCAACTATCTGAAAAGCGTTAAAAAAAAAAATTACGACAAGGAAATATAATCCGCGTATTTTCTTGTCTGAGGTGAATATATATATCTGTTGTGTTCGTCATAACAAGAAGTTATCACGTTCACGTCATTCTGACTGTCATGTCATCAGACAAACGGAGTTCCGGAGATACTCGGATATTAATCTTGATTTCCCTTGAATTTCTTCTCTTGGCGAATCGGAGTGAACTAAGGCACTAATAGAGTTAGAGCACTAACTGCCAAGGTCTGGATTTGGTAAAAAAACAAAAAAAAACAAAATGTATTATCTCAAAAACACATGGAATATATGGCATGTGTAGCATGGGCTCACCATCTTTTTTTTTTTTTAATAAAAGCTTGATGCTGGCCCCAATTCACTTTCATTATATGGACCAGCGAGAGCAGGTTTTTTAATTTAAATTTCTCCTTTTGTTGTGCGAAAAAGAAAAGGCATGCAGCCTCAGAACAACACCAGGGTGAGTAATTGATGACTTAACTTTCGCTTTAGGGTGAAGTAACCCTTTAAGTTTTCTATCTAATATTCAGTTTATTTTACCTTTATTTCAAGGAACAATTTTTAACAATTGGTTTATATCAACAATACTGACACGTTGTACTGAGTGAAATCCAGTGCTGACTAATCCCTGTGCCCCGATATTACACGCTCACCTTCCCAGAGACAATCTTCTCGTAGATCTGAATGGGCTGGTCAGCAAAGAACGGTGGGTAACCAGCAGCCATCTCATAGATCAGCACTCCCAGAGCCCACCAGTCCACTGCTTTATTATAACCCTAAGAGACGGCGAGAGCACGAGGAGGAAAGGTTATTCTGGAATGGACTAGCCGATGCCAAATCAAGTAAAGTAGCTTTGTTACTAACTTTACTGAGGATGATTTCTGGCGCCAGGTACTCAGGCGTGCCGCACAGTGTCCAGGTCCTGCCCTTTACACGTTTAGCAAAACCAAAATCTGTTACCTGAGAATAAAGCAATAAGAACGATGATAAACAATGTATGTGAACAAAATCCGACAACACTGCTATCATTACATAAAGCCATCTCATTTGAAACCCTGCATGTTTACCTGAATGTATCCCTGCTGGTCTATGAGCAGGTTTTCAGGCTTCAGATCTCGGTAGATAAGATCAAGCGAGTGAAGGTATTCAAAGGTCAGAACTATCTGGGCGGCGTAGAATCGGGCATGAGGCTCACTGCACCGGACAGAGACACACAGACAGAACGTAAATATGCAGACATCATGGGACGTGCACACACAGTAGCTATTCAAGAATGAGAAAAAGACCAATTTGAATGGTATTAGATGAAACGGGGTCAACGGCATGTCAGGACACAGTCGCCACTGTTTGACACATGGCATATCAACTACCCTCAAATATTTCTTTATCTGAACGGCAGATTAATGTTTTTATTTTCAAAAGAACAAAAATTGTTTACGCTCTTCACATTGCAAACAGTGCAGCGCTTCCAGGTTCTACGCCAGAACGGAGACTCGGTATTGTCCGATGCCGTTCACGTAAGCAGCACAACGCATGCGTGCGATGCAGGAGCCGGTCAATGACTCTGCATTCAGACGTAAACACGGAAGCGCTGCAGTGTCTCTACAACAGCACAGAAGAATGACAAGGAACAGAAGAAATTGTTGAATAAAGTTGTAATTTTTGTTTTGTTTTTGCCCACACATAGTATTCCTGTCGCTTCTAACATTAAGGTTGAATCACTGCAGTCACGTCAACTTTTTAACGATGTCTTTAGTACCTTTCTGGACCTTGAAAGTGGTGGCTAAGTTGCCGTTTCAAGTCATATACCTCTCGGATTTCATCCAAAATATCTTAATTTGTGTTCTGAAGGTGAACGAAGGATGTGGAACAGACATGTGGGTGAGTAATTCACGACAGAAACTTCATTTTCGGGTGAACTAACCCTTCAAAACTAACCAAATTAAAGCCTGAACAGAGGATGTTTTGGCAGTAGTGTGATATGCACAGAGAAAAACTCACCTGAACCGGCCGATTCTACGTAAGTGAGAAAACATCTCTCCTCCGGGAACATACTCCATTACCATATACAGGTTAGTATTATCCTGAGAGAAAGAAAAGAATACAAAACCATTACAAAACCATTCTTCTCCACTAAATGGAGAAAAATCCTGGAATGTTTTCCACAAAAAAACCTAATTTATTTTCAACTGAAAAAAGAAAGACAGAAACATCTTGGATAACATGAGGCTAAGTAAATTATTTGGAAATTTTAATTCGGAAGTAAACTAATCCTTTAACATCAAGCAAGTCCGTGCGTAAGTAACAGTCACCTGCCCAGTCTATTCTCTGCTAAATGCATCGACTGACTTTTCACAACATTTGCGAACAACCACACACACAGCTGATACCTTGAACGAGTGCTCCAATCGCACCAGGAACGGGAAGCTGACAGCCTGCAGGATGCGTTTCTCATTCAGTGTGTGTTCTATCTGTTTCAGTTTCACCACCTGAAATACAAGAAAATTAGTTCCAACAAAAAGAGTTTTTGTTTCACTATATTAGTGAGGACATTGCACAGTCTTGCATTGTTTTTAAAACTGCTACCGATATTTAAAAAATAAAATTTGTTGTAAATTTAAAAAGATAATTCATTACTTGAAAAAAAGTAATCCGATTATGCACCTTTGTGCTACTTGTAACACCGTTTGTGATATTTCACTCTACAAATGAGGACATTTGGCCGTCACAAGTCTAGCCAAACCTGTAGACACGTACATACACATTTGATTCCCGTGAGAGTGTCTTACCTTCTGTTTGTCAAGGATCTTCATGGCAAAATGCTGGCCTGATTCTTTGTGCTTGACTAGCATGACACGCCCAAACGAGCCAGTGCCCAGAGTCTTCAACCTTTCAAAATGGTCCAGAGATGCAGTGTTCTGTACATTGAGGAACAGAAGATGGTAGTTTAGGTAAATACATTTTGCTTGTTAAAAATAAAACTTGACACCAACTGTTCTTGGTGTACTGAAACTTTGACTTTATTTTTACTTACACTACTTCAATGTTAACTAACAAAAAGATCTACATTTTCTGAAAATCATACCTTGAAATGTAGGTGCACCTTGTGTCCAGAAGGGGGCGCACACCATCTCACATTAACTAACTGGTTGACAAAGTGATTGTGAGCAGTGCAGAAAATGGGATTAACTGACCTGTGCTGGGTTCTCCCATTTCTTTAGGAAATCTTCTTTGGCTTTAGCGAGAAACTCCTTAACTGTACAAGGAGAAAGGGAGAAATAATGCGAGTGATTATGTGCACAACAGAACAACATGTATCATGTTGCACTCAGGGACATACAACTGTTCTAAGCAAATGTCTAAAGGGGACATTGCCTATCGAAACTGCTAAAATGTCAACACAAGTAGGACATATAAACAGTAGGGGTGACTATAACAGTATGGCAGCCAACATCAACCTTTTACAGACTCTAAAACACATTAAAGTCCAGAGTTGCTGGTCTACCCTTATTTATGACAGCAACTTACGGCATTTCAGTCAGCTGTGCTGTTTTAAGTCTGGGAAGAGTGCTGAGAACTACTACTTTTTCTACACGTCACTCACAATGAATGTACACAACGAAAATAACTTTATTCAACAATATTTAGTGATTTATGAATCTTGTTTCGAATCAGCGTTTTGGAGCACCAAAGTCACGTGATCTCTGTAAACGAGGCTCCATTACGTTATAAGTGATTGGAAATTTCAAAAGTTCGCGTGCCTTTGGCAGATTGACACGTGATCCGAACCACAAACAAAAGATTCGTGAAGCTTCGAAGCAGTGTTTTGAAATTGGCCATCAGTAGATATTGTTGAAAATTTTATTTTGTTTTTTTTGGGCGCAAAAAAAGTATTCTCGTCAATTTATAATATCAAGGTTGAACCACTGTAGTCACATGAACTGTTTTATAAAAATTTTAGTAGCTTTCTGGGCATTTGAAAGTGTTCATTATCTTGCTGTCAATGGAGACCTCACTGAACCATCGGATTTTATCAAAAATATCTTCATTTGTGTTCTGAAGACGAACGAATGTCTTGCGGGTGTGGAACGACATGAGGGTGAGGAACTACTGACAGAAATTTCATTTTATGAAACCCTTCTAATCCTTTAATACAAAAGCAGTTTATCAAATATTACCAATAATGTTTACATTTTTATAATTTCAAAAATAGCCATTCCAGCATGCTTTTGTTTTCATCCTTTATTAATGCTGATTAAAGATATAAATCAGTGAACTTCTGCATATCTGTTGAGCTTTCCACAGACTTGCGATTCTGTGCAAGCCTGAACACGGTAATTTAACTTCCAGTGCATTAACATTTTGTATTGACTACAGGGCTGGGCGATTTTTTCCCGATTAATTCGAGTTTAATGTTTTGCCATGATTGTATTATTTTTAAAACAAGAAATCAAGGTTTTGAAATAAACATATCAGCAAACATTACAATTAGACATTGACAATTCAGCAATGATAACAGTTAAGGCAAGAAAATGATCCAACCACATGACGTCAACACCTGATTAACTGCTCTAGTGTGACGTAGAACACGTCGCTAGTTTTTTAGCGGGTGTTCACTCAAAAATGCGTTATTGCGTTGAAAAAAAAAAAAAAAGAAGATTTCTAGAATGCCGTTTCATGGGTGAGACATTGCAAAAGATGCGAGACACGAGTGCCAAACACAAAAACAATAGGAAAAATAGTGCAATGGAATGCAAAAACCTGTAAAGAACTACAACTGTATGTTTGATATTTCATGTTTGTAGGCTGTCGTTTTCTGTTTTTACAATGCATTTGCTGTTAATAGTCTATTACTGGTTCATTTGCCTTTATATTTCATGTAAAAATATTTAATTAAGTAATTTGTTTTACATTAACACTACGTTGATCACTTCAGGTGTGCTGCACTTGAAATGTAACTTTAACCAGATTGTTAATAAAGAGAATGTCACTCGAGTCAACAACTGTTTACATTTTTAAGATGACTTGTTAAACATTTAAAAAAATAAAAATATTCGTGAATCAGTCAATTGTTCTGAGAGGACAAAAGACTTTTTTTTTGCCATATCACCCAGTCCTAATAGACTATGCCATTTTTCAAACTAACAGATAAATGCTCTAATATAAAACTAGCTAATACTTAACTTAATGCCATATAAAAAAAGGTTTTCATAATGTAAGTTGCAATGTATTATATATTTGCAGAATCAGATCAGAATTTGCAACAAACGTTATATAAAAAGGTAAATGTTTCAATTAAAATGTTATCTAAAACGCAAATAACAACAATTTAACAAGTAAAAAAAAAAACCTTGTCGCCACAGTATTGCCCACTTCCGTTTTTCATCATGTTTGTTGTGCGTTCAGAGCCTTTGGCAATCACTCTCATTGCCTGCTCGTGGTAAGGCCTGTTCTAATTTCCACTGTTGTTAAAACCACATCGACTGAGCTCATGTTATCTAATACTTCCTGAGTCCACCATGACAGAACAAGAGCTCAGACCCAAATCAATATCTACCGACTCTTTATCACTTCATATATCTCTAGCTGTGCTCATGTATGTGGGAATTTCTGGTTCAGAAATCTGGTGAGTGCACCAATGAAGTTACACAAATGAGCATGCTTTACTCTTTTTCTTACGGAGGCTGTGTGGGAACGTTCAGATTACAGGCTCTTCCTCATTCCACAACACCAGTGCTCACTCTGGGGAAACGCAAGCTGTCACTGCCACCGAGAAGATCCAACTGTTGCAAATGCTGCACTCAGAGGAGTTGGCCAAAGAAACGCAATGAAATCGCAGCCATCGAGGACCCTACTGTACGCCCCATGAAGCATTCCCAAAGTGCAACGCTTTTAAATGCGAAGCAGGGGCATTAAACGATCTCTCTCAGTGGTGGAAAGAGGCAGACGGTGTAAAGCGAGGTTAGTCACGCTCAAATCTACTGCCATTATCTCCGATCCACATGCTCCAGGCAGAGCCAGAGAGAGAGAGAGAGAGAGAGAGAAAGCCTCACCCCACAACTTCCCGTCAATTCCCCTGCCTTATTATCTCTGAGAGAGATTCAGAAGTGTCTCTCTCACAAACGCAGTGGTAGATGGAAATGCACACACTCCAGGGTCATATTTCTACTTCATTTAGATAATCTGTAGAGGAACTACAGTAGAAGGCAGGGGAGAGGAGTGTCCAAAGTTCACCTAAACTCGATGCTGATCCAACACTCAATAAAACAACAAAAGGTGCTTGAAACTGATTCAAAACAAAGGTCAGGCCTCAACAGCTACACCACGCAAACAACTCGAAAGAAAAAAAATCTAAGAATTACAATCAGCCACACATAAAAATAACCCAGCAGCAATTTCATAAATGGCTCAGGATATGATCCTTGCCTTTGTACTGGCTTCCCTGACAAACGGGTGCCATGACTACTGAAGGGAAATGACCGATTCCCACACACAGTTAGCCGTGCCCTTACCGTCCACTAGGAGCGTGGGACCCTCCACTCCTCCTCCTCCTCCTCCACCCCCTCCTCCTCCTCCCTCCGCTGATCCTCCTGAAGAACGAGATTCTCCTGAAGAACGAGATTCCCGCTTCCCGCCATGCCTTCTGGAGCTTTTTCGGTCACACATGGGCCCTGCCGAGACGGTACCTCCTTTCTTCGCTTCCTCACAGCATCAGGCTCATAGCCCTACGCCTCTTCCCAAGAGGTCCCTGCACGCGTGACCCTCGCATCCACTTCAGCTCAAAGCTACAGGTGTGCGCTCGACGCCGCTTTTGTCTCCAAGCGCAGCTGATGATTCAGTCTGCTGTTCCTGCTCTTCCTTGAGTGCCGAATACTGAACTAAAGCCCTCGCTTTCTGCGGCTCCACTCTCCGGACATCAGCCTGGTAAATCAATCGGCCTCATGCTTCGTTTGTATCAATATTTATTCTGTACACAGTGCCATTCCACTCACCCTCAAGTGGAACACACACACACCTAAAATGCAAGCACATACACAAACACATGCACTAGATTGATCCAAATAGGGACCTGGTCGCTAAGGGGAGGGGCAAACCTATAACAGCAGTTGCATCTATTGAGGCACAAGGACATTAAACAGACAGTGTGGCAGTTCCTACCAACTTGAAGGAATGGAGAAGTGGAGAAATGAAGGTTAAAAACACTCCAGCTTGGGGAGAGGTAAAGTGGACATAAAGGGGTATGGCATAACGTGGACCCTGTTGGTCCCTCAATTTTTGGCATTGTCCTCTAGTGGACAAAGTCCACAATTGATTAGTCAGATCAATCAGTCCGTTGCCCTCGGCTGCTGTTCCTTGCTCTGACGCACACCAAAAGGGGTCAGCTAGTGGTGCATCGACTACAGGAGTGCTGCTGGTCCACAAAAACACACACACACACACATGAGAAAAGCACCCATTTGCAGACCATGCAGCCTCAGGCCTGGCATTTCAGACTCTTTCAGGGAATAAATGCAGTGACACAGCAAGAATGAGGCAGAGGCACAGGAAGAGTCAGGGACAGATGGATTTAAAGACTGAGCCAGATCCAGCCACCCTGGCCAGGTGGAGACTCAAGGGACGGGGACACCTTTGGTAAGTCTCTCCATGACCTCATTTCTCAAGTCTATAGGTGCTGCTCTAGTCTAGGTATAATCTCTTTTCAGCTCTCAGATACTTGGCATGCTCCTGCAGGCTGACTTTGTGGATACAGAGTTGGTAAAGGTAGGAGCTATTTTAAGTAAATGTCCATGTGGGGGGTTTTTTTTTAAGGTTGAGCTTTATAAAATGTCAGGGAGCAGAGAATAGCCGACCAAAGAAAAGTTGAAAGGAGAGTTGACAAAATAGGACTGATTTAAAAGACTCCACCTGTTAAACATGTCAGACCACAAATTAAGTGCTTGTATTGCAATCGACAGACTTCCAAAAAGTCTTAACCAACAGTCATTTGAGAGTGGTTAATCGCCGCATGAACGGGTAACGCTGTTAGCATTAGTTCATAATTCAGACTGGCATGAACAGCAGAAGACTGGGACCCCAACAAAGCGGGATACACTGACAGGTTTCCAGGAGACAGACAGCCAGCTTCCCTGGAACTCCTGTATGACGCAGCCAACACCAGGCAACAGCACAAACATTAGATGAAGAATAAAAAAAAGGCTTTGTACCAAAGATGTGTGTCAGCAGTCCCACATCAATCCACAAAGCACACAGAGAGGTGCTAATTTAAACTCAATCTCCATATCACACATGACTTTATTTTACAACATAACTTGTTAAACCAAATATCTTTATGACCCCATTATGACAAAGGGAAGCAGGGTACTCAAAACAATAAGTTAAATATTATACAATGGTATTGAAAATCAATTTTCTGGAAAGACTTTATTTTAAACAACATTTATTTAAATACAAAAAATAAACTTTATCCTCCATTGACCTTAATTGATCACACCAGTCTATCACTATCCATAATCAAAAGGTCAAATATTTAAAATGACAATCAATTGATCTCTCTCTCTCATACACACACAAACACGCGCACACTTTGTCAGGCCACCACTTCCCAATAAAATCAGACAGGGAGGTAAGACCTTCAGACATGCAGGTTTCTCCGCCCCTTGGCCAAGCCCCGCCTTCCACAGTTACGTCCAAACACTCACTGTGCCAGCAGCCTTAACCCACATAATGCCTCAAGTCAGTCACTCACTCCAGCAAGAGGCCTCTGACTCATCCTGGGACTGGTAGTAGCCGCCCTCCCCGCTGCTAGAGTCTCCGAGACAGGGACCGGCTCGATGAAACAGCCTCTCTGCCAACCTCTGCAGCACTGACATTGTAGACAGCCGTGAAAGTCAGCGTAGCGTAAAGGCATCCGACTTCGTACAGCTGCGTTTCAAAACTCTTTTGACAAAACAGAAGTTAGGGTCCCTTCTTGTACGAGGCTCTTCTTGTCTTGACCTCTCTAAGGATTCAGGACTCGGGGCAGGCAGGCAGGGCTGAACCTTCTCCGTTTCCTTGCTTTCCTGTGCCGGGCTCACACACCCCGTTTCCTCCCGTGGGCTTCCTTGAACAGTCAGGGACTTCTGTTTCCACCACAGCCCACCTTAGCGTTAACCCTTACTGTTATACCTTGATCTGATCTACAGGGTTGTCTGCCATATCGTCCTCTCTTGTCCGTGCAGATGGTAAAATATGGACTTCCCCAGCTCATGGCCCCGGATGGCAGCCAGCACCTGTCTCTGGGGATCAGGGCAGTCCACCAGCGATGGAGCAGATAGGGATGTGAGGCATGCCATGAACAAAGTCCCCCATTCCCGCCAGAGGAGGGAGTGTAAAACCCACCGTAAAAAAAAAAAAAAAACACCCCATTTTTTGCAACTGAATGTATCAAGCATATTCAAATGACATGCAGTCACATGCAAATAGAAATCCACTCTTCACACATAGATTCTAGCAGCAGCATGCCACTGAGATCCATTTCACACATATCTGTTTCACCGACACTTACTATGCCTGATGGATGCTAGGCTCGAAAGGGGCCTTGAAAGGTTCTTGACTTTGTATGAAACGGTGCATTAGTCACAAAAGCTTTTTTAAATAGTTTAAGATGAAGTATAGCATATCCCACTAAACCACCAAATTACACTCCTTCAATAAGTTTCTTCTTCATAGAGCTTCACATTTTTCTATGAAAACACGAACTATGAACTAGGGGTAGATGGTATGACCAAAATGTTCATTTTAAATCATGATTTTCATCTTGAAGACGTCAGTTCTTCCTCACATAACACTGTATTTTCGGATTCCTTTATGTCACCTGAATGTTCTCACGTGTAAATAAGGCGAAGGAGATTTGCTGCTTGTAAACAGCATAGCAAAGTTTCTACCGGGCGATACAGTTCTACTGTCGCAGTGTACCCAAATATTATCATACCACCCATTCGTAGCGGGCAAAAAGCACTTATAAAATGAAGGAATATCCTGGAGACATTTATTGCTGTGAAGTTAACTCGCAAGAAAGCAGAAGCAAAGCAAAGTTTTCCCAACAGGAAAAGAGAGAAAGCAAAGAGATTACATCGCCTGAAGATGCAGACAGAAGGCCACACACAAAGTGGTCTTGTTCATAACAGTGGTCATCACATGATGTTCAAGAGACTGTTCAGCATCAACACTCCAGGCTGGCTGGATCACACAGGCTGCATCATATGACCCCGCCTCCACGACTTCACCAGCCCGGACCTCCTCCTCCTCCTCCTCCTCCTCCTCGCATCGTTTCCCAAGTGCTCTCTGAAGACTCATGGCAGGCCTGTGTTTATGTTTCGGGTCCTCTTCACTCACATCCCCCTCATAAATACAATTATTGAACCTTGGGGTCAGAGATTCCTTTCTCATGAAATCCACTGCGGCTGGCGAATTAGGGCCCCTTTCCTCAGCTGTTCCTGGAGCATGCTTCCATTTATGATGTTATGCAATCATAACCACGCTATGAAGTTAAAATGGGCGAGGACATCAGACTATTCAACTAAGAGATAAATCCAATTTATTGAGGGATGGATTCAACTGATATGCAAGAAGAGAACTGCACCTATGAAGAATGCCTGTGACTTTATTAGGGTTTAACCGCAGTTCATTGTTTCAACTGAAAAATAAACTAAACATAGGTTCCAAGAGATTTCGTTCTCACTCTTAAGGTGCAGTCACATTTCCCATTGCTCAGCGAAACTTTGCAGGTGAAATCTAGTCATTCTAATAAGAACACACGCGATCGGGGAGTTTCAAGCGAGGGCAAAAAGTTTTCATTCAAGTTGATCAGATTTCCCACACTGACCAAAAGAAAGTTGCTTGGTTTGAAATTGACTCGTGTCACGTAGTGCTTCATGCATCTCAGTCTACACTGACAACGGAGTCCATTTGCACAAGAAATGTTGCTAGTGTGACCACACCTTTACAGCCATTGCTCTCTAATAATGCTATAAAAAGGACATGGTAAACATACAATTTACAGTTTAACAATACGCAAACTCTTCAGAGTACAGTGCTTCCCACACATAGACTTTATTTTATATTTATAAAATATTTATATATTATCGGCCACCCGAGTATATTTGGGACAAACACAGAAATTTTTGCTTTTATTATTTTTATTGATTATTAAACTTCAAAGGGCTATGATTTCATTAGAAGAAAAAAAAAAAAAAGACGTTTCAATGTCATAATGTGACAATGTTGCACATTCTAGCGCTTCAAAGTGATTCTCAATCAATGAATGGCACACATTTATGCCAAACGATTGTGAATAGAGTTGATGAATTATGACAATGTCTACTTTATGACCTTTATATGTTTTAGACGGTTGTAAGAACACATATTTTATCTCTCTCATCTGAACGATCAACTTGCAAAAGCATAGACATTTCAAAATAAGAGTCGCGGTGTATTTCGGTCTTGTTTCGCCTATAATTAAAGTCACATGCCAAGTTTTTTCTTCCTTATGAGCATTATTGGTATTTTGGTTACACAAATTGTATGCAATTGGATTATCATTTAAATCATAGTAAACTACTGTAGTCTCATATCTTCCCCCACATAATGAAAAGACTAAGAACAGTATTTGACACATAATATTCAACACATAGATTTCACTAGTATCAGTAAAATGTGTCCCATTCAGAGAAATATGACAAACCAAATAGAACTCCATTGCTTAAATGCTATAATTGTGCATAATTTACAATGGATAATAATGTATGATATTAGCATGTAATTAAATGTAATTGTAGCATATATAATTAAATTGAAAAAACAAATTTAAGGATTTTAGGATTTAGGATAAGGAAATTTTAGGATTTTCCACCCGGAAATTTTTTTTTTTTTTTTTTAAACAAAGAACAGCACCAATATGACCTTCTTGCAAAGATTAAAGGCCAGTTTACACAAAGAACGATAACTATATTAGCATCCACATTGTTTATTATTTATGCATTCTGAGGTTTGTCGTCTGCTCAAGCTCTTTAAAACAGGACGGATTCTGATGGTCATTGCTTTTATCGTTAATCGGCTGGAAAAAAAATTAAAAACGCTGAAAGTGATTCCAACGATATGTTGTTCAGTGGCATTATCATTATAGCTGTGGTGTGGACTCTGCTTTTGGTTTATATTCAGAACGGTTTTTACAACCATATCTGTAACTTTACAGTTATCGCTTTTGTTGTGAACGGGCCTTAAGGGATAGTTCGTTCAAAAAGACCAGTCAACATTAACTTGCCTCAGTTTTGTTGTGAACAACAGTTGTATTTTGAAGCCATCGGGTAGCTTTGTATAATAGACACAAATTTAAGTGATTCTCAACACGAAATCCTTCCTTCTTGCGCAGTTCATCATGCTTTTGGACATTTATTGAGATCAACAACCCTAGTCTCCATTAAATTTCATTGTATGGAAAAGAGCTGCTTGATTATACTTCAAAATACCTTTTGTGTTCAATGAAAGAAAGAAAATAACAAGTTTGACAACTATGAGGCCGAGTAAATCATGCCAGAACTAGTTCACTTTGGGTGATCTATAAAGCTAAATGTAACTTTTCTAGATATATAGCATTTGGCAAGTATTGCAACCAACAAATATGTCCTAAAAGGTTCTTGGCTTGTGCAACGTTACTACAAGAGGCTGGCTGGACAGATTCACCAAAACTTTCTGACAATCTCAAGTGTTTACACAAAAGAATCCTTGGGAAAACTCTCCGAGATTCACTCTTACAAACCATTTCTCAGGCAGAAAATGCAAAGACATTATCATACTACTGCACAGTTGTATCAAATATAATGCTAAACTGAGTTACGATTTAGAGCACTACAATAACACTAGCACCTATAAATCCAAAAGTTACTGATGTTTATCAAGAGGCTATTAAATGGTTGTGACTAGTAGCAAAGGAAGTGCACAATCTGAACGTGAAAAGTTTAGCAATTTGTTTTGATTTTTTTGGACTCGCTCAGTGTCATAATCAAGGACAAGCCGGGTTTGACAATCACACTTAACTGCAACATCTCAAAGCCGTCGGTGAAAGTGATTAAGACCGAGGGGCCTTTATTTGAAGATCATATAGGATCTTGGCATAGTGACCATGAAATCGTCGCTGACAATTCTTGTTTTTTTTATATATATATATATATATAAAATACCGCAGTATTTTTTATAAATTATTTATCTGTGCTCATCAGCTTTTTAAAAAAAAAAAAAAATTCATATCCTCAATCTTTAATTAACAACAATCAAAACCCCTCCCTCTTGCAGTGTCATCTCTTCTCTAATGATGCGTTCACTGGCGTGAGGGCGGGGCTACCTGTCACTCACATGAGATCCACCAATAGCAAACCACAACCATGCAATCAATTCCTGATCAAAATCAAATCCCGCCCAGCATTTTTTCTTGTTCGAGAAGCCGTTTAACTCGGATATACGTTACAACAGGGAAGAATTGAAACTTCTGTTACATGACAAACAAAAAGTGGAAAAATATGTCCCAGACAGTTTATATTAAGCGTCTTTAACTACTATGCAAATTAATCATTTGATGCAATACACTTGTGTACATACGCTGTACTTCTATTTAAAAAAAAAAATACCTGCATGCAATTAACGTCTATAATTACAGTTAACCCTTAACTCACCAAACCTGTCCCTAACCTTACTCGCAAGTGTTTGCAATACAACACAAGAACATTTTTATTCATGTACACAGTAGTTAAAGACACATCATGTTTCTCTCAACCCAGATATGTTATAATGAACTGACAGGCTCAGTCACTACTGACTTTAACCGCATTTATTCATCAAACTTTGAAAGTGAATGTAACTCTCCTTTTGTGCTCCACAGAAGGAAGTCATGCAGGTTTAGAAGAACACGGTCATTTTTGGGTGAACTATGCCTTTAACCATGATGTCTGTCAGTCAGTCAGTCAATGGAAATGAATGGCCAAGTTCAGACTCACCTGTGAAACACGACTAATTCAAGTAAACACACAAGCACTTACCGCTCTCCATCTCATTGCCCTTGTTCTTGGCGGTGGGCGCGTTGCCCATGATTGCAGGCCAGGTATAACAGATCTAAATCGACTTTTCTTTACGCCAACTGTCTTCAGACTCCGTCCCCTTAACGATCATACGATTTCTGCGGCCGTTGCACTAGCTATGTCTGGTCATAACTCACTGGATCACAGTATGCTGTCAGATCACATAAAGTCTGGAGGTTGATAGTGGCTGGTTAGTCGGTTAGCTAGCTAGCGAGCGCGCGCTAGCTAGCTAACAGTAGCTGTCCGATTGCGGTCTTCGGGTTCGGTAATGTCTCTCAGTTCTCCTGGGTCGGGTCCAGTCCGTTGAATTAGCACTAAGAGCCTGTCTGTCTTCTCCTTCTCTCGCTCCTCTTCCTCGCTCTGCTAACCCTCAGCGAGGCCCTCGACTTGAGCGACACAAGCCCTTGTTTTCACCGCCCGTGCGCGATTCCTGTCGCAGCACGCCGACTTCTCCGTACGTTTTCGGTAGCGTGAACGTTTGCTTGTTTGTGTTGATAAAGCAATTCGTTCTTGTGCACTATGTAGTTCGCATAATTCGACAGTCAGACCCCCTCCATTAATCCTCTATCCACAGCTAGAGGGAACTCCTGCTTCAATGAGACCCGCCTCTACGCGATGCCTATTGGCCGTTATGCATATGACGCGCTAAGCGAGTCCGAAGCTGATTGGATAAGAGGTTAGCAATCAAACGCAGGGCGAGCGCTGATTGGCCAACCGATATCTATCTGTAGAACTTTATCCCGCCCCCGCAAACTGACAAATAACGTCATCTATTTTCATTCCAATAACACAAGTTTCTCTGTTCGCTTTCCGTCTTTGTGAGCGTATGCGCTATTTAGCTTTCTCAATACAGATTCGGTTTCATTCATAATCCTTTGATGATCCTCTGCGGTGTGTTTGTTAGCGAAATGGCCGCGCAGACCCCTCCCGCTAGACTAATCCGTGATAGGCTGTATGACGTCAAGACGGTCTATTTTTAGAAAGTTGGTCAGAATTTGAGGCACGCGGACACCCTACGTCTATGGAATATTAAAACGAGGTCTGTCTTCTGCAAAACAACCACTCTGAGGTCATAGATGCAGGTATAAGCATTGCGTTCCGGCAACAAATTTGCGCGATCGGCTCCAATAAATTGATTCGTCGTGCAAAAGACGTGAAAACGAGTCCTTGGCAACGCAGTTTTGTGATGCGTGCTTTACTGTGCATAGCAACTGCATTAGTAATGCGGTGCAATAACAGAAAGGAGTAAACCCCATAAGGGGACGCTGATATTAATTGAACACTGATTTAAAAAAAAAAAGGCTGATACTTTGAGGTCTTGTCACAGATGCTGCATTAGTCCATGTTGCCAAGCAACAACAAGCAAGCAGTTTGTCACTCCAAACATGGTGATCTCCTGCATAATGCAACACAACAGCTTTTTTATGAATGAAAAGACTGCACAGCTGCATCCACTCTGTGCACATCACAAATCAAAGTAAAACGGCTTCAATGAGCATCATCACGTAACAAAAAATTTATTTCAATGAGAACTGGCATACAAAAAGACATATACATATATATATATACACAACATAATACTGTCCCACCCACAAAAAATATCATCCAGAGTAGATGCAACACTTTACACAAGCATTTCTGTAAAGTACTATGTGTGTGACATCTTATGTACTGAGCTTTCGGTTTGAGAACGGATCGGTTTTGGATCAAACGGCATTAGATGCTACATATCCTAATACCCAAATCATGTCTTACATCCATGACTCATCAACTCCACTCATGTTTCAAGCTGAAAAGCAAAAATGTTTGTGTACCGAAGGATCTTCCATAACCTGCACACCACTGATATGCTTCAAACAGGTGTAACAAAATTAGATAAACCTTTTTTTTTTTTTTCCTGATGTGTCTGAATAATCCCGCCTCCCTCTCCTCCACAGTGTCCAGATTGACCTGAGCTCATGGATGAGCCTTGAGATGTGAGGATTATTCGCAGGGCTGCGTCACTACACACAGTCCATGGAGTTGTCTGGCACCAGTCCCAGTCCCAGTCCCAGTGGAGGCGCTTTTCCCGGGGTGCAGGACGGCGGCAGCATGGCGTTGGGCGCGGGGTCCACGTTTTCCGAATCCTCCATTTTCTCGGCACATCCCTCCCAGTTGATGTGAAATCTGGTTACACGTGGATTGGAAGCCAGAATGTTCCTCTGGAGCTGAGAGAAAGCAGATGAAGAAAGTCTTTTAATCTCCATTTGACATTTCCAACAACTCCATTTTTGAGTTTTTTGGGTGGGGGGTGTTTCCCCTTGACATTTTTTCTCATTTAGGGTGCATGCAAAGGTTCAATACGTTGATGCGTTTTAACAAACACACACGGTTAAAAACAATTGAATTTTTCATAAATTCAGATATTTATTCTTTGTAATGTGGGAAAAGTATTATATTAAAGGCTAACTGTTTGTACCTGATTCTCTTTCTCTCTCTGTGTGAGTATTTGTTTTGACAAGACCTTTGAGATACAAATGTTGTCACTTATATTGTGAAATACTTCCACAACCAACAAGTGAGAGATTGACTGGTCCTCATTAGTTTTAAATCAAGCAGAAGATGTTTTTATTTAAATCTAGTAATGGACATGTTTCTGTGATGGGTAGGTTTGGGAGTAGGGATTGGGTCAGGTGATAGAAAAATCAATGGAAGTCTATGCAATGTCCTCACTGACACACTGTGTGTGTGTTTAAATAGTGTGATTTTTGGGGAATTGTATTAAATCCAATTAGGGTCAATTTGACCCACTCAAACAAAATGGATGCAGAATTCGAACATAACATCAGGGTTAATTTTGCAGGCATTTAAACCCATTGGGGTGAAAAAAGTGACAAAAATACAGCAACCATAGGGATATTTGTAGAGTATCAGCTTCATCACTAAAGTGGGGCAGTTGTGGCCTAATGGTTACAGAGTCAGACTGGTAATCAGAAAGTTGCAGATTCGATTTTCAACACCGGCAGGAAATGACACACACACACACACACACACTGCTCCAAGTGTGTGTCTCCATGGTTTGCAGTGTGCGAGTTCACCATTGTAGAGAAAAACTCACCATAGACGCTAACAAAAACACCCAAAAACAGTCTACTTCAGTTTTCTCAGGCAACATTCATACTGTTTTTACATTCAATATGATTATTTTCATTATTATTTTAATTAAACCAATGAGGAGATATATTACGATCATAATAATACTATTTTACTGTAAACAAAGTTAAACAATTTAAAAAAAAAACTACTTCAGTCATCTCGGTCACATTCACTCTGAATTGGGGCAGTTGTGGCCTAATGGTTACGGAGTCAGACTCGTAACCCGAAGGTTGCGGGTTCTGAAAAAAGTCTATCTGTAATCTGCAAAAGTGTATCTAGAGCAGGGCGATCCAATCCAATTCTGCTTTGAAAAACCAGTACAGAAGTAAGATGGATTGCCTGATCCTGGATAGCAAAACATAGGACTTTTAAATGCAAATCAATCTGATCCAGATTAAACTTTTTGATCAACTGGCCCCTGAACTGTAACTAAAGTATGATCATACATACTGAAATGAACTATAGTTGTATATGACAAATTGATTTGACACTAAAGGTGGATCTTTAAAGAACTATTAAACACCTAACGAAACTTTACGAGTACAGAGTTCTTTCAGTGTCGACGTACTTCCTATGAAACAGCCCATTTGGGACAGGACATATTGAAGAGCTGATTCATTTTTAAAACAGCTAATAGCCTTTAGTTTATGTAGCAGCCATGTATTATAGTTTGCTACTTGATGATAGTCCAAGTCTTCCCTATTGTGACGTATATCCAAGCGAAACTGCTTATCAAAAAAAGAAAAGAGGACGTGACTTAATTTTATCCATCAGGAACTGATTGGATCATGGAAAAGTAGGCATTGTAAACTAAACAGAAGAAGATCTGAATTAGAGCTGCACAATTCCGGATAAAATGAGAATCACAATTTTTTGGTTTCAAATCGAGATCACGATTCTCCCACAATTCTGAATATACAACATGTAATTTACTAGAGGTTCTGACAAAATATAAATTGCTGGAAAATGTTTGAATGAATTATTTTTTTAAAAATGGCTTTGAATTAATTCAATGACTCATTAATAAATGAGTGTTTCACTACCGGATGAATCAGTGTTTTTAAACAAATCTTTTGAACAAATGATTCAATGCCAAAAAACAATTTAAGTGACTTGTCGCCACCTAGTGTAATAAAATTTAATTGATACAACAATTATTTGACACCAAGTTCGTTTCAAATGGTAGTTTGCTCTATTTTGATTGCTGTTGTAGACATATATCAACTTAAAACTTATATCTCAGTACTTCTGTGATAATTTGAATATTTGTAACATAGAAACAGGCTAACTAATGTGTGGTTCAAAACTACTGTGGCAGCACAAAAAAACTGAAATCACGATCTTTTTAACGATTAATCGTGCGGCTCTAATCTGAGCACAAGTGGTCAGTCAGTTGTGGAGTGACAGGTTGCTGGAGAGAAGGGATTGATCCTTACCTTAATGTTTTGATTAAAGATTATGAGGGCACATGAATAAATAAAATAAGCATGTGCACAGATAAATCATTTGGAATACACTTGCAACATTCCATTAAAAATAAAATAATTTTAAAAAATTGTCCATTTTTATTTCATGGTGACTTTAAGGGGAGGGACATTCTTATTCTAGAAAGCATTTCATAGGAGAACAAATTGTATTGAGCATGCAAGTGCAAGATGAGTCAATTTTTTTGTATCTTCAAAAGAGAAAACTGTGATTTGTTTTACATTTATATATAACACATAAACTAAGAGCTGTAATACTGCAGTTTTAACTTCACAGGGTCTGTAAGAGTTCACTCACCTGTCCATAGTCAGGTTTAACGGGCGGGTTCTCACGAAGCTCAGTGTCCGTATACTCATTGTTAACATAGTAGCCGATGCGTATGAACTCCTGTCCTCTGTATGTGCATGTGATGAGAACGACAGTGACACCCACAGCATCACTCTCAGGTATGAGGGACGGGTTTGGAGCATCCGCCTGTTGCATGAAAGACAAAAATGACTTTGAACACTCGCATGACTCTAACTGGGTGTAACAGCAGGATAAGTGCACTAATTGTCTTTTCCTATGTACATTCAATACAGGAATTATTACAGGAATATTTCAACCATAAAAACAAACTCATGTAGTTTCAAACACGACACAAAATTCCCTGACTTTGACAATGACTTTCTTATTTCTGATGAACACAATCGGAGTTATATTAATAAATATCCTGACGCATCCGAGCTTCATAACAGCAGTGAATGTGACCAATGAGTATGAGCTGAAGAAAGTGCATCCATCCATATCCATCCGTCATAAACGTACTCTACACGGCTCCGGGGGTTAATAAAGGCCTTCTGATGTGAAGCGATGCGTTTAAGTAAAAAAAACAAACAAAAAAAAACATATTTAAGTTATGAAGTAAAATATCTAGCTAAATATTTATCTGTAAAACTCACGCAATTCAAAAAGCTTAAGTTACATCCTATGCCTTCCCTATTCAACATACGGAAAAAGCTTAACTGATGCAATGCCAGTTTACACTATCTTCATAAGTTGAATGGCGGAAGCTAGATATTTTACTTCATAACTTGTTAAATATTGATTTTTTTTTTTTTTTTACACAAACACATCGCTTTGCTTTAGAAGGTCTTTATTAACCCCCCAGAGCCGTGTACATTCATGATGGATGGAGGCACTTATTTCAACTCATGCTCGTTGATCTCAGTCACTGCCATTATAAAGCTCAGATGAGTCGGGATATGTGTTAAAATATACCTGGTTGTGATCATCAGAAAGAAGAAAGTCATGTACACCAAAGATGGCTTGAGGATGAGTAAAGCTAGGGGTGATTTTCATTTTAAAGTGAACTAATCCTTTAAGGCCGGGACACAACAAGCGACAATGGACTTGCGTTAGCTACATCTCAGAAAACAACAAAAGGACTACAGGCGTCTGTCAACTACCATGTGCATTCAGCGCCTGCATGCAAGGAAATACCAACTGTCTATGATCGTCATTCAAAAAGGTAAACCGATACTAGGACTGCAGATGTATAAACCATAAACAAAGCAGTGCTTACTTAACATTTTGAATGTTTTTTTTTTTCCATTCCAGATAGGTAAGATATTGGAACAACTTTCTGTTTGCGCGGTTTTGACTTATTTGCTCGCTTTCAGCAATTTCACTTTTATTCTTGTGTTCCGACTTGTTCGCCAAGGTAAACAGCCAATGAGCGTTCTCTCTGTCACTAATGATTGGCGCCGCTTCAAAGCTCCGAATTTTAGCCAAAGACTATAGAACACAAGACGCAACACTCGTATTGTTTTCAATGGGAGAAAGTGCAACGTGCAATATGGCGGAATAAGCCAATCCTTCTAAATAAAAGCCAACCGGTCACTGCAGCGGCCGTTAGAAGCTCCGCTTCCTACAGAAACAGTCAGACACGAGCTGTCTCTTCACACTTAGGACTGCACATTAGCTTGATCGAGCCTGAAAATACCGTTTTTTGTCATGATTCGAGCGTTTAGAAACAAAATTTTTGATGTCAGATTTCATTGGTAATTTCAAATATGAAATTTAAATGAAAGCTTGGCAAGCAGCTTTGGAGAATTTGACGTTTCCCCATTCAAAGAGAAAAAAGGTGCGCTTGCATACCCGAGAGGCATTTCAAAGATGGTCGCCAAGTGAAATTTGTCTTAAAGGGACTTTGTTTTAGCCCAAACCCAGAATAGTGGTTGTGGTAAGAAGAGTTAGGACTAGAAGTGAGGTTTTGGGGCAGCTGACAAACTGTCAACAAAGGTAACTCTGCTGTAATGTAATGTAATGTAATGTAATATATATATATATATATACACACACACACACACACACACCCCTCTTAACATAACTTCAGTTGATTATCTGAATGTGCTCCTCCCGAACTTTGTTAATAAAATAATTTCTACTATAAAGCGGCTCTCCAGTGTTTGTTTTCAATTGCAGACTTCTGACCTCAACGGTTTGAACAGAAGAAATGAATCAGAGAAGATTTCCACACCAAAGAAGGCGGAGCCCCAGAGTGCACCAACCCATTACATAATCGCCATGGACCAATGGTGGTTCAAAGGTGTTATCAGCCGGATCGAACTATCCATAAAGTCTGAGCTTGCGCAAGAACCAATGAGGTTCATTCTCGTGTCACGCAGCACAAGAGGTTCGTTCTCGTGTGTCAAGCAGGTTTGGTTGAGCTTCTGTTTATGTTGGCTTATCAATGTTTATATGTGAATAAAAGCCTAAATGAAATCTGTTCGTCATGTAAAGCGATCAAATCTTTTCAATAAATTTGGACTAAACCATTCAATTCATATGGAATAGTTTTTCAATCCCTTCATGAACTTTTTGAAGTGTCAAAATGGTAGTTACGTGGACTGAGACAGAAATCTCTCAGATTTCATTAAAACATCTTCATTTGTGTTTCGAAGATGAACAAAAGACTTATGGGTTTGGAATGACATGAGGGTGAGTGATGACCATCTTTAATTTTTGGTGCCTTTAAATGTAAAAGAGTTATGTTAACAAGAGACATTTCATTTAAAAATGGTAAATTTACATCTTATTATTTGTCATTTATTAAAGGATCAGTTCACTTCTTAATTAAAATTTCCTGATAATTTACTCACCCCCATGTCACCCAAGATGCTCATGTCTTTCTTCAATGAAAAAGAAATTTTGGCATTTTCTGTGTATAGTGGACTTCACTGGGCTTCAACCGGTGGAAGGTCCAAATTGCAGTTTCGGTGCAGCCTCAAAGTGCTCTACATGATCCCAGCCGAGGAATAAGAGTATTATCTAGCGAAATGGTCAGTCATTTTCTAAAAAAATAAATAAATGATATACGTTTTATGATAAATGGCAGCTGCTAAGTGTACTACTGCCCTCCACAGGTCAAAGTTTGAACTAAATTGTCATAAATAATATGCTTGTTCAAGTATATAAGAATTAGTTGACCTGTGGAGGGCAGTAATACACTTAACAGCATCTACACTGCTGGAATTCAAGAAGAAGAAGAACAGAGCTAGTATAAGGTTTGTCAATATAAGGATGTTTCGCTATACAAGACCCTTATTCCTCGTCTGGGATCATGTAGAGCCCTTTGAAGCTGCATTGAAACTGTAATTTGGACCTTCAACCCTTTGAACCCCACTGAAGTCCACTATATGGAGAAAACCTGGGAATGTTTTCCTCAAAAACCTTCATTTCTTTTCGACTGAAGAAAGAAAATATGAACATATTAATGGCCGTTAAACTCCAAAAATATCATTTGTGGCTCTTAATGACATTGTTATCAACTCACCTGAAACACAAACATGTGTCGGCCTGCAGGAACTGGACCAACCAGGACAGAGTCTAGAGTCTGATCATACTCCTCACTTTCCGCTGAGCCAACGTAAATAATCTTCCATTCGAGATCTAGAACACAGAAACACAATTACATGTTAACGCATAAATTCGGATTGTTCACCATAATGTGCAATTGTAACATTTTCGCAGAAAATAAAACACACTACCAGTGAAACATATGGAATAATTAAGATTTAAGCTTTTCATAATGTTCTTGAGGCTGCATTTAACTACAGTAAAACAACAACAATAATATTAAGAAATATTATAACAAATAAATAATAACGGTTTTCTATCTTAATATATTTTGTGATGACAAAGCCGAATTTTCAGCAGCATTTCTTCCAGTGTCAAATGATCGAAATCAGTTGTGCTGCTCAATAATTTTGTGGAACTACCATTCAATAGTTTGGGGCAAGTTTAAAAAAAAAAAAAAAAAACTTTTATTCAGCAAGGACTTTAATTTCGTCCAACTGATCGAACGCTACTGTAAAGACATTCATAGTGTTACAAAATATTTCTATTTCAAATAGCCTAAACGCTGTTCTTTTGTACTTATTGAATCATCAAATGAACTCTGAAAAAATATACCACGGTTTTCAGAAACACGAAAATATGAAGAAGCACAAACCTTTCTTTAACATTGATAATAATAAATGTTTCTTAAGCAGCAAATCAGAATGATTTCTGCAGGATCATGTGACTGAAGACTGGAGTAATGATGCTGAAAATTCAGGAATAACGTACACTTAAAAATATATTACAATAGAAATATCTATTTTAAATTGTAATATATTGTTTCATAGTATATTTTTACTGCACTTCTCATTGAATAAATTCAGCCTTGGTGGTGACCATAACAGACCTTCAAAAACATTTAAAAAAATATTATTTATTTGAAACTTTTGACCATTTATATACATTTAAAACAGATTATTCTAGCATATTTGATCATGAAACTCGATATTGTTCAGCCATCACCCAAGTTTCACAGAAAACATGGACTCTTCCATATGGCACAGCTAATGTTGGAAATCATCATAATATATTAATATATTAAATCTACATGGCAAGAGTAAGGCTCAGATGAAGAGTGAAGCTGAGCTTGGCTGTAATTGAGAAGAATAAAGGAAAAGTTACTTCCGCTCACGCTTCAATCACCCGCCATTCTGACGTCACCGGGACGCGTTAGCGGTTAGCTAGCCAGCTAATAACGGACACTGAGAAGATGCATCAAAATGAAATTAAACTTTAATACTCACCCTCGGGGAGATCCTCCATGCACTCAAACGTTATTTCGAATTGAAACGGGTTTCCAAATAGACTTGGGTTGTCCAGGACAGCTACGTTTAGCACTTGTACTTTTGCCATCGCTCTATTATAGTCACAAGGAAATTGACACAATTTACCTTCAATAGGCCCGAGAACAAGGTTAAACACTCAATAGACGTTATAAAGTCAAGTCTCGAATCTTTAGCTTCTCTTGTGAGCTATATTATGTTGTTGTGAAAGTCTAATACTGTTAAAGCAGGAGAATAAGATAAGTCTAGGTTGTCTCTCCACACAAAAATTAAAAGAAAAACAAGAACGCAAACTGTGATCTAGAATAACTTGCAGACGTAAAACAAATACTATTTCGCGAAGCCCGTTCATAAACTGACAGACAATACGAGCTGAGTCGTCTCCCGCCAGACTGTTCAGACAGCTCTGGTGACGCGTCAGGGAAAGCGGATTGGTTTGCGCTCTGATTGGTCAGTTAACCGAAAGTCCCGGTTTTTGCGGACGCTGATTGGACGACGCTGACATCTGTTAAATAGACGAGCCCTCCGTCACTCATGGCTAAAGTTGGGTTCAGCGGCAGATATTATTATGGCTTTTACCAGGAAAATATTGCATATCAAACAAAGCTAAAGAAGTACATTACAAGATTTTACATAAAATATATCCTGTCGATTCTCATATTTCTAAATATCTTGATATTGACAGTTCATGCTCTTTTTGTAAACAAGCAGAGGAGACATTTGCACATATCCAAACAATTTTGGTCCGATCTTGGCTCCTATATTTTCTATTCTAACAATGTTATTTCTTCCTTCAGTCTAAAAGACATTATATTCTATTATATTGATGATAAAAATAGACCCCTTGAATACATTGTTAATTTCTTCATCTTATATGGCAAATTCTTTATTCATAAAACAAAAGTTTTCAAATAATATCCCATCCTATCCCCATTTCAAAACTGAATTAACATTACTTTTCAAATCTCTGCATTATATAAATAATAAAAAATCCCTTAAGTTTTTAAAACATTATGAAGAAATGCTTAAAGAAAATACATGGGTTTAAAAGCTTCCCCTATATGTTATTGTCTGTATGTTTTTATACCAAAGATGTAGTGTTTATATCCTTGTGTCATTTTTTTCTTTTCTATGTATTTGTATGTAATCCCCTGACAATGTTCTTATGTTGTTGTGCATTAATAAAAAATAATAATAATAATAAAAAAAGCGGCAGATATTATTGTTAATGTGAACCCCAAATCACTCCTCCCCTCCCCTTGTTTATTAGAGAGGTCATTATTTAACATCAGTGTCATAGGGTGGGATAAATGCAATCTTTTTATACATAAAGAAAGGAACTTGAACATTACTCAAAAACATATTTAAAATTATGTTATTAATGTCCCCTACACATTCGCAGATCGCCTGTGGACATGCTGATATCACTTCATTTCAGTAACCTATTGCTAATGGATGAACATATGAACACTTTTATGATTGTAAATAAAATGTATTATGATCACCACTACTACTGTATATTTATGTATATTATTTTTGTTATTGTTATTATCGTTTTTGTTGTCGTACTTTTTAACTTTCTCCACCGCGAGCGAGATTTATGCTAATTTCCTGTGTGAACCTTCAATGAAAAGACAGACACGAAGTGGTTAAAAATTTTCCTAAAGTGAGGAAAGGGATTAACAGAACTGTGTATATTACTTTTGTTATTGTTATTATCGTTTTTATTTTCGTACTTTTTTAACATTCTCCACAGTGAGCAAGTTTTACGCTAATTTCCTGTGTGAACCGTCAATGAAAAGACAGACACGAAGTGGTTAATCATTTTCCTAAAATGAGGAAAGGGATTAACAGAACTGTGTATGTTACTTTTGTTATTGTTGTTATCTTTTTTGTTGTCGTACTTTTTAACATTCTCCACAGTGAGCGAGTTTTATGCTAATTTCCTGTGTGAACCGTCAACGAAAAGACAGGCACGAAGTGGTTAATTTTCCTAAAATGAGGAAAGGGATTAACAGAGCTGTGTATATTACTTTTGTTACTGTTATTATCTTTTTTGTTGTCGTACTTTTTAACTTTCTCCACCGCGAGCAAGTTTTATGCTAATTTCCTGTGTGAACTGTCAACGAAAAGACAGACACGAAGTGGTTAATAATTTTCCTAAAATGAGGAAAGGGATTAACAGAACTGTGTATATTACTTTTGTTATTGTTATTATCGTTTTTATTTTCGTACTTTTTAACATTCTCCACAGTGAGCAAGTTTTATGCTAATTTCCTGTGTGAACCGTTAATGAAAAGACAGACACGAAGTGGTTAATAATTTTCCTAAAATGAGGAAAGGGATTAACAGAACTGTGTATGTTACTTTTGTTATTGTTATTATCTTTTTTTGTTGTCGTACTTTTTAACTTTCCCCACAGTGAGCGAGTTTTATGCTAATTTCCTGTGTGAACCGTCAACGAAAAGACAGGCACGAAGTGGTTAATTTTCCTAAAATGAGGAAAGGGATTAACAGAGCTGTGGTATGTCAAGAATTTGTTTCTTATGAGATTAAAAGTTCGTTAGCGACCACTGGAGGTCGCAACACTGAGAGAACATTTCAAACTGTAGTTATTGATTGACAAATGCGTGCGCGCGAGAGAGCTTGTTTATGTTATTTAATAAATGTTAGGTAATAAATAAAACCACAAATAATAGTTTCACTTGAAACCCCAAAATCAGGTGCAAACCATTTGACATCCGTGAAAAATTCAAATTAGAAAGGGCACAAAGTTTGAATCGGTGATGATGTGCGTCAGCGAAGCCGTTACTGAGAGGACGCGGGTGCGCGCATCGCGCAGGTGGATCTCTGCGCACAATAGCGCGCCTGTCTCGCGCCACAGGTAGTAGCTGGATTCAGGTGTTGTAACACGACACTGAACCATGTGATCAGCGATGAGAATTTAGGAAGAAGACAAACCCAGCTCGAGCATTCACTCAACACACTAGTAAATACAAGACCACCATTGAAAGCAGGGTAAGGTACCGAAGAACAATGTTTTATTATGAGCAGGACGCCGAGCTAGTTTCGGTTTAAATACTTAATTCGACCGGTAAGGTGAGGCGGAAGCGACCTGTGCTCACATATACTGGACGTATATACTACATAGATTAAGGAGCAACTCGTGGATTATGAAGGTGTATTTCACACAGGTATGAGTTTGTTTCTGTTTATGTCTCTTATAGTACGGATTAATGTTTCCATAGCAACACAAATAAGGTGTAAGGAATGTGCTGGTCGTGAACTGGATAAAGTTTACATGTACAGAAATGGAAAACATACCTTTTTCTAATAGCCTGCATATGACCAGGGCTCAGCTGTTAAGTATTAAACACATTAAATACAACTTAAACAGAATGTACACATAATACATACAGGAATGAACATAGGCAAAATATTGCTGAGCTAAATTCTTTGAAGAAACTGTGACCATTTTGATTTTGAAACAAAAGGAACGGTTAAATTTCGCAAACCAACTTCAGTTCCTAACAGACGTTTCTACTCTTCTTTTGCAGCCTGCTGGAGGCAGATAGGACTATATTTTGATTCTTTGATCTCGGACATGATTTACTGATCCCCTCCGCTCCGCCCTACCCGGAGCATCAGCCCCTTCTGGTCGGGGGTAGGGGTGCAGATTGACTCCATCCTGGAGATGATACGGCAGGTTGGACTTTTGGCAGGGAGTTTCATGCTGCTGCTCCTCAGGAATGTTTCGGCCCAGGGTGAGTCACTCCCTCCACCTCTGCAGTCATGTCCGAAACTGAACTTTGAGAGTATCCGTATTATTATTAATCAGCATTACAGCTCATGCGTTTCAACGGCTCGGTGGAGTTGCGTCAGATTAATCTGGGCAGCTGAGAAACACTCCTCTAACTTGTACTAAGTTTGTACTTGGTTGTTTGTGGAGGAGTACAGGCAAGTTCAAGCAAGTCAGTTTTCTGCAAAACACATTTAAGGTGTTGTTGGGACGTCATAAAATTGTCGCTTTTAAGATATAAAAAAGGTGTAATAGAGGTGTAATAGAATTAAAACCCACCCAGATCACATTTTACCTCCAAAATCACTAGAAAGCTGTTAAGAAATTATATTTTCTTTATTGAAAGTGCAGTTATTTTGAGGGTCATTAGTATTTTCTGTATTGAGACATTATTTTCATGACATGTACCGGTTAAAAGTTTGGAAACATTACTTTTTTAATGTTTTTGAGCATGCTGATTAGGCTTGCTTTTATTTGATCATGAATGCAGAAAAAAAAACAGTAATATTTTGAAATATTATTACAATTTAAGATAATGGTTTTCTATTTTAATATACTTTAAAATATAATTTATTTCTGTGATGAAAGCTGAATTTTCAGCATCATTGCTCCAGTCTTCAGTCACATGATCCTTCGGAAATCATTCTGATATGATGATTTACTATCAGTGTTAATACTTTTTTGGAACCTGTGATACTTTTTCAGGATTCAATGATGACTAACAAGTTAAAGGGTACAACATTAATGCAGAATAGAAATCTTTACCATCACTTTTTTTGAAATTTAACGCATCGTTGCTGAATAAAAGTACTGATTTATTTTAAAAAACTTTAAAAAACCCAAACTTTTGAACGGTAATGTTTGTTACACAATATTTCTACTTTAAATAATTTTTAAAAAAATTTTAATCATTAAAGAATCCTGGAAAAGTATCACATGTTATTTAAAAATATTAAGCGGCACATCTGTTTCCAACATTGATAATAAATCAGAATATAACAATGATTTCAGATTTCAGTAACGATGCTGAAAATTCAGCTTTACCATCACAGTAGTAAACTAGATGAGTAAAGTTCGTACACAAACTTTAAGTTGGCTTGAAAAAGGCCTTGCTAGAAAGTTTGAAAGTGTTAGGTAGTTTTGAAACTTTGAAGTAGTTTGAAGAAGTTTGAAAGTTTGAAATAGTTTTGAAAGTTTGAAGTAGTTTTGAAGGTTTGAAGTAGTTTGAAAGTTTGAAATAGTTTGAAAGTTTGAAATAGTTTTAAAAGTTTGAAGTAGTTTGAAGTAGTTTGAAGAAGGTTGAAAGTTTGAAATAGTTTTTTAAAGTTTGAAGTAGTTTGAAGAAGTTTGAAAGTTTGAAGTAGTTTTAAAAGTTTGAAGTAGGGATGGGCGATATGGCCTAAAATCCATATTGCGATATACATCGCAGCCTCTTGCGATAACGATATATATTGCGATATATATATATATATTTATTAGGGGTGTGACGAGACCACTATCCCACGAGACGAGACGAGACACGAGATTGGGTTCACGAGACGAGATTTTTATAGTATTTTTAAGAAATCCTCAATAATGAAACATATGAAGGGAAAATAGTCTTT
This sequence comes from Opsariichthys bidens, assembly GCA_037194245.1. NCBI lineage: Eukaryota > Metazoa > Chordata > Actinopteri > Cypriniformes > Xenocyprididae > Opsariichthys > Opsariichthys bidens. The sequence goes on from CM074277.1 coordinate 28,430,705, forward strand.
TATTCAACTGAAAATCATAAAATGCAAAAATGTTGGTGCATTTGGAAATCAACTTGTAACGTATGTCATTTTACTTCTATTTTAATGAATTATTCGCAGTAAAACAACATGCAAACACTGATAAATGTTTTGCCACAAAATCAACCAATTGTTTTCTGCCCTGTATAATTTCACATGAGAAATCTCACTGAACTTTTCTATAGATTGAACATAAAATAAACAATATAAATAAAATAAACATAAAAATAAAAAATTCAAATTACACTTTGTCACTTTAACTGCAGTAGTTGACCATTTCCCCGTCACTATAGATTGTGTGGCTGTAACTGTGATATAGTTAGTATGTACACAGAGAAGTCCAACCGTCAGCAGTGACAGCGATGCTTTCTGCCTCTTTAGTTCACATATCGCGCCTAAAAAAGCGTGTAAAGCGCGGCCGCGTCGCTTCCTCCTTCTTTTGCAAGCGTTCGGGAGCTCGCGCTTCTGTCGCGTCTGTCGTTGCTATGCAACCATGAACTGTGCTCTCCACGACCATCGCTTGGTTCTTGTCACATGACAAGACATTCTGAAATGTTGAGATGTTTTCATCTCGTCGCGGTTTCAGCCATGCTTAATCAAGATGACGAATATAATGATGCGTTGCAGCCAGCTGCAGCTCGTGGCTCTAAATTTCGCGGGTGGATTGCGTCATGAACATGCATTATCGCGATAGTGCAATAGAATTAAAATCTCTATCGTAGGCCAATTTTGTATCGTTTATATCGCATATCGTTTATATCGCCCATTACTAGTTTGAAGTAGTTTGAAAGTTTGAAGAAGTTTGAAAGTTTGAAATAGTTTTGAAAGTTTGAAGTAGTTTGAAATTTTGAAGTAGTTTTCAAAGTTTGATGTAGTTTGAAGAAGTTTGAAAGTTTGAAGTAGTTTTAAAAGTTTGAAGTAGTTTTGAAAGTTTTAGTTTAGTAGTGAGTGAGTGAGTGAGTGTGTGTGTGTGAGTGAGTGAGTGAGTGTGTGTGAGTGAGTGTGAGTGAGAGTGTGTGAGTGTGAGAGAGTGTGTGATGGAGTGAGAGTGTGTATGTTTATGAGCTTAAATGGCTTAGAAATAGGACATTGAATGAAAAGTGTGTGTGTGTGTGTGTGTGTGTATGTGAGAGAGTGTGAGTGAGAGGGTGAGAATAGACAGATATATAATTTGATGAGTTTGAATAAGTTTAAATGAGTTTTAATAAGTTTAAATGAGTTTGAATAAGTTTAAATGAGTTTGAATAGGTTTAAATGAGTTTGAATGAGTTTAAATGGCTTAGAAATAGCACACTGAATGAAAAGTGTGTGTGTGTGTGTGTGTGTGTGTGTGAGTGAGTGAGAGTGAGAGGGTGAGAGTGTGAGAGTAGATAGATATATAATTTGATGAGTTTAAATGAGTTTGAATGAGTTTAAATGACTTAGGAATAGCACATTGAATGAAAAGTGTGTGTGTGTGTGAGTGAGAGGGTGAGAGTAGATAGATATATAATTTGATGAGTTTGAATGAGTTTGAATGAGTTTAAATGAGTTTGAATGAGTTTAAATGGCTTAGAATGGCAGCTTCATTGAGTGTGTGAGGGTGAGAGTGTTTATGAGTTTAAATGGCTTAGAAATAGCACGTTGAATGAAAAGTGTGTGTGTGTGTGTGAGGGTGAGAGAGTGTGTGTGAGAGTGTGAGAGTAGATAGATATATAATTTGATGAGTTTGAATAAGTTTAAATGAGTTTGAATGAGTTTAAATGAGTTTGAATGAGTTTAAATGGCTTAGAAATAGCACCTTGAATAAAAAGTGTGTGTGTGTGTGTGTGTGTGTGTGTGTGTGTGTGAGAGTGAGAGGGTGAGAGTGTGAGAGTAGATAGATATATAATTTGATGAGTTTGAATAAGTTTAAATGAGTTTGAATGAGTTTAAATGGCTTAGAAATAGCACCTTGAATAAAAAGTGTGTGTGTGTGTGTGTGTGTGTGTGTGTGTGTGTGAGAGAGTGAGAGAGGGTGAGAGTGTGAGAGTAGATAGATATATAATTTGATGAGTTTGAATGAGTTTGAATGAGTTTAAATGAGTTTAAATGAGTTTGAATGAGTTTGAATGGCTTAGAATGGCAGCTTCATTGAGTCTAATGGGCTTCAGTTTGTTTAGATTTGAAATTTTGACAGTTGGAGTTTGATGGAATGTTCAGATTTTCAATGTAAGTCTATGGGAGGATTTTCCCAGGTTTAATCAGCTTTTTTAGGAAAACCGTGAGTCCGATCAGTCTAAAAAGATATAGCACACCAAGTCAGAACAGTCTGAAGGTCTGAGCCGAGTTTGGTGGTTGTAGCTTTAAAGCTCTAGGAGGAGATACAGTCTAAAATTTGGCTCAGAAGAATAATAATAATAACTAGATAGAAAAAATTCGTTGAAACGAATTTTAAGTTGGCTTGAAAAAGCCCAGTCAGAAAGTTTGAAGTAGTTTTAAAAGCTTAAAGTTTGAAATAGTTTAAGTTTTACTTTAGAAATTTTGATACATAGATAGATAGATAGATAGATAGATAGATAGATAGATAGATAGATAGATAGATAGATAGATAGATAGATAGATAGATAGATAGATAGATAGATAGATGTGGTCAAATGATGGATAGATAGATAGATAGATAGATAGATAGATAGATAGATAGATAGATAGATAGATAGATAGATAGATAGATAGATAGATAGATAGATAGTTGTGGTCAGATGATAGATAGATAGATAGATAGATAGATAGATAGATAGATAGATAGATAGATAGATAGATAGATAGATAGATAGATAGTTGTGGTCAGATGATAGATAGATCGTTGTGGTCAAAAGATAGATAGATAGATAGATAGATAGATAGATAGATAGATAGATAGATAGATAGATAGATAGATAGATAGATAGATAGATAGATAGTTGTGGTCAGATGATAGATAGATAGATAGATAGATAGATAGATAGATAGATAGATAGATAGATAGATAGATAGATAGATAGATAGATAGATAGATAGATAGATAGTTGTGGTCAGATGATAGATAGATCGTTGTGGTCAAAAGATAGATAGATAGATAGATAGATAGATAGATAGATAGATAGATAGATAGATAGACAGAAATAGTAAGATAGATTAATAGACAGACAAAGAGAAAGATAGATAGACAGCTATGCGGTTGCTAGGTTAATCTGGTGGTTGCTAGGGTGTTGATAGGCTGTTGCTAGGGTAATTTGAATGGTTGCTAAGGTGTTGTTGTACGGTTGCTAGGGTATTCTGAGTCGTTGCTAGGGTGTTGCTATGCCGTTGCTAGGGTAATCGGAGTTGTTGCTAAGGTGTTGCTATGCGGTTGCTAGGGTAATTTGAGTGGTTGCTAAGGTGTTGCTATGCGGTTGCTAGGGTAATCGGGGTGGTTGCTAAGGTGTTGACATGCGGTTGCTAGGGTAATCGGGGTGGTTGCTAAGGTGTTGCTATGCGGTTGCTAGGGTAATCGGGGTGGTTGCTAAGGTGTTGCTATGCGGTTGCTAGGGTAATCTGAGTGGTTGCTAGGGTGTTGCTATGCGGTTGCTAGGGTATTCTGAGTGGTTGCTAGGGTGTTGCTATGCGGTTGCTAGGGTAATCTGAATGGTTGCTAGGGTGTTGCTATGCGGTTGCTAAGGTAGTCTGAGTGGTTGCTAAGGTGTTGCTATGCGGTTGCTAGGGTAATCAGGGTGGTTGCTAAGGTGTTGCTATGCGGTTGCTAGGGTAATCTGAGTGGTTGCTAGGGTGTTGCTATGCGGTTGCTAAGGTATTCTGAGTGGTTGCTAGGGTGTTGCTATGTGGTTGCTAAGGTATTCTGAGTGGTTGCTAGGGTGTTGCTATGCAGTTGTGGTCGATAGATAGATAGATAGATAGATAGATAGATAGATAGATAGATAGATAGATAGATAGATAGATAGATAGATAGTTGTGGTCAGTTGATAGATAGATAGATAGATAGATAGATAGATAGATAGATAGATAGATAGATAGATAGATAGATAGATAGATAGTTGTGGTCAGATGATAGATAGATAGATAGATAGATAGATAGATAGATAGATAGATAGATAGATAGATAGATAGATAGATAGTTGTGGTCAAATGATAGATAGATAGATAGATAGATAGATAGATAGATAGATAGATAGATAGATAGATAGATGGATAGATAGTTGTGGTCGATAGATAGATAGATAGATAGATAGATAGATAGATAGATAGATAGATGTGGTCGATAGATAGATAGATAGATAGATAGATAGATAGATAGATAGATAGATAGATAGATAGATAGATAGATAGATAGATAGATAGATAGATAGATAGATAGATAGATGTGGTCGATAGATAGATAGATAGATATATAGTTGTGGTCGATAGATAGATAGATAGATAGATAGATAGATAGATAGATAGATAGATAGATAGATAGATAGATAGATAGTTGTGGTCGATAGATAGATAGATAGATAGATAGATAGATAGATAGATAGATAGATAGATAGATAGATAGATAGATAGATAGATGGATAGATAGTTGTGGTCGATAGATAGATAGATAGATAGATAGATAGATAGATAGATAGATAGATAGATAGATAGATAGATAGATAGATAGATAGATAGATAGATAGATAGTTGTGGTCGATAGATAGATAGATAGATAGATAGATAGATAGATAGATAGATAGATAGATAGATAGATAGATAGATAGATAGATAGATAGATGTGGTCAGATGATAGATAGATAGATAGATAGATAGATAGATAGATAGACAGATAGATAGATAGATAGATAGATAGATAGATAGATAGATAGATGTGGTCAAATGATAGATAGATAGATAGATAGATAGATAGATAGATAGATAGATAGATAGATAGATAGATAGATAGATAGTTGTGGTCAAATGATAGATAGATAGATAGATAGATAGATAGATAGATAGATAGATAGATAGATAGATAGATAGATAGATAGATAGATAGATGTGGTCAAATGATAGATAGATAGATAGATAGATAGATAGATAGATAGATAGATAGATAGATAGATAGATAGATAGATAGATAGATAGATAGATAGTTGTGGTCAAATGATAGATAGATAGATAGATAGATAGATAGATAGATAGATAGATAGATAGATAGATAGATAGATAGATAGATAGTTGTGATAGATAGATAGATAGATAGATAGATAGATAGATAGATAGATAGATAGATAGATAGATAGATAGATAGATAGTTAGTTGTGGTCAAAAGATAGATACATAGATAGATAGATATTTAGATAGTTGTGGTCAAATGATAGATAGATAGATAGATAGATAGATAGATAGATAGATAGATAGATAGATAGATAGATAGATAGATAGATAGATAGATAGATAGATGTGGTCAAATGATAGCTAGATAGATAGATAGATAGATAGATAGATAGATAGATAGATAGATAGATAGATAGATAGATAGATAGATAGATAGATAGATGTGGTCAAATGATAGATAGATAGATAGATAGACGAGTTAGAGTTTCAATGAGTTTAAATGACTTAGAAAAGGTACATACAATTTCAGTTTAGAGTTTTGAGTCTAATGGGCTTCCGTAGTTGGCTCATTTTGACATTCCTTCAATGAAAGTCAATGGGATTTTTCCGAGTTTTAATCAGGATTTTTAGGGAAACCGTGAGTCTGATCAGTTAGAAAAGATATAGCACACCAAGTCAGAACAGTCTGAAGATTTGACCCGAGTTTGGAGTTTGTAGAGTTAAATCTCTAGGAGGAGTTAGAGTTGGAAATTTTAGTCTAAGAAGAATAATAATAATAATAATAATAATAACTAGATGAAGAAAGTTCGTCGCGACAAACTTTAAGTTGGCTTGAAAAAGTCTAGCCAGAAAGTTTGAAACTTTGAAGTAGTTTTAAAAGTTTGAGAGTTTAAGTTTTAGTTTAGATAGATAGATGTGATCAGATGATAGATAGATAGATAGATAGATAGATAGATAGATAGATAGATAGATAGATATGGTTGGATGATAGATAGATAGATAGATAGATAGATAGATAGATAGATAGATAGATAGATAGATAGATAGATAGATAGATAGAGTTGGATGATAGATAGATAGACAGAGAGATAGATAGATATGGTTGGATGATAGATAGATAGATAGATAGATAGATAGATAGATAGATAGATAGATAGATAGATAGAGTTGGATGATAGATAGATAGACAGAGAGATAGATAGATATGGTTGGGTGATAGATAGATAGATAGATAGATAGATAGATAGATAGATAGATAGATAGATAGATAGATAGATATGGTTGGATGATAGATAGATAGATAGATAGATAGATAGATAGATAGATAGATAGATAGATAGATAGATAGAGTTGGATGATAGATAGATAGATAGATAGTCAGATTATAGAAATGGTTGGATGATAGATAGATAGATAGATAGATAGATAGATAGATAGATAGATAGATAGATAGATAGATAGATAGATAGATAGATAGATAGATAGAAAGATAGATTAGATAGATAGACAGTTAGATATGGTTGGATGATAGATAGATAGATAGATAGATAGATAGATAGATAGATAGATAGATAGATAGATAGATAGATAGATAGATAGATAGATAGATAGATAGATATGGTTGGATGATAGATAGATAGATAGATAGATAGATAGATAGATAGATAGATAGATAGATAGATAGATAGATAGATAGATAGATAGATAGTTAGATATGGTTGGATGATAGATAGATAGATAGATAGATAGATAGATAGATAGATAGATAGATAGATAGATAGATAGATAGATAGATAGATAGATAGATAGATAGATAGATAGATATGGTTGGATGATAGATAGATAGATAGATAGATAGATAGATAGATAGATAGATAGATAGATAGATAGATAGATAGATAGATAGATATGGTTGGATGATAGATAGATAGATAGATAGATAGATAGATAGATAGATAGATAGATAGATAGATAGATAGATAGATAGATAGATAGATAGATAAATAGATAGATAGATAGATAGATAGATATGGTTGGATGATAGATAGATAGATAGATAGATAGATAGATAGATAGATAGATAGATAGATAGATAGATAGATAGATAGATAGATAGATAGATAGATATGGTTGGATGATAGATAGATAGATAGATAGATAGATAGATAGATAGATATGGTTGGATGATAGATAGATAGATAGATAGATAGATAGATAGATAGATAGATAGATAGATAGATAGATAGATAGATAGATAGATAGATGAGTTGATGAGTTTGAATGAGTTTGAATGAGTTTGAATGAGTTTAAATGAGTTTGAATGAGTTTGAATGGCTTAGAATGGCAGCTTCAATTAGTCTAATGGGCTTCAGTTTGTTTAGATTTGAAATTTTGACAGTTGGAGTTTGATGGAATGTTCAGATTTTCAATGTAAGTCTATGGGAGGATTTTCCCAGGTTTAATCAGCTTTTTTAGGAAAACCGTGAGTCCGATCAGTCTAAAAAGATATAGCACACCAAGTCAGAATAGTCTGAAGGTCTGAGCCGAGTTTGGTGGTTGTAGCTTTAAAGCTCTAGGAGGAGATACAGTCTAAAATTTGGCTCAGAAGAATAATAATAATAATAATAATAATAAGTTTACGTACAATATCAGTAAGTTGGCTTTTTCAAGCCAACTTAATAAGTTTATATACAATATCAGTAAGTTGGCCTTTTCAAGCCAACTTAATTATATTTTAAAGTATATTGAAATAGAAAACCATTATTTTAAAATATAGTAATATTTTACAATATTACTGGGTTTTTTTTCTCTGTATTTTTGATAAATTGCAGGCTTGATGAGCATTAAAACATTAAAAATAGACATTTTGTGTTACAGTCATTATTTACAGTTTTGAGAGGAAACATTACTAATTCTCATTACTGTAATATGAAATATTGTATATTTGATTTAAATGGATTTAAATACATTATTGTAGTATTTGTTGGACATCCTTTGATGCTGATTTAAATTTGGTACAGAATTGTGCTTGACTGTCAAAACAATGTCACGTTGCTTCAAAATAGGCTACATATCATTTATTTTTTTATTTTTCTTCTCGCTTTTGGGATAAAATATCCCCAAAAAAGTTTTTTTTGAGATTCATACATACAGAAATGTGTCTGTAAACACATGCTTATCAAATTTACTGTGGCACATTTTCTGTACATCTCAGTTTCCTTGCTATTTTTAAAATGCCCTTTCTTGAACATGTACGGGTCATTGCATAATTTCTTTTTTGCAACATAAGCACATTCTTCCAAAACAAAGACGGGAACAAACTCGGCCAAATTAAACTAATTAAAGAATTAACAAAAGTTTCCATCTTCTAAAAACATTTTCTGTTCTACTTGTTTAAAGAAATTTTCATTCTCTATCACAAAATCTCGCACCACATACACGTGTTTCATAATTCGACCTGAAACAAGTTCCTTTCCTTCTTTTAAAGTTATCTTTGGACCGCTGTCCTCGAGGAATTGTTTACTCTTGTAAATGATTAACATTTTTGCATTTTCATATCACACTCTCTCTTTTTTCCCTATCTCTCTCTTTCTTCTATATGTTTGTGTGCTGTCAAAGAGTTTAAACATTATTTTTAGGGCCTGTTTACACGGAAAATGCAAAGGAAATACTTTTTCATTTTTAGTACAAATGTGTAACATTTTATTCTCAATCAAGGCAACCGTTTTCATACTGTTGTTTGTTCTGTGACCTTCAAAAGCACACTATGGAAGTACAATCATCACATGTATCAAAATGTGATTTTACAAAGTTGCCAAACTTAGAGATTATTTTGAGGTTTTTGTTATTTGAGGGATTTGAGGTTACTTATGGAGCACCAGTTTATACTTTGCTGGTCCTTCTTTAATTTTAAACAAGGAGATAACTATAATGTATGATCCTTTTATATATATTCTGAGGCTGTGATAGAGCGGCTTACCAATATAGGGATTGGTGGTATAGCTAAAAATGCATCTTATGTACAACAACATGGCAGCGAATAGTAATTTTAGCCGCATAGATTTTATGCTCAGACATTTACCACTGAAAAATGGCATACAGACTTTCCTAAACATTACTGAGTTGATAATGAAAAAGAATAATTGAATCTGTACTGTTTTGAACTATAATTAATGGAAATCAATTTAACTTACTAACAGCAATTACCATCGTAAATTAGTCTAATGATAGTTCTTAGGAAAACTAATGGCCAAATAACTGAGATATTCATGTTGAAAATTCAAAACACTAATGATATGTCAAAAACATCAATACATATATATTGAAAATGAAATTACAATACTAAGACCATGTAATCAGTTGATACGTGCAGTTTTCTTTCATGTGTAGACTTATTGCCTATTAAAACACGAAGGGGAGTCATGTCAAATTAAAAAATGGCCAATAAGTTTTGGTTTATACTAACCATTTATAGCTTCTTGCTTGTTTTTTCTTGCTTGACAAAAATTTGCATGTGCAATATGAGTCATTTCAGAGGCCCAATTCAAAGAAACAGTCATTTACTTCATCTGTAATCTCATATTTCGCTCTTAATAGTCTATTTTTAAACACATTCTATCTCTAACCAGAACTGTTGTTACAATCATGACTGAAAACAAAAACGGCATTCAATCAACATCCCTCAGTTCCTCAGCTAAAATGAAATGATAGTAAAACCACCAATAGGTGGCGGCAAATCATTGTGTTAGTCATTGAATCATTCAGTCATACGATTAGTTCAAAATGTCAGATTCTTTCACGGACAATGCAGAAGTGAACTGAGTGAGTCATTAGAACGGTTTGTTCAAAAACGCAGATAACGACACTGAAGCTGTTTCCCCGGAGGCAAAATAGAGGGAATATTGACAATACTGTTTTATAATGCAAGTTACCTAATAGCCTATTAGCTTATTGTTTTTTGAATTGTTATATAAAATCAATATCACATTTGCAAAAGTGCTGATATTCGGGAAAACATCACTTTTGTTTGCATGATATTGCTTGTAAATATAAAAAACAAGACTTTTTATGGTTATATTTTTTTTAACCATAACTTATTTTTGTAAGCATTTTTTTTCTGACATTTTTGCTCCAAGACCCTGGTGTGTGTGCGCTGCGTGATTGCGGGTGGCGGGGTTTTTTTCTTTTTCTTTTTTTGAAGCCCACACAAGTGATGGCTTCAAGTGAAACGTAACAAAAGGCTGCTGCTTATGTGTATTAATATGGAATCACACTATAAGATCTAAATCAGTACCTCTCAACTTAAGCCATTTCTGATATCAAATTTGTTTTCAAGGTCCAGTATCCAACAAGGTTCAGAGAACAGTGCAAGTTTTAAGGTCCAGCTCTCTTAACTTGCACTGAATGTGGGGTACTGGATTTCATAATGGTGCTGTAAATCATTTAAATCACAGAGCACAACCCCCTCAAGTTCCTCTTTCATGAATGTTTAGTTCTCATCCTCATATTTGCTGCTTTTTCAAAGTGGTAACAAAATATAATAACATTCTATGGCTCACAAATCTTTCATGGCTTTCAATGACGGTTCTTTAATATTTGATCCGAGTTGTTTCGGTATAATTTCAAGTCACATCACAATGTGACTTGTGACTGTGCACTAATGTCCCAGTACTCACAACCATCATATTAGAGTCTGTAGACCGTAATTCATAATCTATACAATTAGTTGTCATCTCATTGTAATGTTTTCTGTTTGCAGAGCAAAACACCACAATGCCTAACTCTACAACTCCCAGCCCAGTAAGTAAAGTTTCCCTGAGCTGTATCCGTTTCTTTCCTCTCTCCATATATTAGTCTGAAAGGCATCGACTGTCAAAATGATTTCTCTAATAAGTATCTGATTAGCTATTGGAGAATCAGAATTTGACCACTACAGAGCCCCACACGACATGTGCGAAAAAATATGTATATCGCTAGAAATTAACAAATCGTTCCCATGACCTACTAATACGTCAGCACATTTTGTTCCCTCGTTTTAAGTACATTGTGTGCACCTTGTGTTAATTTGTTTCCTTGTTTTAAAGGTTCAGTATGTATTTTTTTAGCAGCATCTAGTGGTGAGGTTGTGAATTGCAACCAACTGCTCAGTCCACCGCTCACCCCTCCCTTTCCGTGCACATAGAGAACCTACAGTTTGCGACACAGAACAAAGATGTCGTTGTCTGAGACAGGAGAGAGTAGCCAGTCAAGGAAAGTGCTCTATGGAGCAGTTTGTCCATTTAGGGCTACTGTAGAAACATTGTGGCACAAATTGGTTCGATGTAAGTGTACCCATGGTGTATGAAGATAGAAATATCTGTAGGTATATAAGGTTATAAAACATAACGGTTCATTATGTAAGGAACTTTATACACCACTGAAAACATCGTTATGTATATTATATTGCATTTCTATGAGTAGATTCTCCTAAATATTACACACTGGACCTTTAGGTAAATAGTGTGCACGATATAATAATTTGATAACGTGATTAATAATTTATTAAGTCGTGCCCCTGTTTTAATTTAATCAAAATGAGGGAGCGAATTAGTACAACATAGCCACAATTTACTAATGTGCATGATTTAGTAAAATGAGGGAACTAATTCTTAATTTGTGGCCACAATATAAATTAATTTTATTGAAGTATTGTGTTTACATGAGGTACATTTTAATCACAATATTGTCTAAATCTCGTTATTTTGCTTTATGGGGTGCATGTAAACATAGTCAATGCCATAATATCTCAATAAGTCGGTGCTTAATGCAGCATCCTGTTGTTCTACTTCGGTTTAGATGATTAACATTCCTACTTTTCTTTGTCCAGGGCCCTAATATTGTGGCCATCGTTGTACCAACTGTGCTCCTGGGAGTGTTGGCCATTTTGACGGCAATTCTGCTGTACGTGTTCTGCGTGGTAAAGAAGAAGAGACAGACGGAAGGGACGTATCGCCCCAGCGCAGAGGAGCAGACAGGAACCCGTAGCGTAGAGACTCCAGATGCCCTCAAACTACCCAAGGAGGAGAGACTGATTTGACACACTGGTTTATAACTAACCAGCTGCACATGATGATAGTGGCTCAATTCCACTACGGTTAAACGGATGAACATTAAATAAGCACTGTTTCTGAAGGCACAAGGCACAATCTTGGCACTATGTTGTGGCTAAACAAAGCGAGTCTGACTACTTGAAAGAAACTTGAAGGAAAACGCATCCTCTCTCCAAAAAGCAACATATTTCACAGTACAGATCTGCATGTGCTGCTCTCTAGCATTGACATTTCTTATTTTAGGAAAACTTTGGAAAACTTTTGTGTGTGTGTGTTTTAATTGTTTCTTTACACATACAAATGCTGATATTTGTATGGTAGTGTTAATATATGTTTAAAGGTGAAGTGTGTGATTTCTGCACCCCTAATGGCACAAAACAGAAGTGCAATCTGTTTGTTTTTCCATACAGAAAAGGGCCTGACCAAAGTCCATTTAAGGCAAAGTCATTTTAATTGGCGGCCATCTTTGAAACAGCTCTCGGGCAGCTATAATCAATCATGCGATCTCATTGAATGGGGAAACATCAAGTTCTCCAAAGCTGTTCACCAAGCCTACAAGTAAATTTCATATTTGAAATCACCAATAAAATATCATCTCATAAGTTTTCGTTTCTAAACGATCAAATCATGACAAATTATTTTGAGGCTGGACCAGCTAATGCGCATACGCGGTCATTAGCACGCATCATCCAATTCCAGTTCTTTACCAATTGGTGATTGGCTCATTTAGAAGGCGGGACTTATTCCGCCATATTGCGCGCAGCACTTTCTCCCATTCATAAGCTGTGTTTCATTTCGGAGGCTGTGTCCTCTGGAGGTTGCATTTGTTAGATGCATATGTCATTGAGGTGGTCTCTTTTAAGAAAAGTAACCATTAGACCGTGTATCCACCACAGCGTCAGTGGTATGTGTACTTTTCCAATAGTTTTCAATGGGAGCGCCACATTTTTTAAAAAGCCACGAGGTGCTAAAGCAACTTTTTCACACTCAAGCGCTGAGTCGCCCTCAAGTTGAAGAATGTGAGTAAAACGTTGCACTCATCACTGGGACTTTTTAGCCAGCCGTCCAATCAGAATGGAGGAGGGGAGGTATAAATAGAACACCAACCAAATGTCCCAACATTCAACATTCCCAACAAGTAGAGAACGGAACAAAATGGATGAGAAGTTAATATTGTTGGTCTCGGAACATACATGGCATTGTGTCGACGTTTTTAGTCTGGAACAAATAATCTGCTAAATCAGTTACACAGCACAGTTACTTGTTTCATGGCAACAAAGCATCTCAACTGAAGAAGAAAAACAAAGGTGTTTTCAGCAGAGTGTCTAGCATTTTTAGCCGGCTAAAAACGCGTTGGTGGGCACACAGCCTTAGATTGCTAAGTAAGAAAGGAATAACGCCTCACGAGGAATAGCAGTTAATTTTATTACGGTTCCTTTTCCCAAATAAGACCTCCTTGATGGTATATGGCGCCTACAAATGCGACCTCTGATGGATGCAGTCCTCGAAATGAGACGCTGCTATAGTTATACGAGTGCACCTTCTTTGTAAATCTTAAGTCTTTTGCCAGACTTAACAGCAACAACTCAACCAATGGTGTGAGTTTGTAGGCAGGGCTACCTGTTAGACTGAATAATGGAAGTTGGGTGGTGTTTCTGTTTGCTGGAACTTGATTTTGCACACTACATCTTTAAATATTTATAGAGGGTATGCATTGACGTCACTTTCCCATCGGAACACACGCCCTGAGTGGCAAAAGAGACTGGATTTAATAGAGAAAACTGCGAAAACGCAAGTTAAAGTAATTATTAAACTAAAGGTTGGACTCGATAGTATTCCTGTTACAATTTACCAAAGATCCAGTAATCCATGGATATTGACATGCAGCCAGGAATCGTGTTTACAGACATTTATTTGTGCCTGATTTCGACCGCGGGGAAATACATGAAGCAAGTTTGTCTTGAACACTTTATATAAATACGACAGATAGTTCTAAATCTGGGTGATCACTTATATCGATGATATAATCCAGTCTTAATTTGTATAGTGTTTGTAAGTGTTTATTTAAAAACACCAAATTATGCAGAATATTAGATGGTAAATATTGTAATTGATGAGTTGTCGATATAATATACAATACAGTATATAAATGGGTATGATTTTATCCCAAAATTCAACATACTGACGCAAAATGATCACTGCAAATCCACGTTTCGCTGCCTGGACTTTTTTTTCTGTGAATTGCAGCGATCCACTTGCTTTTCTTTAGCTTTCGGGAGACTGTAAAAATGCACCTCGGATTTCTTGTCAAATTCAATCGCAAAGCTCTTTCCCGTTTCGTGAGTATTTGCGCCATTAAGGCTGAACCAATGCTGCCACTCTTGTCTTTTTTGCCACTCGGTGGGCGTAACCGCAGTAACTCCGGCCGACAGTGACGTCACGTGCACACCCTCTATTGAGATCCATTTGCTGACAATATAGGATGGTTTTTACTCTCATATTTGATTTGTTGAAACCACTTTGATCATTTCACAAATTATTTCAGTAGCTGCATTTGTCTTGATTTACCTCAGTTACATTTCTATATCTTTATATTTCAATCTAATATGAATCATCCAGAAATTTGAACAATGCATCAATGAATTTTTTCTTAGAATCGTTTTTTATTCTTTTCTGATAGCATGAATGTTTACACTCAAATATTTCATGCGTTCTCTTTAACTTGAATGCCTTTTCAAATTTCATCTTTTTAGAATTTGATCCTCACGGCTAAAGGGTGTTTTTAGGTACAACACTCAGCAGAGTTACTTTGCCATTACTCCATATTAAAAATATTGGACACAACACACATTTTCATTAAAACATGCTTTAAGTTAATTCATAAAGTGTTATTCTACTGAAGAAATTGTCTTGATTCTCTATGGGAGCTGTGCCCATGATATCATGAAGATGTGTGTTTATGTCGTGGCTGTTTATAGCCTTTCAGTTGTTTTGAGCTGTATATAAACAGTCTGTTACGCAGCATGATGTTGCAAAACTGATATTTGTTATCATAGTATTTTAATTTATTATCATAATCATAAACGCACTAGTTTGTAGTACATATGGTTTTACTGCTTACTGTTATTCCCCTATACCTATAGTGGATAATAAATCAGAAGTATCAGTTTCACATTCACAGGAAATAGCTTAATTCCTTATTGAAAAATAAGGTGGATTACAAGGCCTGTTAAAGGTCTCTGAATTTGTAACTGGAAAGGTTTAGACTACTCTGAGGTTTTATAACATTACATAAATGTCATATGATTGCTGACGCTTGTACAATAATATCTGGGAGTGCATGGAGGAGTGTCTTTTTGCTTGCCAAGAACAAAGCAAGACTTATGAGGACTAAATCTAAGGAAGACCTGTTCAGGAACACTGCCTTCTAGTGGTTGCTAAGTGTTTCAGTTTTGTTTTGTTTTTTTATTTCATTTGCTTTAGTAAAATGCCAACCACAATATGAATTTGAATGACAATAGCAGGAAACTATGATCATGCAAATCAGTGGTTCTCAGTCTTTTTGATTTCAAGGCTGGGGTTTATCATAGTGATGCTGTAGAAGAAACTTTTTTGGTTCCCCAAAGAACCTTTTTTTTTAAACAAAAAAAACAAAACAAAACATTTTTCTAATCTAACGAACCTGTTTTTTCCACTATAAAAGATCTTTTTGTTGAATGTTAAAGGTTCTTCTTGGAACTATTGATTGAACCATGAAACCCCACAAAAGTGGGAGTGGTAATATATTTAAAATATTTAAATAAAATAATATTTAAATGATTATTAATTAAATTCCATAGAAATTTCAATAACTACTAAAATGTTCTTCTGAGCTTATGCATATTACTACAAATAAATTTACATGACATAATTTGTAAAATGACTGTTTAAAGTTGTATTCATTTCTATAACTTTTTTCAGGTCTAGAAATTATTCTTTTAAAATTCCCTCATATATCGAAGCTTTCCTAGACGGTGGGAAACATGGTTCATAAATAAAAATGAGAGTTGTTGAGGGAACTAATTAAAATACATCTGATTTCAGCTTACATCTTGATTTTTAACTGTTTTAAGCTTATTTTAAAGCTTGTTTTGTTTTACTTTTAATAATTTTAAAGGATTAGTTCACTTCAGAATTAAAATTTTCTGATACTTTTCTTACTCACGCCATGTCATCCAAAATGTTTGTCTTTCTTCAGTCAAAAAGAAATGAAGGTTCTTGAGGAAAACATTCCAGGATTTTTCTCCATATAGTGGACTTCACTGGGGTTCAACAGGTTGAAGATCCAAAAAGTTTCAGTGCAGCTTCAAAGGGCTCTACATGATCCCAGACAAGGAATAAGGGTCTTCTCTAGCGAAAGTCATTTTCTTTTTTTTAAAAATTCAAATGATGTATTTTTAACCACAAATGCTCATCTTGCACTGCTCTGTGATGCGTCACGCATTACATAATCACGTTGGAAAGGTCATGTGTGAAATGAACAAATGAAGTACCATGGTAGAGTGGAAAACTCATTTTCTCCTCCAACTTCAAAACTGTCAGACATCGTTGTTTAATTTGTTTTTTTTGGGGAAAGGCTGTTTGACGTTCGCTTTGTAAACACTCGGTCGGTACTTCCACCTCGTCAGGCGTGACCTTTTCAACATGATTACGTAATGCGTGGCGCAGTGTTTTTTTTTAGAAAGTGACCGATTGTTTTGCTAGAGAAGACCCTTATTCCTCGTCTGGGATCATGTAGAGCACTTTGAAGCTGTGCTGAAACTGACATTTGGACCTTCAACCTGTTGGGTTGGGAAAAAAATCTTGGAATGTTTTCCTCAACCTTAATTTCTTTTCGACTGAAGAAAAAATACATAAACATCTTAGATGATATGGCGGTGAGTAAATTATTAGGAAATTTTAATTCTGAAGTGAACTAATCCTTTAAGTCGACCTCGCCCCCTGGTTGAGAACCACTGATGTAAATTAGACATTCATGTAAACCTCTGTGAAAAAACAACAACAACAAAAGCATTTCAGGTGTGGAATTAGCCTTTATTCAGATTTACATTGATAATAGTTTCATCGTTCTGGAATCTGAAGGCTTCACAGTTAAAATCACTTCCATTTCACTTGGATGTGAGGGGGGTTTGATGGCGTGCATTCACAATACTCAGAAACACAAAGTGTACACAATTCCTCAAAATGTCACTGGTAGGGCCATGACTGTTATTGATGGATAGTGAATGTAAAAACCTGTTCATTGTCCTGGAGAGCATTGGTTTGTGGTGAGAAGGATGAAATGTTGGGGATAGAGTGGAACACTATTTCGCCTGGCGATTTAGGCAACCTCCTCCTCGCCTTCCTCTTCAAACTCGCCCTCTTCGGCGGTGGCGTCCTGGTACTGCTGGTACTCGGACACCAGGTCGTTCATATTGCTCTCTGCTTCGGTGAACTCCATCTCGTCCATGCCCTCGCCGGTGTACCAGTGCAAGAAAGCTTTGCGGCGGAACATGGCGGTGAACTGCTCGGAAATGCGCTTGAAGAGCTCCTGGATGGCCGTGCTGTTGCCGATGAAGGTGGCTGCCATTTTGAGCCCACGTGGTGGGATGTCGCAGACGGCGGTCTTGACGTTGTTGGGAATCCACTCGACGAAGTAGCTACTGTTCTTGTTTTGGACGTTCAGCATCTGCTCGTCCACCTCCTTCATGGACATGCGTCCGCGGAAGACGGCGGCCACGGTCAGGTAGCGGCCGTGACGCGGGTCGCAGGCGGCCATCATGTTCTTGGCATCGAACATCTGCTGGGTGAGCTCGGGAACTGAGAGCGAACGGTACTGCTGGCTGCCTCGGCTGGTGAGTGGAGCGAAGCCCGGCATGAAGAAGTGGAGACGTGGGAAGGGCACCATGTTGACGGCCAGTTTGCGAAGGTCAGCGTTGAGCTGGCCGGGGAAGCGGAGGCAGGTTGTCACACCGCTCATGGTGGCGGAGACGAGATGGTTGAGGTCCCCATAGGTAGGTGTGGTGAGCTTGAGTGTGCGGAAGCAGATGTCATAAAGAGCCTCATTGTCAATACAGTAGGTCTCGTCAGTGTTCTCCACTAGCTGGTGGACGGACAGCGTGGCGTTGTAGGGCTCCACCACGGTGTCGGACACCTTGGGTGAGGGCACAACGCTAAATGTGTTCATGATGCGGTCGGGATACTCTTCACGGATCTTGCTGATGAGGAGGGTTCCCATGCCGGAGCCAGTGCCTCCGCCGAGAGAATGAGTGAGCTGGAATCCTTGCAGGCAGTCGCAGCTTTCTGCTTCCTTACGAACAACATCCAGTACTGAGTCCACCAGCTCTGCTCCTTCTGTGTAGTGACCTTTGGCCCAGTTGTTTCCAGCACCACTTTGACCTGCAATGATTAAAATATGAATTGAGCATTGATAGTCCCTTTTGAGGAGCGTCAGGGACATATTTGCAATGCTGGGCAGAACATGATTTCGCCAAGTGCAACAGTCCAGGAACAACATTCCAATCAACCAATTTGGAATGACAAACTAGAGTTTGTCAAGTTTAGGCTCACAACCAGGGTTAGGTGCTTCTTCATCAGTGTTATTCACCTATCATTGCTCTCTGATTTTAGGGGTAAGTTATGGGTAGGGTTAATTTTAGGGGTAGGGATAGAGTTGAGACTAAATTCTCGGACAGGAATGTTGTTCTAGGATCAAGAAAATAATTTGACCCAGGAATGCGTCTAACTCTGCAAAATCGGGATGTATCAACTTGAATGGGGGAATCCTGAAATCTCAACCTGCTGTCCAAACATTTAAACAACATTTCAAATCGGTAATAAAATCTGACATTAACTGACGCATAAATGTTGTTTCTTTTGCTCAAATGACGTTAAAACAAAGTATATATAAGGTTTGCCATGTGCAGTCCTAAGCTTGCTCCAGGTATGTAAGGGAACTGGAGCTTTGACGACTGGCTTTATTTAGAAGGCTGGGCTTATTCCGCCATATTTCACATTGCACATATTTCGAGTGCACCGTCCTGATATATAGTTTTTTTGGCGTGCTCATTCTGACACAAATTTGCAGGCATTTATGAAGTCAAAACTGAACTCCTACTAGCATGTAATAGAAGAGACAATTTCATTTTTGTCAGAGTACACTCTAAAAAATGTTGGGTTAAAAAAAAACAAGTTGGGTTGAAAATGGCAAACTGGTACATTAAAATGGTTCATTTTATGTTTGCACATTGGGCAAACATTTAACCCAACCACTTGTGAATTTTCAACCCAACTTGGGTTGTTTATACCCAGGATTTTTTTTAGAGTTTTAGAGATTCATACCGACTAATTGCACTCATTACAGTGTGAATTTACATTTGAGGAACGCTTACCAAACACAAAGTTGTCAGGTCTAAATATCTGTCCAAAGGGTCCAGAACGAACTGAATCCATTGTACCAGGCTCCAGGTCCACCAAGATGGCACGAGGAACATACTTCCCACCTAAACAGAGAGACAGATAAAGTGTTTCAATGAGCATGCAATTTTTCTGTGCACATACAAGGTTTAAAAGTCTCAGAACACAGTGTTGGCTTACATTTTGCATAAGAAAAAACTACTTTTTATCCAAATCAGCATAATTTATGTGAAAAATTCAATTGAAAACTTGAATGATTTTTAACTGGTCTTTCTGTCTTCCTTTTTCTTTAATGATGGCAGCACTATTGGTAGCTATTTGTGCAAAGCCTGCTGCACAATAGTGGCTTTCGCACCAGGTAACTATAGTAACTCAGTTATAGGAAATAGCCACCAGGACGGTCTAACGAGAACTAAATTTTCCCCTAGGGCCATTTTCCTGGTTGGATTTGCACCGCCCTGAAGAACTCTGAAGTGCCGTAAACCGGTCGACAGCAGCAACATTTCATTACTTGAGGATGCAGGACGTCGTGATCGTTTGAGAAGTTCTTAGACTTTAGCGTTGTTTGATCTGTTGCTGTTTCCATGTTTTTGGAGTAAGTTCGAAACAAAGTATTGTCAAGTTATATTTACCATGGACCTTATTTTACTCATAAATTGAAAAACCCCATAGGAAAATATCGAAGGAACCAGCGGCGAACTCAGGGTTCTGACCTGCACCACTCTATAGCAAGGTTAGACCCTACTCTGAAGTAGGAACTAATTTAGTTCCCCCAAAAGGTGCTTCTATAACCAAAATCATTAGCTCCTGCGGTGCGAACATGCCAAAAAGTAGGTACTTCCACCAACTATGAAAATGTGCCTCCGGTGCGAAAGCCCCTTATGTTACACAACATGATTTGAGAACAATCCAAAGAGCATTAACTTGGTTTTTGTCATTCTTTAGTGCAAAGGAGTTAAAATGTGAACATTTTATTTGGTTTAGTGTTAGTTGTAATTACGCATAATTTACTGATATTACTAAGGTAAGTAAATGAAACGTAACAAACATTGGAAAATAAAGTGTTACCAAATACTATTATAGTTTTTATTATTTCTTTTTTATTTATTATTATTTTGTAGTTAAATTAAATGATAGTTTTTAATTTAATTTTATTTCACAAAGTAATTTTAGTACTTCAGCAGTTGCCAAGATAAGCAACATTTCTTTTTCTTTTTATTTAGTTTAGGTTTTTCATCAGATGTTTATATTATACTTTATTTATCAACGTAACAACCCTACTTTTGCATCCTAGATTTTGCATGTTGTCTCAGACTTTTGCATCCCACTATATTTATACTGTCACCAAATATCATAATATTTATTTGAATATTTCATAAGAATGCTGACAATCCTTGCTTACATCTGTAACCTCTGTGATATATATATTTTTTATATATATGTAAAAATACCTGAGGCCTCATTGTAGTAAACACTGATCCTGTCTAGCTGCAGGTCGCTGTCTCCATGATATGTTCCTGTTGGATCAATGCCGTGCTCATCGCTAATAACCTCCCAGAACTGAGAGAGAGAGCGAGGAAGAGGAGGAGGAGAGACAACAGGGTGCGGCCGGAGAGAGAGGGGGAGGGGGAGAGACAGAAGGAGAAAGAAAAAAAGGAGTAAAAATCATATTTATCTGGTTAGAAATATAAAAACCAAGAATGCAAATAACAGCAAATATGTGCAGAGTTCCAATTTCATGTAGGATAAAAATTGAAACAAATTGAAACGATTCGAAACGAAATGAAACAAAATATTTGTATCACACAATATGTTTATATATAGGATACCTGTTCAAAATGATGTTTCCCTGATTTATTTTTAGAATCTTAGGGATTACATCAATATTACTGGTCTAAATGAGTCCGAGGAAAGTAATGTGATGTTATTTGCTTTCAGCAATAGACAAAATGTAGGCCAGACTCGTATGAATATGTAATGTATATGTACATATCTGCAAAATATTAGCTAGAATATGGTATTACATTATGCTAATAAAGCGTTAAGTAGGTCGTTATGGTCGGTGGGAGGAACCAATCCAACAATTCAATCTCATTGCCCTCAAAAACAAATTAGTCTGAAGGTCTATATAAGGTCTAACTGCTATTATTGTGCCATGACTGTATGATTTTCGCTATTATAAAAAGGGGAAAACGTTTAATTGATTGATTCTCCATCATATAATGGATGTTCCCACGCCCAGTGAGCGCAATGTGTTCAGCTGCAGATCCGACGGATGCGCGTTTAAATCGTGCTAAAAGCAGCAGATGAATGAATCCGAATGAACTGCATTGCATTTCTGGAAGATTCTTTAAGGGCGGGTTAGTCGCGTCGGATGCATGTTCCAATCCGTTCCAAAAAGCAATTTATTTGTGTGTTTTTACCTTGGCTCCGATCTGGTTGCCGCACTGGCCGGCTTGCAGGTGCACAATCTCGCGCATGATGCTGCAGGAAGGACAATGGCGGGGATGCAGGAACGGACGTTCTGTCTTCTTATGCTCACTCTCGGGTTGAGCTGCTGGTTCTGCTCGTCTCTCTGTATAGCGCTCGCCTCTTAACTCGGTTACTGGGCTGAACTTGTGGCGCAAGATGACGTCATCGCCATGGCAACCAAGGCTGGAGGAGAGAAGGAGGACCTTGAGCTCGTGGAGGCGCCGGATAGGATGCTGCCTGTGATTTGGACAAAGATGATAGGCGATTCTCTATGAGGATGGAGATATGTCTGAAAATATTCCAAAGGGGAATAGGGAATGGCTTTTCATTACAATAATAAAGTACTATGGTACCACCGTGGTATTTTTGAAGTGGCTTCACTGGAGCAGGGTCATCACAACAGAGACAGATTAGTATACATCCAGTTTTGAGATGAAATGCAAGCATTAGACATTAGATAAGTAGCTGTAAATGATCATAAAAATACAGATAAAATCTGAAATATTAGGTTGGTCCTTATAGATCATACAGCTCTCCGTCCACTGCAATGGTAGATTCCCAGCAAACATTGGTCTGACGACAACGTCGTGTCTCTGGCAGTTGGACGGCATAAATCGATTAAAATATGTAACAGAACATTTCCTAAATATGCATTCAGATATGTTTTTAATTCTCTGGGGTTGCATATAATTGTTGCTTTGACTTTTAGCTACATGTAGTTCAATGTTTAATGCTTAATTAATTAATAAATTAGTACGATTACTAATCGAAATTTCATTTTGGAACTATTTTTCAACCATGACAGGACGTGTCGGAAGGACGTCTTTCAAACAGTCATTAAATATCCAAATGCTTGCCGTGATAATTTCATGTCCACAAATTCAATAAAACTAAGGCCAGTGACATTTAACTAGGCAATTTTTTCCATAAACATTTTTTGTTATACTGGTCTAAATATAAAACCTGTACATATATCTTCTGTGGAAGTCTCCGGACCAAAAAATCCTTGTCCAATCATTGCATTACATTCATTGTTTTTGTTATGTTATGTGCTTTGAGACATGAGGTAATGTAACACCATCTCTAGTCTCGTGACACTTTCTGGACTCTGCTTAGGCGTGGCTTTGGAGACACGCTCTGATGGAAGGGTGTGATCGCATGCTTTCAAAGCAATTCAAAAAAATTGCCTATCCTATCTTTAAGACTGTGTCTTAAGGACTAGTCTAGACCAACTAGCATTTAGTTAGGGCAAATCATTCTTACTTTTCAGATTTGAGGGTTCGAATTTACTTTTTATGTAATTTAAAAAATGTATGACCAGTCTCACAAAAAATAGATAACCAACTAATAAGACTAGTCTTAGCAGTTTATGCAACCAGCCACAGATGTTTGACAATTAAAGGTCACCATAAAGACTTTTTCTTATCAGTTTTCTACATTTATCTTTCTATATTTCCACCAAATTCTCCAGAGTTCTGGTATTTTACTCCGTAAATGATTCTCATGCGTTAGAAGTCGATTTAATGCACATTGATTCTTATTACAGTATACATTATAGTAGAGGAATGATTTTTACAAGTTTAATTATCATAAACTCTACAACAAATACTACCATGATGTATAAACAATACAATTACAATTTAAATAATTTAGAATGAGTGTTTTGCATTACAGTAATGATATTTGCATGAGTATCACAATGCATAAATATAAACTATACGTTACACTAGTTACACAATATAAACTATATTCATTACATAAAAAGAAAGGTTCTTCATTAGTATCGATGATTCCATGAAGAACATTCCATGGAACCACAAATGGTTCTTTATAATAGAAAAAGGTAGATTGGAAGGCTTGGATTTTTTTAAAATGTTCTTTTCACTAAAAGGTTTTTTCGGGTACCAAAAGCCCCTTTTGGAACCTTTATTGTGTACACCATAAATAAATTATTTTCATGATTTGTTATCACAACATTTTTTATTTTGTAAAATCAACTTGGATAATTAATATGGTTCAGATAACTTAATATTTAGAGTATCTGTTGATTAAACCAATCACCTTCATTGTATTAACTCAAATTTTTAATTTCAATGAACTCAAAATGTTAAGGCAACCATTTAACTTTTTTTTTAAGCTTTTACATTAAACCAACAATTCTTTTTTTTACAGTACATGTACTAATAATGTATTTAATATGATATATGTGTCACAGAACTTATATAGTAAAACCACACACACTACTAAAGGAACAAGCTATAGGAAGTGGATCAACTATCCACTCTCTATATCAATCAACAATCAGTTCTAGTTTTACTAGTTCAGTGTGCTCAGACCCCTCCCTCTCTACTGTTGCATGTCAAGACAGACACATTATCGGTGCTGTGCTCCATGAAACCAGAACACCTGTAAAGCTTCAGCTGAGATGTCTAATGCAGACAGCAAGCCCTCCTCTTAGAACCAGAAGAACGCCTTACCTGCTGGACGTCATGTCTTTAAACCTTCCCGAAGAGGACCTCTCCTGTCCCGTGTGCTGTGAGATCTTCCAGGATCCGGTGCTTTTGCCATGTAGCCACAGTTTCTGCAGGAGCTGTCTGGAGCACTTCTGGCAGAGCGCAGTCTTTCGCAGCTGCCCCGTCTGCAGGAGAAAAGCCTCCAAGAAAAGCCCTCTTTCAAACCGGGCCCTCAAAAACCTGTGTGAAGCTTTTCAGCTGGGGAGAGGCCAGGGCAGTGCATCTGGATCAAACACCCTGTGCTGGAGACATGGGGAGAAGCTCAAACTCTTCTGTCTGGTGGATCAGGAGCCCATCTGCGTGGTGTGCCAAGCCTCAAAAATTCACAAAGGTCACGACTGCTCTCCCACGGAAGAGGCGGCTCTGGACTGCAAGGTAGAGTTTGACAGAGCCACATTGTTTCAGCAAACTGTGTTACATTGTGTTGCGCTCAATACTGCTGTTCTCAAGATTTACAACAGAAGGGCAAAAGAATGCTGTTTATCAAGTTTGCTTTGACATTATCACAGTCTGTTCGGCCAAAAAGATCGTGGCAGGCTTTCAAACAACACCTTCTGCATTCCCCTTGTTCGAGCTCCCATTGTGACATATGCGTCCCATTGTATTCTGGGAAAATGTGATCAACTCAATCCAAAATGTGACATAAATCTTTCAAAGTGTACTTGCACAGTTGGATTAGAATAATGCTGGAAAGTTAGTTCTTCTGCACCGGTTCTTCTCAACTGGTGGGTCGTAGCTCTGTTATGAAAAAACAATGATAAATGCATATGCAACAAAACATATAGGCCCGAGTTCACAGACAGGACTTAGATTAAGCCAGGATTAGGCCTTAGTTTTTATTAGGGCATTTAAGTAGCTTTTATAAACGTGCCTTAGAAAAAAAAAAAAAAAACATTATGGGTGTGCATCTTGAGAGAAAAAAAATGGCTAATTTAATTTAATTTAATTTAATATATGTCAGTGCAAGTTGCTTTCAGTGAAACAGCTCAATAAAGCATTTTAGTCTGGGACTATAAGCTTTGTCTGTGAAAACGAGCACTAACAAGGCATAGGAAAGCACAATAATTAAACATATCCCCCGGTTCCCCCTAAAATGAGCTCATATGTGAAATGTCACACTTGAAATGGTTAACCCTGGGTCATTCTAAACTCCTGGTAAATGGAATCCTGGGTTGTTTTTATTCACATTTCACACTGCTCATACTACACCTGGGGTTGAAGGATTAAATTGCAGTTTCAGTGCAGCTTCAAAGTGCTCTACACGATCCCAGAGGAGAAATATGGGTCTTATCTAGTGAAACGATCTGTCATTTTCTAAAAAAATAAATAAATGATATACATTTTACGATAAATGGCAGTATAGGCGCTGCTAAGTGTATTACTGCCCTCCACAGGTCAAAGTTTGAACTAAATTGTCATAAATAATATGCTAGTTCAAGTATATAAGAATTAGCTCAAACTTTTTGTTAAGCGCAGTTAAAAGCAGCATGAAAAGCCCTCTAGAATTACTGATGTATTTACATTCTTAATCCTTTAAAAATGCTGGGTTGTTTTAACCCAGATTTTGATCAAAATGGAAAAACCAAACCATTGAGGAAAAAAGAAAAAAAAAGAAAGAAAGTTAACCCAACGCCCCCCCCCCCCCCCCCCATATTTGATTAAACATCCATGTGTTTTTATTCATCATGTTGTAATTTCGTTAGCAAATCGCGAATTTAGAAAGCCATTTCAGCTCTGTGTTATAGTTTTTGGTGCCGGAGTATTATTCAAAAACCATTTATTGAGTCATCAGCAAAAATTTTTGGTTTTAATTTTACTTAATTTGGTAGTGCACTTTGCATGCTGAAAACCATTGTAATTATTACTTGAGTTTATGGAAATTTGGTCCCCAGACAAAGTTTTGCCTAGGATCGGCAGTGCTCACAGACTAAGCTAGGGTTAAGATAGTCTAAAATGCATGTTTAAGCTGTTTTAATTGAAAACAGTTTATCTTAAAATATGTCAGTACCTTTGTTTTGTCTCAAGATGCACACCAGTAAGGTTTTTTTCTAAGGCACGTTTATAAAATCTACTAAATTAATATGAACTAGGCCTAATCCTGGCTTAATCTAAACCCTGTCTGTGAAACCAAGCCTATATGGTTTATTGCATTTATCATTGTTTTTTTCAGAACAGACCTACAACCCACCAGTTGAATAGAACTAGTGCAGAAGAACTAACCAGGCTATAAGCCATTAACTTTTAATTTTCATGCACAAAGCAAAATCTTGTTTAACACGCATTAGATGGAGGAATGTATCTTTGGTTTTACTTTTAAGAAAGATCTTTCATGTGCAGGATAAAATATGTGCTACCATGAAGATACTGCAACAAAAGCTGGAAGTATTCAATAAAGCAAGACAATCTTCAGCCTTTACTTTGGAGCACATTAAGGTAAATATTATATTTAATCAGATAAGTGACTTTTGTCAGAAAGTCAGTTGGCAGATTTCTTTAATGTAAGTTATTTGTCTTAGAATCAGGCTCAGCGGGTTGAGAGACAGATGAAGGATGAGTTTCTCAAGCTTCATCAGTTTCTGTATGAAGAAGAAGAGCACAGGTTATCAGCACTGAAGGAAGAGGAAGAGCGGCGGGTCACGGCCGTGAAGAACAGAGACGACGATAATGAACGGAGGATATCATCTCTTACAGATATGATCAGGACAATGGAGCAAACCATAAACGCTGAAGATTTAACATTGCTCCAGGTGAGAATACTGACATCTTTTTGAAAAACATGTTCTCATTCTTTTGTTCCTCCATTCTTGCATTTGTCTTTATCTTTTACAGAACTTCAAAGCTACAATAGAGGGGTGAATATATTTATGACCTTTTTTTAATTACTTTTTTCCGTTGTGTTCTCCCTTTTTGCTATTGCTTATGTATTTGTGTGTGTGTGTGTGTGTGTGTGTATATAGAACATGGAGCACATTGCAGGATCCAGAATGCATGTCTGGATCATTGTTGGATGAATCAAAGTATCTTGGGAATCTGAAGTACCAGGTCTGGGAGAGCATGCAGGCAGTTGCACCTTACAGTAAGTATATGTTTAATGTATAGAAAGACACTGATAAGAATAGTCTAAATGTCTATGTTGGGTTAATGTAGTCAATTTATTTTGCTGCATAGTTACAATTTGAAGCTGGGTTAATCGTGGCTGTTAGAACTACATATTGGATCATATTAGTATAGCCGTAATCAAATCAAACTACAATAAAATTATTCAAAGAATTGAACGATACTGAAATAATAAAAAACTTGGATTAAAGACTTCTATCAAGCTGAGTTATCTGCATATCGGTGTATATGTAAAGATGTTGTAACATTTTCAGAGTACGTTTTCAATGTCTTCGTTTATCAGGCCCAATAATCCTGGACCCAAACACAGCCCACCCTTGCTTGACGCTGTCCGATGACCTCACCAGTCTCCACTATAGCACCCCAAACCAAGGGCTGCCCAGTAACCCTGAGCGTTTCCATATCAGTGCTGAGGTGCTGGGCTGCACTTCCTTCAACTCAGCAAGCCACAGCTGGGAGGTCGAAGTTGGTGACAATGAGGACTGGATCCTGGGCCTGGCCAGCGAGCGTGTGAAGAGAAATCGGGAAGTACCTGCGAGGCCAGAGAATGGTTTCTGGACCATCTGCCTCCGTGATGGGCAATACAGGGCTATGGCATCACCTCCAACAGCTCTAAAAGTGGAGGACAAACTGCAGAGGGTCTTGGTACAGCTGAACTGGGACAGAGGGGAGGTGATTTTTTCAAAGCCGTCATGTCAAGAAAGTATATACACTTTCAAAAATGTCTTCACAGACAAGTTATTACCATACTTCTACACGCAGAGTAAGCATCCTTTGCGAATTCTGTCCAAGCCAGTGTTGGTGTCTACATGAAAATATCATTTAAAATAGGGAAATGATGATTTCGAAAATATAAACTGTGAAAAATATATAACACATACACATTTGACAGAAGCTTAAAATGATTTACGTTTTATCAGTTCATCCATTTTCTGGAAATCAACCCCTGATTTTGCCATATAGTGCCATGCTCTACTGTTTGACCTAATAGTGTATTTTTCTAAGTGTGTTATTTTCTAGGGTAGTTTTTTAAGTGTGAAGAGCATTTTAGTAATCTAAAGAACCTTTTGTGGAATGGAAAAATTCCATGGATGTTGAAGGTTCTTCATGGAACCATCGATGCCAATAAAGAACCTTAAAGGGTTAGTTCCCCCCAAAAATGAAAATTCTGTCCTTAATTACTCACCCTCATGTCGTTCCAAACTTGTAAGACACTCGTTCAGCTTCAGAACCCAAATTAAGATATTTTTAATGAAATTAGTAAGATTTATTTTTAATTATTCCATTGACAGCCTACGCAGCTACCACTTTCAAGCCCCAGAAATGTTATAAAGTCATCATTAAAGGCCCAGTGAATTGCCATGGAACATTCAGAATTATTCAATATGTTAATAATTTCAACTGAAACAGGAAGACAGGGCGGGACATATCAAACAGCTCTGCTCATTTTTAAAATAGCCAATAGCGTTTCGTTTATACCACAGCTCGGCCAGAGCCATAAAACTCAGTAAAACCTCAGTTTACTTCTAATCTCTAACCATTTCTCCTCCTAATCTCATCTATATCACTTTAAAATACAGTTTTCTGTGTAGAATTTAAATGGGTCCGATAACTTTTGTGTGCGTGCTGACTCGCAGTCCACTCTGTGCTCTGCGGCGGTTCATGTGACACTAATGCGAAAACGGACTTCATTCACGTCAAAGGAAAGCATATTTACACTTTCTGAATTGTTCCCTGTCCTCTAAATAGTGCACTATGTGCCCCTCACCATGTACAATCTAGAAAATGTGTGAACAAATGAACGATTTCAGCTGCAGCTTCAGTGTCTGTTTATAATGTAGGAGGGGGATTTGATTGGAGAGAAAGATTTGATGAGAAGCTAAAGTGCGATGTGAAATCATGAAAATTGGTGATCCACTTTACCGGAAGTGAGAGACTGTATATGTTTTGAATGCTTATATCTCCTAAATGTGAATTATGTCAATGTTTTGGAACACACAAGCTCATTCATAACCTTAAGGCTAACATATTCATACTAAAACTTAAACAAATTTAAATTTTGATTTCAGAGGGACTTTAAAGTCCATGTGACTCCATTGGTTTAATATCAATATCAGTTTTATGGTGTCTAAGGGGCTGCTTAACCAACACTATAAAAACAGAAAACCTTTAATGTTTTGGCTGTTCATTTACACAACAAAGGCGTTTTAGGGACCTGAAAATGCTAACTTTTGAAAACGGGTTTTAAAGTGCAAGTTTTTCATCTCCGTGTAGACTACAAAAACACGAATTTGTGAAATCAGTGACATTATGCACATGTGTGTGTGTTGTGTGTATGTGCATAGCGTTTCTTTACAAAGTGGCATCGCCAACTGGTCTGGCACGAATAACACAGTGTTTTTAGTCGTTCATTGATCATTTTGACAATGTTGTCGCCTGTACATGAAAAAACTTTTCCACTTTGAGCACATTGTTGCTGTGTAAACGTGCCTTTAATGTTCCTGTATCCTTTGAGTCTTGATGTTGTCCTACAATTTTGATTTCTGTGCATATGCAAGCTAATTGTTACCGCTATTAAAAAAACAACAATTCAAACAATGCATTGTTTCCTGAATCCGTCTCAATGATTGTGTCTATGATTGAGGGGGCACATTGATTTTGAATGCAACTTTCAAAATAATAATTAATTTCATGAATTATTGTGGATGCAACATTAGCAGTGTCCCAAAACTGTGCCCTTTTTCTTAATTTCTCTGTTTTGCAAGCAAAAGATATAATTTACCCAGCAAGATCTGAACAAAACCAAGGAATTTTTGAATGAATGGGGCTAATTCTTAGCTTTGCTTGACTCCATCGATAACTGGATAAATATGGTCACGTATGACAAATACCAAATGTTTAAACGCACGTTTATTTCCGGGGTTCATTACAAACAGATCAAAAAACAACTTCCCATAAAGGACTTTCAGTTACACTTTATTTTAAGGTGTCTTTGTTACACTGTAATTATACATTTAAGTACTGAGTAACTATATGTACTTACTTTTAGGTTTAGGATTAGGGTTTGGATTGGTTTAGGGTTAGTTGCATGTAATTATGCCTAATTTATAGTTATTACTAAAGTAACTACATGTAACATATGTAACAATGACACAGTAAAATAAAGTGTTACCGGACTTTCCTAATTTTTGCTCTGTTACACATGGTGGCGCCACAACACTCTAATAAACCTTTGAATGTTTTATTTAGGATTCACAAAGTATAGTTACATATTAATGCTTGAAAAGTTTCAAACAATGTATATTTGCATTTTGAATGGTTTTAAATTCAGAATTCAGTGTTACAATTCATCAAAGACAACTGAAATAGAGTCTAAAACCTTCAGTACAATAATTATTTTTGCTACAAAGATCCAAGATCATTTTTTTATAATAGATTACAATGATTATTACATAAAGGACATATAGCAAACCGAAGAGCTATGAAAATGCAGTACTACTACTGAATATTATAAAAGCATATTTCAGACATTATTTCAGGCTGAAGTCATTACTTTGTGGGCTTGTCTTGTTCCTTGCAGCTTAACTTCTCCACGCAAGATTCAGGCAAGAATGGTACTTTCTCTAGGCGGGACAGGTAAGTTAAGGGCTGGATAGTGCTGCTGATGTTTACAAAGGCAAAGCCCACTGGCTGGACATAGCAAGTAAAGATCTTACGTGGATAATGGTCTTCAAAGGGGAACATAGCAACTGGAGGGAGATAGTTGCTCATGATGATGATCAAGATAGACAGCACCATCTTAAAAGCCTTTCTTTTCATTGGATGCATTTCATCTTTACCAGCGCCTCGTGAGCGTTTGAGGGCCCAGAGGATGGCCACGTTACACACCACCATCCAGGTGAATGCAAACAAGACCTGACCAGTGAAAACCTTCTCAAAGTTGTGAATGCCACCAACAGTTTTGGCCGAAGCATAAGCAAAAGTGAGCAGCAGTACCACGATGGACAGACCGATCCTGTATTTGATGTCCTTCAACTGTCCGAATGCGATGGGGAAGAGAACGGCTATAAAGCGATCCAGACAGACGCACGAGAGGAAGAGCGGCCCGCTGGTGTCCTTCACCCCGAAGGAGAACTTCAGAGCCATCCAACCCATAGCACTCCTCCAGTGGTACAGATTGAGAAACGCTATGATCGTCATGAATCCGAAGTAGGCGTCCATTAAAGCCAGGCATCCCAGGAAGATGTCAGAAGTTGAAGGCTCATTCCGGGTGTTTATTAGGTTTGCCAAGACCAGGATGTTGGCAGGTATTCCTATGATCACGTTGAAGGATTGTATAGTTAGGTCAAAAATGATACCACTCACCATTTGTTCGCACCCTTCAAACACACTGAAGGCGTGTGTCGCATTGACTGAATCGGTCGACAGGTTAGAGGAGGGCAGGTCACTTCTGAATATGTAGCTTATATTTGTATCGTGGCGTAGTCGACCCTCCATTAATTTTTAGGAGCAGCTGAAACCAATGAATGAGATTCTGGAGGAAGAAAAAATTACAAGATAATTATAAAGATAATTGAACAAAATAATTTGGTAATTATGATAAATGATATATGTTTTAGAATTTGATATCAGATTTAGATTGTTTTATGTTAAAGGGAACCCTGGGTATTAAGCCTTGTATGGCTTAATATAACAGAAATGATGTCTCTTTCTGAAATATGTTGTAGAAAACCCATGAAAGATTTACGCTACTTTAAAAAATCCCCTTGGTTTTATACATATTTTGGACAATGGGGAGTGGGGGCACCATTTTGTTTAGGCGCACATTCTCTTTAATAGAGCCTTAAATGGTGAAGTGTTTATGTTAAAGGGAATCTAAAATGTGCATTTTCACAAGATGTTTCATAAGTCTCTGGTGTCCCCAGAATGTGTCTGTGAAGTTTCAGCTCAAAATACCGCACATATAATTTAATATAGCTTGTCTACATTGGCCTTTCAGGAGCAGGATTGGACAACCCTGGTTTATGTTCTCTGAGTGAGGCAGGGATAGCCTATCCTACTCCTGGACTGGAAAATCTTAGCTACAACCCTAATAAAACACACCTGAACCAGATGGTTACCTGGAGTTGCATGCATGGGGTTCTGAAGCAGCTTTTAAATGTGTAGGAAACTAGCTTTCCAAGATTGGCTATGCTGGCTTAGACCACTTCGCACTAGTTGGTAAGGCCAACATGGAATTTGTGCACGTGGAACTCTGCTATAAGCTTCATAGATTTGGAAAGTCCACTGAAGTCTTCACCAGAGGTAGCCAATCATGTTCCTGGAAGGCTACTATCTCACAGAGTTTAGCTCCAACTCTAATCAAACACACCTGAACCAGCTAATCAAGGTGTTCAGGATTACTTGAAAATTACGGGATTACTTCATGTGTTGGTGCAGTTGTTCTACACCTTTCTGAGTGGTAAAGAGTTCTATTTGCTACAGGGCATATCACCAGATTCACTCTCAAAGGCAATTCATGGATCATCTCAAATTTTGTGATCTGATCAGCTATGACAAGAAGCGCCTCCCCCCTGGGGAAATTCTCCTGTTATCCTGCTACTTATACCCACAGGAGGAGAACCACTGCACAAGTACACACCGTACACAAAAACAAATCTGTGCAAAACAACTGTCGATAGGGAATTTAGGGTCCAAACTGTCCACAGTCAGACATGAGATCCACCCTGTTTCCTCATCTTGGATATATAAAAGCAGGAATATGTGTGCAAGGGAGCTGCAACACTCCAAATTTGGTATGTCTACCTAATCCAGGGGTGTCCAATCCTGCTCTGGGACAGCAAATGTCCTGCAGAAGTTGGCCCAATACACCAGTCTGGAAGTTTATAGTCATCTTGAAGAGCTTGATAAGCTGGTTTAGACGTATTTAATTAAGGTAAGACATAAACCATGCTGGAAGTATGCCCTCCAGGTCCATGATTGGACACCCCAGATGTAATCAAACACTCCATTACCATAGACTTCATGACCTGAAATAGATGTGTTACAGTTAGATAAGGAGACATGCAAAATGTGCACTACTGGGGGTCCTCCAGGACAAGGGTCAGGAAACTCTGGACTCGCATGTATTTTGCACAACAATCACACACACACAAAAAATATATATTAGTCACCATAAAACATGTCAAACATAATGTGTGAAGGACAGAGAAATGTCTGTGATTCATCTGTCTCCTTTATAGTAGAGCTCATGGGAAGTACCACCCTGTTAAGTCTGAAGGGACTGTAAGCTTCATGTGTTCTTGTCAAGTCATTCACTGTACAACTGCTCCACCGGGGCCTCAGAAGGGCCCTGCTCTCTCTGCCTTCAGGCTAAACTCTCTCAAGTGGTACGTCTGCTAAAAGTTAAGGAGGCTCCCAGGGATTGACACTGTTAATCAATTGTGTTTTTCTCTTTCATCTCTGGGGAATTCAACCAGCTAGAGGTGAGCAATGGAAACTTGATTTTGACAAGTGTTTAAGTTATTTCAGAAGTCTGTTGTGAACTATTTACACACTCTTAATCAATGGTTCTTAACCCTGGTCCTGATGTACGCGCAGAACTACACTACATTTTGAATGTGCATAATCAGACCTGATTCCTAGAGGCTCCAAGACTTGAAATGGGTGTGTTAGATAAGAAAGACATCCAAAATGTCTACTATTGTGGTACTGAAGGACCAGGGTTGGGAAACACAGCTTTAAATCAGTGTGATTCCAAATTACAAGTCAACATAAAACAGAATTGAACTTTTACTCCATTAATACATATTTCCGGTCTTATGCATGCTTCAAATGCATTTGTTTTCATAATGGTTTATTAAAATGTAACCACGTATGCTATATCTGAAACAACTTTATATTTCCACTTACATAATCATTACTCTATGGTAGGGAAATAGTTTCAACCACAACCTTCCAACCTCATCCCTGCTGCTAATTGTGACCAGCAAAACATAAACTTAGCAAACGTGTAGAAGGTGTGTTTTTTGACTGGTTTCAGACAACATATCCTTTTTTTAACTGTTTGGGGAAAAAAATCATCTGGTGAAAGAAGTTTGAGGCAGTTTTATTGGGTTGTGTCCTCTCAAATGAATGAATGGATTGAACAATTGGTAACTTTCTTTGAGCCCCCTGCACTACTTTCCTGCCCAATGCCACTGCCATTTATTCAACATCTAGTAGTCTGAATGCATGTTGATAGTGCTATATATCAGAGGTAAAGATTCTCATAACAATTCTCATAATAAATAAAGGATAATAAAAATGTTCGCCAGAGATTTGGTCACATAATCTCTTATTTTCCATGCAAGATTGACTTTTGGATATTTGAAACTGAAAGTGAGCTAGACACCCCCATGAAATGAAGGCTCGACTGTTTATAATTATAATAATACTGATAGTAATGTTGGTAATATTAATGTTATGACAATTACACATTTTTTGGATGGTTTGAATGTGGACCTCATCAAGACTAAAGTAGAACAGAAAAGGCATGAATTTTCAAGGCACAGCCGTATTAATTTAAAGAGAACATTTTTTGGCTCTTGTTTTCGTTATTTTAAAGAGGATTCATGAGTAAAAACATTTTATTATGTTTATTTTACTTTTATTTATTTATTTATTTATGACAGTCCTCTCACTAGTAGTGAAAATAATTGCAGATGAATGCTAATGAGTTCTGGAAACAAACTTTTCCCACAAGATATCCAACATAGTGCTAAATTGTGCAAAATTCAAAATCACTTCACTGGTTTGACCAGTTGGTCAATTCAAATTTCTGATTTCTCTTCTCATTTTGCCAATAATGTATGTTGTAAGACAAATGGGACAAATAATACAATTTCGGATAAGTAAATGATCAGTTTCCTTGTCCAAAAGACAAATATCTGTCCGAGTCTTGGATTAAGAATAACAACTTTGTTTTTACCTTCTTGTAAAAAGTCTTGTACTTGTATTTAAATTGTAAAATTTTCTGTCGTCTAGTTAATAAAATGTTAGATTAACATATTCTGTTAATAGTTAAAATAAATTAAACAAATATGTACCAAAAAGCAGCCATTACCAGGTGTCATTTTACATTATAATATTTAGAATTCTTTACAGTTAGAATAGTTGAACATAAGCCAAAGGCAACATTTTTTTTCACATAACCATTCATTTAATGTAAAAAGCCTGTAGCACAAATAATGACATTATCAAGGCATGCGAAACAGTATTTAGGGCTATCAATTACGCATAACATGATGATTGAAAAGACAGAAAAAACAAGAAAAAGCGTGCTTCTTACCAGATAGCCGGTTTTAGCCGTAAAGATACGGGTCAGATTATGGAGTCGCCTTTATAAACATCATGAGGCCAGGAGGAATTACAATTGTTGAAAGGAGGCAGGGTCTTTTTTGAGATGCTTTCTGGACTTGGTCCCTGATGGTGAATTAGACTGTGTTTTCTAGATTCTTCTGTCCTCACAGGATCAAAGCTGTTTTGGTTGGTGTTGTCTAGGTAAAAGCTCATAGTGTGTTGTTTAAGAACTTACTCCTTTGGATTATTTTGAACCATATGGATCCAGTTTAGTTACGAGAAAGAGCAGCTTTTGTAAGAAAAACCAAGAGACCTTTCTTTCACATTTCGAATTTTCTGCCTACAATGTTCCCACCTGTTCATTCTGGGATAATACAAAATAAATTTGCCTTAAAGTAATTTAGCCAAATTGGCAAAAGAAAAAACATTTACTTAAACATACACCAAGAAACTAAATCTGTAATACTTCCTACAAAAGTACATTGTGCCATAGATTACTATATGTATCAGAACAATGAATAAACTGCATAAAGTCAGATCAGAGGGAATAAATGGGTTCGTTGAGGCATGAGACCTTCATTGTCTGAGATCTAGCCTATCGAACAACACCTCTCCCCTGACTCCAAAACTCGGTCTGGGGGCTGATTTGCATCTTGGGACTGGTCCTGGTTTTATACCACCGGCCCAGAGGCCCTCATGTCAGTCTCTCACCCTATTTCATTGCAAACACAGAGCACAGGTGTCTGCAGCAAGTATGTACACTTGCATGACTGCTCTGTATGTTGCTGCAAGTTATTGCTCTCAATGAAGTGTTTCACAAGTTGGAGAACTTGATTTTTATGATTATGTCTAGAAATATTCTAAAACAAAGTGACAAAGGTTATTTTATACATTAGGTCTTTGTAAAGGATACTGCCAATTACTCATATACTACACATGAGGGATCAATCCTGCTAGACATGTACACTCTTGTAGAGTTTAGCTCCATCCCTACTCTAACACAACTGCATATACTTTTCATAACTGCAAATCCTTGATTACCTGGATCAAGTGTGTTTGAGTAAGTTCAGATCTAAACTCTGCAGGAAGCTATCTGGATTAAGTACCCTTGTTCTACAGCTTTTCCGTGGTATTTACCAGTATACTATCATGCCATTTGGTGTCCATGGTGCACTACATTTTTAAGATTAATGGATGTTACCTGGATGATGTGGTGATCTGGAGTAGGTCTTGGAAGGAGATTCTCTACCACCTAAAATATGTTTTAAATGGCTCCAAATGGCGTAACTGACCATCAATCAGAAGAAATACTCAATACAGAAACTGCAGGTACTTAATTACCTTATTTATCCATCCATCCATCTTCCAAACCGCCTTATCCGCTGTAGGGTCATGGAAGAAGTGCTGGAGCCAATCCTAGCACATCTCAGGCTGAAAGCAGGGAGGTTACGCTACTGGTCATGACAAAATTAGACCACATGTTGAAAAGCTGGAAGCCAAATGAACACCAGACAAAAAGGAAAACATGAGCTTTTCTTGGACAAACCAACAGGTACAGGTCATTAGTTAAACAAGGGAATTTGCTCACTTTCTAAATGTTTCCAAATTTTTTTAATAACAAACCCTGTGGTTAACGTTTAGACTAATGCGAGTCTTCATCAGAACTTACATGCAATGAAACATAAACCACATGGTTTGTTATTAAAAATGTGTTTGGGTGTATTTAGTAATTGTGTGAGTTCTTACCTTTGATTTGCATTTTTTGGAATTTACAAATCATTCTACAGTATATGTTTTCTGACAGGAAAATGTTGCTATTTTGCTACATTGGCAACCTTCCAGGTTTGGACATGGCTCCTCCAAGACTTATTTAACTGAATGTGAGGAAGCCTTTAACAAACTAAAAGAATCGTAGCCTCACA
The DNA here is from genome assembly GCA_037194245.1 of Opsariichthys bidens. Lineage (NCBI taxonomy): Eukaryota > Metazoa > Chordata > Actinopteri > Cypriniformes > Xenocyprididae > Opsariichthys > Opsariichthys bidens. The sequence continues at coordinate 28,468,682 of CM074277.1, forward strand.
GAGGTCAGATGTCTTGTCCATGTTGATGACTCTGATGTGATATGTGCCAGGTAGAATCTGGGAAAGAGATCCATCCTCTTCCTGCACAGACAACTCTTTGATCAGAATGATTACTGAGAGGGAATGTGTCAAACATATATTTTGATTTGCTTACTTGTAAATCCAAGACCTGGTTAGTAGTAGTGGACGCATTCATGAAACATATATTCCAGCTTGAGTTTTGCCAGAGCAATGACTGACCTGTGCCATTATGTTTCTAATAACGGTTGTGCCAATGCCAAAAACTCTGCAGGAAGCTAACTTTCTCTCTAGGAGTAGGATCGGACACCAATGCATCAGAGAATGGAAACCATGGCATCTATGTGTGACTCAGCCAAAGATTTCAACTTTTGCACTGATAGAGACAATTCAATTGCAAAAGTGTGTGTGTGTGTGTGTGGGGGGGGGGGGGGGGGGGGGGACTTTGCTTGATTTGCAGTTGTTATGAAAGTTTTGAACTACAACAGCTTTGAATATTGCCATTTGGCAAGTGCAAAGTCAAAGTCTGATACAAAGCTAGAAGAGAACTGAAAAAGAAAGAAAGATATGAATCACAAGTAAACTAAATATGTGAAAACAGACAAATATATGAAAATCATTGTCATATTCACTTCAGTTTAGTTGCAGTTTTCATGGACTTTCAGTTTGTTTACCTTCATCATGTCTCTTTGGCCCCGTTTACACTAGTGCATTTTTGTTTTAAAACAGCATTTTCAAATTAAAACAATCCTCATCTACACTGTCATTTCAAGTGTTTCAGAAACGATCCCCGTCTACACTTCATGGCCGAAAATGTCACATGACCATTCAAGCACACTGGGTTTTTAACTGCACAACGGCTGCTAAAATTAAGCCAGCAAAAGTTGCAGGTCAGTCTCCATGTTATTGTTTACACGGCCGTCAAGGATACGCAGAGCGAACATGGGTAGCCACGCCATGGTTCACTCCGTTTAGGGTTGTTTACACTGAAATGCAACCCCGGCGTTTTCAAACTAAAATGGGGTCTGCAGCGTTTTCGAAGTCTCGAGCCGGGTAGTTTAAACATCAGACGTAACCTTTACTAAATCCCCCCAGAAATGCTACTCAGCAATCCACTCAGGCTATTAATTTACCAATGTATATTGAAGAAAACAGAAATAAAACATGGACTTAAAAGTAGTATAAGTATTCCTCCTTAAAACCAACACTGCCTAAAAGACCCAATGATGGGTTCAAAACAAATGCATTGAAATGTTTTTCCATACGGTACCATCTGGTGGTCAAAAGATGAAGCTCACTAAGGCTGAGCTCATTTTCAGCAGCTGGTTTACATGTTTACATGGTTTTAAAACAATACTTACAAAAGCTACATATATAGATCAAATATATTTCTGTATAAAACATGTGCGTGAATGAGCTTGTATCGTTTGTAATGGTGGGAAACTGACCGCTTCCCTTACAAAAAAGAACTGCAGTATATTGAAGTAGAACTGCAGTAAAACTGCAGTACCAAGTAGTTTAACTGCAGTTTAATTAAGCACAACCATAGATTTGCAGCATAATGAAGTATAGTCACAGTACAACTGCAGTAAAACTGTAGTATAAGTACAGCTGCAGTAAAATGAAGTACAACTGAAAGTTGCATGAAGTATAAAAACAGTATAACTGCAGTTTTATTTTACTAGTACTTTAGATGTATTGCAGTATAGTTGTACTCCAGTAAAACTACAGACATTTTAGGTTATACTGCAATACTGCAGTTTTTTCGTGTCCAAAAAACTGCATTTTTCTATATGTAACAAAAACTGTAGTATTACTTCTAAAAAACTGCAGTAATGTTTTGTAAGGGTTGGCCACCCTGCAAATCCAAGGAAACACATTATTTTTTTAATAATACGATTTTCTAACGTGTAGCATTTCTTTTAAATGTGATTTGTTTCGGCATGCATTATAAATCCTAATATGAATATATATATATATATATATATATATATATATATATATATATATATATATATATGCAAATTAATTCTCTTCAATTAGGCCCACGTCACGCCAGTAGTAATGTTGTTCGACTTTGCGCCAAAATCCGGATTCCAAGCATCGCTCTTGTCTAAACCGAAGAGAAAAACTAGACAAAGTTGACAGGACGCCTTAACAACTTGGCACTTATGTCTTTTAAAAGAGAACCAACTGTTAAAATTAAAATTACGACGATAGTATCAACATCTTAAATTCAAAACCCAGCCGACAACGACTTGTTTAGAACAGACATCACACCAGGTAAACTATATGGGTATAGGTTTTTTAGGCTGCCTGCACGTAAAATTATCGTAAATACGAGTTTCCTTGGTAAAATTGCACTTGAATTTCGAACTTGAATGCGAGAGCTTGTAATACAACTTCAGAGGTCAAATTTCCAATGACGACCGCCCACCGTGGCGTGCTTATGCAATATTTAATTCAATATTTGTGAGCAGGGGTTTTTGTGCATAAGCCACATGTACTGTATTAAAGACATTTAGATGCCCTCATCAATAGAAATTTACAAAAGCAATTTTTTAAATACATATAAGCACACTAAACGCAAGTAAAAAGTCTACTTTTAAGGTTTCAAATAAGTATTGGGAGAATAAAATTTCAAAATGTGGGTGAAGTTCCAGTGTCATTCAGTGTAATGCTTATATTTAGGTAAAAATTTAAATACTTATTCTGACCTGTATGTATTAAAATATATAAAAGAATAAGTGAGCATACTACATTTTAATACATTTTATTAAAAAATAAAGTTTTGAAAATACCCATGTTCGTGTGGACCGGGACTGACTGCAAACGGGTGGAGATCTACCTCTGCTTAGTTAGAAACACCCAACTTACAATCTAATCAATTTCTGAAGGATGAAACATACATTTTTCTCATTCCAGAAGCTGTTTTACTCTTTCAATCTTTCAATCTCAATCGCTTTTTCCCTTTCATGATGTCTTTAAGTGATCTCAGGTCATTTTTAAACCCTACTGGTTAAACGTTTTTAAATTAAAAGAATTCTCTGTCCTTGAATCGAGCAGATTCGTTAATGAATCAAACAAGTTACTTCATGAGTGAGTCATTCAATTAACCAGTTAGTTAGTTCACTGATTCATTCAAAAACGAAGTATCTGTGAAAACATCCAACTGTTGTCTCTCTTGGCTTTATTTGAACCTTTCTGTTCGCTGCAGCAAAATAGACAGTGTAGCTAACCAGTAGTCTTAGGTCTAAAACGTAAGAAGTTAACTATTAACTTTTGCAATATCACACTTGCTCTCATGCTCTCACGTTGACGGTGCAATACACATTCAAATCTCTAATATGGTGCTGGATGGTAATAAATGGTTGAGAGTGTTCTGGCTGGTTGCCAGGGCATGGCTAAAGTTTGATAAAGGCGTAATTGATCATAACCTTGAAACTGGACTAATGGGCACTCAGTAACAGAAATATGTTTAAGCCAGTCACCTGAGTTGTAAATGTTGAATCTGATCGCTCTGTATTAGAAGTATTTTCACTGAAATCACACACTGCGTTTGTGAAATGGACTATATCCAGTGGATACTTAGGGTGCTTAATGATGGCATATGATTGCATCATACCACTTACTTTATTTCTTCTCATGAGTTTCTCATGATGTTTCATGTTGCCACTGAGATGCTGTGAGAATCCAGGCAAGTTGTGATGATCAGTCAATAAAAGAAATTCAGAAAATAAAAAAGGCCATCACTTTGTTATAGAAAGCAATCCTGAAAATCACAAACCATTTAGTAGATTACAAACCTGGTCAATGACAGCCATTAAACATTAATTCATCCAGCAGCTTTCCGTTCCTCTGGTAGAGTTGTGTAGACCACTTTTCTCTGAAAGACCAGTTTGCTCATCAGCCAGCATTTCTGCCAGAAACACTTGGGAGGCAAGATAACATAACAATGATATTTATTAACAATCAGCAAGCAAAATGTGGTAAGAAAAAGTTCTTTGGCATAGGCGCTGTCCGTAGCTTACATCCTGAGAATTGCGAACTCTGCATTTCCGGTCTAAAGATGAAGGCTGGAGGATGGAGGAAAAGGATGGCGTCAGCATCTGCGAACTCAGACATGTGTAAGTACCGATCTTATATACTCCAAATGTTGGATAATGACTGGTTAGATCTAAACTCATAGAGAAGTAACATTTGAGTCTTCCTATCAGAACTTGTGCTAGAGCTTTCATAAACCCCTTGATCAGTGGGACAGTTGTGATTTGACTGAACTCGGCTCATGTGTAAAGATGAGGTGAAATGACACAAAATTAACCATAAATGAATTAATTTTATAAAATGGTATTCAGGATTATTCAAAAATGTACTTGCATACAAAATAGTATTCACGATGCATCTCCATAAGTAAAAGAATAACTGAACTAAAGGAAGCACAATTATTATTTTTTTTAAATTCACAGAGCTGATTGTTTTTGAGCTTGGTGATCTACATCATGCCTCCTGTAAGCAAAATTGCCAGATGTCTGTTTTTTTGGGATTCAGACAGCAATGCCATTCTCTTTTCCTTCTGACTGCTGTTATCTTCTTCCAGCTGGATAATGTGGGAACAAACCTTGTCTGTTCACAACCTTTCACTCTTCCATTGTAAACTGACTTTCCACCCATAGAACCCACCAGACGTTTAGGCCTGATAACTCTTCTGACACACAACTGAGACAGAAAAGATAGCAATTGGATGTCACAGCTGTGAGTGTCACAGTTACCTCATGGGATCACAGTAGTTTAAATCAAGGATAAAAAATAAATGTTTGATAATATATTTAGATTTATTTCAGAACTATATCACTTCAAACACCTTCTCTTTTTGCCTTATTTTCTTGTCTGTAACACATGGTGGCGCCACAGCTCTTTAAATTAATCTTTGCATGTTTTATTTGTCTAAGGATTTACAAGAGATTAATTTATGCTTAAACATTTCAAACCGTGTATATTACAATTCATCAACATAGCTAGAAAGAGTCTGAAAACATCTAAAAAAATAAATTTAATTTAACAAGTTTAATTATTTACAAAGATTTCTTAAAAGTGAAGAACTATGGAAATGAAGGTACTGATTAATTTAAATGTAATGATCAGTGCCAGTATATCAGTAGTATAATCTCTACATTGATTTCAGACCATGGCAGAAGTTATCATTCCTTTGAGGGCTTTTCTTTTTCCTTGCAGCTCAACTTCTTTACACAAGATTCAGGCAAGAATGGTACTTTCTCTAGGCGGGACAAGTAAGTTAAGGGCTGGATAGTGCTGCTGATGTTTACAAAGGCAAAGCCCACTGGCTGCACATAGCAAATGAAGATTTTGCGTGGATAATGGTCCTCAAAGGGGAACATAGCAACTGGAGGGAGATAGTTGCTCACGATGATGATCAAGATAGACAGCACCATCTTAAACGCCCTTCTTTTCATAGGATTCATTTCATCTTTACCAGCGCCTCGTGAGCGTTTGAGGGCCCAGAGGATGGCCACGTTACACACCACCATCCAGGTGAATGCAAACAAGACCTGACCAGTGAAAACCTTCTCAAAGTTGTGAATGCCACCAACAGTTTTGGCTGAAGCATAAGCAAAAGTGAGCAGCAGTACCACAATGGTCAGGCCGATCCTGTATTTGATGTCCTTCAACTGTCCGAATGCGATGGGGAAGAGAACGGCTATAAAGCGATCCAGACAGACACAGGAGAGGAAGAGCGGCCCGCTGGTGTCCTTCACGCCATAAGAGAATTTCATAGCCCTATAACCCATAGGACTCATCCAAAGGTAGAAATTGAGGAAAGCTATGATCGTCATGAATCCAAAGTAGGCGTCCATGAAAGCCAGGCATCCCAGGAAGATGTCAGAAGTTGAAGGCTCATTCCGGGTGTTTATTAGGTTTCCCAAGACCAGGATGTTGGCAGGTATTCCTATGATCACGTTGAAGCATTGTATAGCTAGGTCAAAAACGACACCGGCCACCATATCTTCACACCCATCAAACACACTGAAGACGTGTGTCGCATTGACTGAATTGGTCGTCAGGTTAGAGGAGGGCAGGCTGCTTCTAAGGATGTAGCTGAATCTTGTGTCGTGATGTAGTTGACCTTCCATGAGTTCTGAAGATCTGAAATGAGACTAGAAATAACAGTAAAAATGATGTTAATTGAATTTGAAATGGCAAGCTCACAAATTCACTTTTGAATATAATATCAGACTGACTGAAACTAGATGCACAGTGTGATTTTCTGTCAGCCATTTTGCGTTATAGTACTGCATACAGTATACTGCACATACTACACTTGGGTGTATCTTCAGCAGGATTCTTTATTGAGAATGTGCTGTTTGGAGGTGTAGTCAGAAAGTCCGACTAAGGCAATGATATATTTTATAGGCATTCAGTATTTTAAAAGCTATCAGTGGACAGTCCTTAGGCCTGGTTTCACAGACAGGGCTTAGATTAAGACAGAATTAAGCCTTAGTTCAATTACGGTATTTAAGTAGCTTTTATAAACATGTCTTAGGAATTAAATAACATTACTGGTGTGCATCTTAAGACAAAACAATGACACCGACATATTTTAAGATATATCACTGCAAGTTCATTCCATTTAATCAGCTCAAACATGCATTTTAGTCTGGGACTAGACTTAAGCCTTGTCTCTGAAACCAGGGTTAAAGTTATTGATTTCACACAGCCTCAGAAGTGACCACTTAACCAAAGCATATAAACTACCCCCAACTGTGAGCCCCAGCAAAGCCACCCGGGTCAAAATTCTAGCATATGCCAGCATCAATTCCATGTTGGTCCAAGCTGGTTTATTTAGGTGGTCTAACTGGTGGACCAGCAATTTCATGCTGTTCTCAAGCAAAACTAAGCTGGTCTAGTTGGTTCACTCCTGCTTCCCATGCTGGGGACCAGCTACCAGCATCCCTTGCGGGTCCCAGCATGCAAAACATTACGCTGGTGACAAACATTTCTGGGTTCTTCAGTTGGGTAGTCCCTAAAGAAGATAAAACCATCAAATGTCTTAAGCAGCACCTGTTTACGAGGCATCTAAACATTCACACACAAGGGGCTTTTGCACTGGGTAATTATACGAACTCAGTTATAGGAACTATCCTCCAGGGCAGTGTCCTGAGAACTAAATTTTCTCCTATAGGGCCATTTTCCTGGCTGCGTACGCACTTCCAATAGCAATTCTGAATTGACAAGGCTGGCCGACCGTTACGTCATTTAAGTGCGACATTCAACAATGTCAACAACTGGAGGATTGAGGATGCCATGATCAGAACTGTGTTTTTGTCATGTGTCTAGGGTTTCATGATAAAGGAGTTGGAATGTAGACACAAGTTATGTGATATAAAGAGACAAAATCTCCTGCGACAACTTGGAGAGCTACATATCAGGTTGAGGATGAGAAAACAACACAATGACGCAGACAAAGACGACAAGTAAATGGTTATCTATTTTTGCGCAGCTAGCAACATTGGGCATCAACCACATGGCAAACGCTACAACACTTCATATATCATTTTCTTTCTTTGTATGACAGTTCTAATCTAATAACAAATAAGAGAGGACTGTTAAACTAATGAAGATGGAGAATGGGAACACTGTGCACTCAGGATCTGGTTGCGCTGCCAAAACAAAAGTCCTGCACAACAACCAGAGCGGCAGGACATAATAGATGGCCTATAGATAGACACAATAGATTTGAGAATTCCTACTGGAATGGGGGAAAATGTAGTTCTCAGGGGAATGCCCTGGTAGATAGTTTCTATAACTGAGTTTCTATAATTACCCAGTGCAAAAGCTCATTTAGTTCCTATAAAAGGCATTCTTATAACTAAAATCATTCACAGTTCCTACAGTGTACACACGCCAAAAGGTGGGAACTTCCACCAATAGTTATAGGAACTATGAACACAGTGCAAAAGACCCTACAGTTTGACTCTTAGTAGGAAGATAGTTCCCTCTCACCGGAAACTATTGAATCTAGTGAACTAATACCATCAAGTTCCCCTTGAATGCCCAATACAAAGTTATTAATCCTATATGATGGACAAAGGATCAGCAGATCTTAACTTTGTAATTCCAGTACACTAAAATCTGCAATATAATGTCAGAGATTCCAATAGACCTTTTCAGATTTTACCAATACACTTTGATCTGACCAATGCTCCCATTTTTTTTTCTCCTAAGGAATTTTACAGAAACATTTGAGACTAAGTAAATACTTAAATGAGACAAACCCAAGCAACATCTTAACAGTATTACTTTTCTTTTTGGTAGCTTCGAGCTTATCACATCACACCACAAACAGGCAGGATCTACCCCGAGGATGTTTTCCTGCTATCCGGCTGCATATCCCCACAGGAGTGCAGTCACTGCACAAACACAAGTGCACAGGAACACATCTGTGTAGAAGCACCTGTCGAGAGGGACTTCCGTCAGGGTCTGTACAAGACACGAGTCCCGCCCCGTTTCCACAGCATAGAGATATAAGGGCACACTTTGCTGTGTGTGAGGCAGTTGCAATTGTAGCAACACTATTCACAATGTCACACTTGAAATTAATTTGCTAAAGTCTGTTGAATGAATTAAAGTAACTTATTTTGCAGAATAAATCACATTAAAGGATTTTTTATGGTTGATAAAAAACATGGTGCCACAAATTTGGTAACATATAACATTAGCCTGAGCAGACAGTTACAAAATTGAAAGCGCCCTCCCGAATCAAAGGAAACAAAGTAAAAAAACAAATATGAAGTAAGATCGTATTCAAATATCACGTTTTTTAGTAGTGTTAGGTGGTGACAACAGCACTCTTTGTGTTTAACATTAATTTACACAGATTATGATAAACTGTAGACGTGTTCACTATTTTGTAAAAGATAAGTATGGAAATAATTGGCGTGTTCAACGTCACTGTTCAATGTATGGCTCATCTTATCAGAGTTTAGAATCATTACTATTCATCTGTAAAGTTTCCTTTTGTTAGCTGCTACAAAACATGACTAACATAACATGCAAAGGACCGAGGAAGGTCTGAGGTTCATCTGTCTCCTTTATAGTAGAGCTCATGTGAAGCACCACCCTGTTAAGTCTGAAGGGACTGTAAGCTTCATGTGTTCTTGTCATGCTTTTCTCTGTACAACTGCTCCACCGGGGCCTCAGAAGGGCCCTTGTGGCCCTGAGCATATCCCTGACCAACTCTCTCTCTTTGCCTTCAGGCTAAACTGTTTCCAGTGGGAACACATGTGCTGAGAAAGATTAGGAGGATTCCTTGAATTGACTGTTAATCAATTGACTTTTTCTCCTTCAGCTCAAAGTAATAATGGCCACTTGATTTGATAAAGTGTGTCCATTTATATATTAAAGGTCTGTTTTTGCTTTGAGCACAAATGAAAATCTATATCAGAAGTCAGTTTTCATGAATCTGACCTACTCTCAAAAGATGACAAGTTGATTATTCTGTGTAATTTCAATAAGTTTTAGTTGTATTCTGCGAATTTTGTGTTTGACAACTTGGTGTAGATAAAGAATAGCAAAATAGGTTTTAGTTGTAACTCTCCACCTTCCTTGAACTTTTTAATAGTAATAGTTTTCAAGCATTTCTTTTTAAACTAGTACAATTTATGCTTTGTTAATAATAATAGTAATACTTAAAAATAAAAGTTGTTAGTGAAAAAGTCACATTTCTATCATATTAACACCACAAATCTTGGAAAAAACAGTTACAAACTTTATTTGGAAAGTACCCAAAACAACAAATGTACAATCATAATTTTAAGTTTGTTTATCATTTTAGAAGATATTCTAAAGCAGGGGTGTCCAGACATGTTCCTGCAGGGCAGCTGTCCTGTAGAGTCCAGCTCCAACCCCAATTAAACACACTTGAACTAGGCATACTAGGAACTTTCCAGACAGGTGTGTTGAAGTTAAACTCTGCAGGACAGTCGCCCTCCAGGAGGTTTGGATGCCCCTGTTTTAAAGCAACCAATACGATGGAAAGATCATCCTTTTTCATGTAAAATGTTAGTGTCACTTACAGAATACCAAGCATGCAACAGTATTTGGGCTTTCAATATTTATAACAATCATAATTAAAGACACATAAAAGACAAGGAAAAGCATTCTTCTTACCGGATAGATGATTTTTGTCGTTAACATGTGGGTCAGATTGTGGAGTCGCCTTTATAAACATCACGAGGCCTTGAGGAATTACAATTGTTGGTAGGAGGGAGGATCTTTTTTGAGATGCTTTCTGGACTCGGTCCCTGATGGTGAATTAGACTGTTTTCTAGATTCATCTGTCCTCACAGGATCCAAACTGTTATGGTGGGTGTTTTTTCTTGGTAAAAGCTCATAATGAGTTTTATATAATGTTGTGCTTTAAATGACTTTTTTTAATAAGACGAGGCGATTTGAAAAAGTAATTGAGGACGGAGTAAAAATGTGTTTCAAATGTACATTTCGCTTTTACTGTCTATTCTTGAATCTTAAAAATGACATCTGCCTACAAGTGAATCCGCCATTTGTTTTGCTTCATTCTAAATTGACAAAAATGTTTCATTTAACATACGCCAACAAACTGAAGATATGTGCAATGATTTCGACATTATAAGTAGCCTACAGTATTTTATCATTTACATTAAACTTACATTAATCATTAGATTACTATGCTTAGGGGAAAAGACTGTATAAAGTCAGATCAGAGGGAATAAATGGGTTCGCTGAGGCATGAGACCTTCATTGTCTGAGATCTAGCCTATCGAACAACACCTCTCCCCTGACTCCAAAACTCGGTCTGGGGGCTGATTTGCATCTTGGGACTGGTCCTGGTTTTATACCACCGGCCCAGAGGCCCTCATGTCAGTGTTTCATTGCAAACACAGAGCACAGGTGGAGGATTCTGCTGCCAGTATATGCACTTGCATGACTGCCGTGTGTTATACCTATAATATTATGGATTAATGCAGCAATGTATTTCTGTTTTTTTTTTTTTTTTCAAATTCACCTGGATTTAATTTTTGTTTATTAAGGCTTAGTCAACAAATGCTGTATATGGTAAGGCAATATTCAGTAGCATTGTTTGTGGGTTATGGCTGTTAATCTTCAGATGCATTGTTGCATATCTGCACTCATTTTCTTTTTAATTTCAAAATTAATTTATTTTTGTGGAATGGGAACTTTATCTATTTTCATTAAAGTTTTTTTGATGTTAAAATACTTGCTCCTATCGCAGTTTAATGTGCAGAGACAAATGCAAGTAGGCCTAAAACTAACTTCGGGAACACAGATTCACTATTAACTACGACTCTTCACTTAATAAACTCCTAAATTATAAATAAACTTTCTTAACTAGACACACAGATGTGTTGTGAGAAAATGTGTGCTGGCCATGATAAGTCTGCAATCAGGGATAGATGCCCTGTTTTCCAAGCCCTACTGGATTCTGTCTTCCTGAGCTCAGACACCTAAAACCTATAGAGATTAATGAATACAAGTATAAGCAATTTATATGATTTCCACGACATGTGAAAACACACTGTAAAGCGCTGTTTGTTTGAGCTCCAGTTTAACACACCAACACTGTCTCAACCAATGTTTGTCCAACCTCAGAAGCAATTTGACCATATATATATATATATATATATATATATATATATATATATATATATAATTTCTCTTTTATCGTTTTGTAGATAAATGTAAACCTAACCCTAAACCCTAAACCCCATCCCGAACCTAAACATACCCATTTTACACATAATGGACAGGAATGTGTAGGAAAATGACAATTTTACTAAAAATATAACAGAAAAACAATATTTTGAGCCAATAATCCTGCACCTACCCCTAAACCTACCCATAACCATTTCATAAAACTAAGTACTGTTATAAATAAAAGAATAACAGACAAACAAACGTAATCACGATAATTTATATAGTGCAAAAATGTCACCAAAAGTAGATAATGATTTGCAGTCGCAGTCCTCTCTAGCGGTAATAGCTTTTTATAGGGTACAGAGCATAATTTAATTTATTAATCCATGAAAATATGAATCCAGCTTCTCTCCGTGAGCTCTTCGGCACTCATTTCAAATGTCAATCCATTGAAACACGGCATGTCACAATCTGTGACGAACAATGAGCGTTGGATATCAGTGCCGTACCTACCGTCGTAATGCTTCTCGAGGGCACAACTTTCAAATTTGACCCATAATGAGCATGGACTTTGATGGTCGCTGCTGAGAATGAAGATAAAGATAGCCGGATAAAGGGCTAAATTTGGATCTATTACTTACAAATATATGGATTCTAAAGATTTGGAGTACAGTGAACAAATAAATTGATGTAAAATTGATTTGGTGTATCTTATGGTTGTATTGTAAGTCGCTTCATAAGGAAAACTCCTTTTGTGTCTCACAGCAAACAAACTAAAAATGACAAAATGGTCAAACATATACAGAAATTGTATTCATTTTAAGGTTTCAAAGTCTAGTCTTGTTTAACATGAAATCCTCCGAAATGAGTTTGCAACACAAGTCACGAACAGAAATGTTATATACGTAGAGGAGTAAACCGCATTCAGTAAATTTGACTAAAAACATGTATTGATATGACAATTGATTCAAAACATTAATGCCACGATTTTAATATTTGTACATGGGGAATTCATACACATTCACACTTGGATATGTAAATGATTTACATTTTTTGTTGTTAATACATAAATATTTCTAAGTCAGAATTGTATGTTTTTGTGCGTATGTAAACATAAGTAAATATACGTGTGGCAGAGCCATACTTTACGTAAATATACACACGTATTCTCATGAGATTAACACAACTGCTGCTTCACCTGATTTCTTTTGGATCAGTGAGGAAAAATTCTATGGATGCTGCCTATGACAAAAAAAACCAAAAGGTTGTTAATTGCAAGGTCATCTCAGTTTGCTTCTAGAACAGTGCCATCCAGCAAAGCTTTGCCACAGTTCTATCTCACTAATGGTGATAGAGTTGGACAGGCATCGTGGGAGGATTCTTGTCTTTAACGGCAAGAGAGGGCAGTAGTGATCTGTTGGAGACTGATGAATCTCCTTTACATGATTACATTTACATGCAATATTCGTCAACAAACATGACATTCTCATAATAGCTGGTGAGACATAATCAAATAATTGCAAAAGGAAACTATTAGCCAATTTTTTCTGATATATGACAGCTTAAAAGGTTTGGTCAGATCAGATTGTGTTATCAACTGTTATTTGCACAAGACTTTCCTGTGTGTCCAGCCATTTCATCGGCGAGCATAAGACCAATTCTTACGGAAATTGTTGTATTAAATTTAGTGGTTTTGCGAAAGATTGTTTGAACAACTCAGTTGATGAGGAATAAAAAATCATGTTTCTATACTCCACACTGTCAAAATTACAAATGAATGCTCCTTTTTACATATGTAAATAGGTAAGTGCTATGTGAAAGTGGATAAAGACCTTGGCTTGATGTGTCAGCCAGTAATGCATTGACTCTTGTCAGTGAATGATGCTTCAGATGTCTTGTTAATCTCTATAGGGTTTAGCGTCTGAGCTCAGTAAGACAGAATCCATTAGGGCTTGGAAAACAGGGCATCTCTCCATGATTTAACAGTCCTGGCCACCACACATTTTCTCACAAGACATCTGTATATGTCTACTTAAGAAAGTCTGCAACCACAGCTTGCTTGACGAAGTGGAAATTTAGTCGTGCACAGTCATCCTGCAAAAAGCATTTTCTTAATCACTATTTTATCTGTTTTACAAGAAAAAAAAAATCGAAACATCTGAAAACATTTTATGCAATCGCAACTCTCAAGTCAGCATGAACAGAAGTTGTGATCATCTTTTCTTCCCTGTTGTAACGCTAAGTGAAACGGCTACTCGAACAAGAAAAAATGTTTGGGCAGGACTTGATTTTACCGCTACACCTTTTGATTTTAATAATGTATTAGTAAATAGGACAATTAGGAAATTAACATAAACTAAGATTAGAAAATGCTATCTTTGCAAAGTATCTTTGTTAGTTCAACTTGACTAAAGCCTGGAACACACCAAGCTGACACCGACGAACTAGTGGCGACGAAAGAAACTGAGAAACTGAGACACACAAAGTCGGCCGACGCACAAAAACTGCCTAACGGACAACCGTCGGCTTGGTGTGTTCCAGGCTTTAGTCAAGTTAACAAATTTTATCAAGTGAAACCTTGGGCTTCGAAAATTTTGTGCATACATTCAATTTGTTTTGTGTTTTTTCTTTAAAATGCCCCGAGAAGCTCTCTTTATAGACTCTCTCTCTCTATAAAATGTATTATTATAAATAACACAAAATCAAACAAAGTATTAATAGGTCCAGAGCACTACACGCCTGTCACAATGTGGAAACAAATCTGATTCATAGCTATTAGCAGAGAGACTGTGGGAAGTTACATGATGAGAGGTACTGTACGCTGAGATGGCTCTGACAGCAGAGACAGCATGGGGAGCTCTAATGATAATCACTTCTCTTTAGTTTCCACAGCAGGTAGTCTCCATATAAACACCATCTCAAAGAACAAGATGGAACCATAACTGTGCTGATGATGCCACCTCTCAAGACTGTGAACATTTTTTCAGATAATTTAAGTGTGATCAGATCATTTACAATGGTGTTCTCAGGATGGATAAGCAAGAAGCCTTGTTTCTCCATTGTTTATTTATTGTGGAAAGGGAGTATTTATGGTTCAATGAACGAAAAAACGGAGTGGATTGGGGCAGACTGTATAATGTGCGAATGCCCGACCCACCATTTATTTTAGGTTTCTTTTGTCAGACCAGGTTGCTTATGAAACCTGCCAACACCGGTGGATAAACACTCAGGATAATCAGTTGTGAATGGCTTGGGCCTCTGCACATTCTTGTGGTGCCAATCAGCATTGCATCCCTTTCCTGCGTCTCCAGAGTGATTAAGCCACATGACCTTTACAGCTCAGGTGATGTGTGCCCAGAACTGAGTTTTCAGATGGCTTTATGCAGATCCAGTACTTCCAGGGGGTTACCGGCCCACTGAGATAATGTCATTGAGACTTTCATGGATAGTTTTCTCTACGGATAGACCTGTATGGTTTGGGTAAGAAGCTCACTGGGTTTTAAAGCAGACCTAATATGTAAACAGGAAGTTTACGTCTACTGTACAGTTTCTCCTCCTGCCACAAATCATTCTCAGTTGAATAAAGCAACACACGCCAAAAGATCTTGTTAACTCCGCCCACTCCCATGAAGCACTGCGAATGATGTAATCGAGTCGATCTTTTTACTCTCAAAATACTTAAATATTTTTTTATATATGCATATTTTGCAATAAACGTAACATATATTGTTTTTATATAATCAACATTTATAAATGGGTGTCGTTTTTAGATCAATTATGCTGTTCGCAAGGCTTCATGGGATTGTAGTATTTCCTTCACTAAAAGGGTCTTCTTCGAATTTTTGTCCGATTTTCAAAACCTTTTTCACTTCAAATCAAAGTTTGAAATGTTATGATTCACCTCGTAGCTGGTTGTAACTCTTTAACAAAGACTTTTTTGGGAAAAATGAATGGAAAAATAATTCTGGAACCAGTGCTGCTGAAAAGGGGCATTAATGCACTCTGGCAGTTTGTCCACTGAAGAGGTGCTTTTCTATGGTGAGAAACTTCTATGATGGGCTTACTCAGGTCTGAGGAAGAGCGATTCAGTGCGATTGACCCTTCGCAAACATGTGACCAATAATAATCCTGAATCTGCTTTTTTGTTCAACAAAGCAGTCATGGGAGTTAGTAGATTAATGTTGGTGAACTTGAACTTGAAGAATTGTGTGTACTCACGTCTTTCCGCGCTTGAAACGACATTCCTTCTGATGTTCATTCTTCTGTGTTTATTTGATGCTATACATGAACTAGAATGAAGAGATGTTGGTTCACGAGCTGCTTGAAGGAGCTATTATTATTATACGCTATTTATTGTTTAAACTTCTTTAAAAAATTACAATATTTTAAATATGAAACTGTTCCATATGTCTGTCGATGCATTGTCAGTGTCCTCTTTGCTCCATGATGTATTTTTCACTGTGTGATAACATGATGTGTGGCATGAGAGCGCATGGATTGTCGGACATACAAACAGTAACTAAATTGGCCGGGTCTTAGCGAAGGGTCAATTGGTGTTCGGCACCGCTTTATAAAGGAAGATTACCAACCACCATTCACTAGCGGTGTAACGGTACATATTACGTATTATGTATGTATTCATATAAATCCGAGTGGTACAGACGTCACTCGACGAATATAGTCAGAAACAGACATCTACACATCCAGAAAGGGGCACGTATGGCAGTGCAACGCTGTTTGCTATATACCAGTAAAAAGCTCAGAAGAAGAAGATGAACTGAAGATGAACTAATCTCTCACCAGTGTTTCAACTCTGGAATAAAACAGCTTGATAATAATATTTCATTACATTTACCTCAGGCATTTAGTGTCGACAGCATGTTAGTTAATTTGAGAAAATTAACTCTACATTTCGTATATGCACTATATTGGTATATTCTTTATATTTATTTGACCTGTTACTAATTTTATTTAATGTATGTTTTATTTAAATGCCTGAGGTAAATGTAATGCTACATGAGATATTATTATCAAGCTGTTATTATCAAGCTGTATCAAGCTGGCAGGGGCTATTTACACTGAAAAAAGTATATTTTCTCAGCGATGGATGCTATTTACACTAAGTGACAATAGCAGCATTTTCTTAGCGATATGCTATTTACGCTAGAGGAAAATAGCGATATATTCTATTTACACTATGTAAAATTATCAGTTATTTTTACAATAAGATTAGGTAGTAATTAGATGTTATCTATACTTTATATTGGCAGATGTTATTTGCACCTCAGTATTTTTGTACATTAGCGAGATGCAATAATATCATAGAGTGTAAATGATTATATTTATTAATCTTTTTAAATGGATGTAAAAATATAAATGGAATAAAAATCCTTCCTATACCTTCCCCTAACCTTACCCAATAAACACTTTTAATATTATTAAACACTCTTTCACAGTTTATTTCCCCTTTTAGAACCTTATTTTAATTTTTATTGAAAATAAATGTGAGCTCGGCAAAAGGCGGATTCGAACCCGCGTGGATCGCTTTAAAGGCTCACTAATGCTGCACCACTGAAGACTTTGAATTCTGTTTATCTTTTTTAAAACTTAAGTGGAAAATAGACACTCATTTGTCATGTAAACAAGTTATGACAGTAACTGGATAATGATTATATTTCAAAAATGTTTTTTTTAGTAGAAAATGAACTTTATTATTAAAATGAAATCCCTGCCTTATGTGCAGTTTATGTGTTTTTTAGTCTTGATTATAATATTTAAAAAATAAATAGCAACTGAATTTAATAATTTGGGCTCATTGTTAACTGTATGTTACATGTCTGTGTGTTTTGGACTCGTTCACGTGTTCCTTTTTTTGATTTTCCCGACACTCCTTTGTTTCTATGGTTACTGATTTGATTTGAGTTTCAGTTCATTTGTATTGAGCTGTGTGTGATTAATTAGTTTCGTTTACGCCTTTGCGTTCATTGTATATAGGTCCCATGTTTCATTGTGTTCCTTGTCTTGTGTTGATATTGAGGGTTGTTTAGTTAGTTTTTCCTGGTTATTCCTCCTGTTTAGATGGCTTGTTGAATTAAATGTTGTCCTAAAGGACTACCTTCGGCATGCGCTTCCTCCGTTCCACACACCTGTAACAATGTAACCTTTAATATTATAGTAATAATAATCCAAGTAAGGGCTCCCTACGTAGTTTTACCTGATATAGATTTCTTTATCATTATAATTGAATCTTTTTAAACACAGAGGCACATTAGTTTTTTCTCCCCTGCTGTATCAAACCCTTACCGAATCATGACTTCAAAAACGAGATACGTATCAAACCGTCATGCTTGTGTATAATTACACCCCTACTGTTAACACACTTAAACGCCATGATGTTTTATCTTCTGCTGAACCACTGGCTTAGATGAAGATCAAACTAGTCATGGCCTGAAATGAATTAAGCTTGCCAGAGAACTAAGCTATCGATCACACAGATGTCCTGATAAATGAGCTAATCACCAAACAATCACATTAGCAGACACATGGAGTGAGGTAATTAGGTGATTGGAAAAACACTGATTGCGCTCTTAGTATAATTTCAGGCATTTAGTGAGATTTACTGAGTGTAATATACAGAGTTTACACTTTTAACCTCTCTATTTGTTGTCCTTTATCTACAAGAAGTAAATAGCACAATGCGGTACACCGGCTTCCAGATAACAATGTTGTTTAGGGCTTTTCTCATGATAAAATGTGTTATCAGTGGTGGGGAAAACACATCACAGTCATAATGGAGACCACAAATGGAGTCTTTATCGGTTGAGTTCATCTGACAGCTAATATTCATGGTGCTGCCATCTATAAATGGTCAGTAAATGAAAACAATAGATTGTAGGGAAAAAAGAAGGCTGCGTATAGTGAGTCACAGTATTTTGTTTGTGCGCTCTTTCCTTCTGCTTTGTTAGTGAAGATACTTACAAAAGATTTTGCAACGAATGCGAATGAAGCTCAGTCAGGAACACACAAACAAAAGATAAACGCTACAATAGTTTTCGGACAGAAAAAGGAATGCTAATCATTATCGTATACATTCAAATATTTAGTCTTATTTCATTCTATTCCATATTATATCAGCCTACAAAAATATAAATGCACAGATGTTTCTTTATGGCTTGCTTTCAGCACATTATCTTCAAATGCTAAAGTCAAGTCTCATAAAACATGTACACGCATGTAAGGCACCAATTTAAGCATTACGATTAACCCAACAACAGGCTTTATCTTTAAATGCACAGAATATACAAGGTGAAGGTAAGTGCAGACTGCAGAGGATTAGATCAGAGCTTGCAATAATAATATTGCTTTGTAAAAGAGGCTATGTTTAAAGCCAGTGTTGGGGGTCGTGCATTGTAATGCAAATTATAAAGCAACTAGTAAAGTAACTAGTCCCATTAAAGTCCCATTTATTGACTGACACGTCTCCTGTCCTCATGTTGAGATGAATCGGGAGTAAGTGCAGAGGTGTTGTGTTGTGTGCGCTGTGTGAACGTGATGGTTCTAGACTAAATGGAAGCAGGCATTTATTTACTCATCACACTTGCACAAAAGCAGATTCTGTATAGCTAAAAATGAATAAAAACAGTAAAAAGCAAACTCTGAATATTACACAAACCTGCAATACTTAAACATGTTAAATAACACAAATATAGCTTCCGTAACTATGTGAGTGGTTGAGTATATGAGGGTGTCTCTTCTGTCAAATTAGGTTCGCGGGAACCCGTTGCAGCCGATATGCACCTTCGATGTTGCGCGTATTACTAACACGACCATTATAAAGGTGTTTAAACAGCGAAACATGTCCATTTGCACATACAGCTCTGGAAAAAATTAAGAGACCACTGCAAAATTATCAGTTTCTCTGGGTTTACCATTTATAGGTATCTGTTTGGGTAAAATTAACATTTTTGTTTTACTCTATAAACTACTGACAACATTTTTCCAAAATTCCAAATAAAAATATTGTAATTTAGAGCATTTATTTGCCGAAAGCAACAACTGGTCAAAATAACAAAAAATATGCAGTGTTGTCAGACCTCGAATAATGGAAATAAAATAAGTTCATATTCATTTTTAAACAACACAATACTAATGTTTTAACTTAGGAAGAGTTCAGAAATCAATATTTGGTGGAATAACCCTGATTTTCAATCACAGCTTTCATGCGTCTTGGCATTCTCTCCACTAGTCTTTCACATTGATGTTGGGTGACTTTATGCCACTCCTGGTGCACAAAAATTCACACAGCTCGGATTTGTTTGATGGCTTGTGGCCATCCATCTTCCTCTTGATCACATTCCAGAGGTTTTCAATGGGGTTCAGGTCTGGAGATTGGGCTGGCCATGACAGGGTCTTGATCTGGTGGTCCTCCATCCACACCTTGATTGACCTGGCTGTGTGGCATGGAGCATTGTCCTGCTGAAAAAAAAAAACAGTCCTCAGAGTTGGGGAACATTGTCAGAGCAGAAGGAAGCAAGTTTTCTTCCAGGACAACCTTGTACGTGGTTTGATTCATGTGTCCTTCACAAAGATTGGAAGATTTTTATTTGGAATTTTGGAAAAATGTTGTCAGTAGTTTATAGAATGAAACAAAAATGTTAATTTTACCCAAACAGATACCATTATTTAGAAAGTATCACTTTACTGTTTCCATGGTGATGCATCATTGCTTGTCACGTGACACACCGCAGCCACAATAGCGCTGTATGACTGATGATCTGCTTTTATTTCATTTTTCCTTTTTTATTCAAAATACGCACAAATTTGTTAGCTATAGCATGAAATATCTAATATTCCAGTTGTCAAATACAGCTCTGGAAAAAATTAAGAGACCACTGCAAAATTATCAGTTTCTCTGGGTTTACCATTTATAATTTTAAATTCACATGAGCAAGGGTTAATACACAAAAGTCTTCCATTCCATCTTTTTTCCCCTAATAAACCTCCTTGTCTGCTTCTTACTTGACGCATCAAATAAACAACAAATTTAACCACTGAGTCTAAGAATCTACCCTTTTTTTATTTTATTCATCATTTTAAAGTTATTTTGTGGCGGTGTCAATCAGAAACACATTTATGCAACAGTACAAAAAGTTACAGAATTTAAAATAATAGTAATGTTATGAAATATTATTACAATTTAAAATAATGAAACATATGCTCTACATCTCCCGACAGTCCAGTCATCCTGTAAGAAACTACATTTCCCAGCTT
Organism: Opsariichthys bidens; assembly: GCA_037194245.1. Classification (NCBI taxonomy): domain Eukaryota; kingdom Metazoa; phylum Chordata; class Actinopteri; order Cypriniformes; family Xenocyprididae; genus Opsariichthys; species Opsariichthys bidens. Next base: position 28,489,679 of record CM074277.1, read on the forward strand.
CCTTGCTGACCCTCACCCGCACCTATTTCCCATCAGCACACACCTCACGGTCACTCTTTTGCTTTGCCCAAAATTGCACTATTAACTCCAAAATAAATCAGCAGCGGTTGCGCTGTACCACGTGTTTTAAGTCATGTGTTCAACTTCGAGTTCGAGTACTGCAAGAGCGTTTCGAAATCCTATGGCTCCAGCTGCTCTCTAATTGCTCTCACGGTACTTTGCCAAGTTTTTTTTTTTTAAAGTATAATCTATAAAATGCAATTACATGTACATCTTCAAGGCTGAAACAACACTAAGTATCCCAAATGGCCTGCTTCTACAGCTAAAACATACCTGTATCTGTCACCCAAATGTTTATGATTTACATACATAATGTAAATAGCCTGTGGGGAAATGATAATAATTTTGTTAAAGATGTATCACACCAGGCCAAAACAATACAAAATGTGTAGAGCAAGACCACATATGTACACATATATCAGTCTGCATGTTCAGTCAGCCATTATGATATATTTTTATGGCTGAGTACATATTCTAATATTGATTAAAAGACTGTCTATAATGGAACAGAAGATGTAGCGAGACTGAATGGATTGTAAAAGACTTTTGTTTTCAGGCCTCTAGTGTAATTTAATCATGGCAATGGTTAATTTTCTCTGCCTCTAGGTAAAACGTCACATGTAAGACAAGAGAAGATTAATTGCATCTGAGGGCATTTTTGCTCGCTCCCATGACCGGCTCAGCCTCAGGAGATGGAAGAAAAACAGTGTGAATGTGTGCACGTCTTAGGTTTGGCATGCGGGCCAATCATCTCTTCAACTGCAATGATGGTGCCATGGCACGCACTGAATAACGCTACTATGCAAATCTCAAAGAAACCATTCAATTCCAATAATAATAAATGATTCTGCCTCTATGAACTTAACATCTCATAATCATATTCTTCACAAGATTCTTCGGTATTAAAAATCTTATTTTCTTATGCTGACAGTTCAGAAATGTTGTTGTAAATTAAGAAATGCTGGCGTGGATCACAGGATAACTGTTCAAAACAAATCTCAGTGAAACTGGAGTTTCAGCTTTCCACTTTAATCTCCAAATTGGAAATATGCCTCTGCATGGTGTTCTTCTTTGATAGGAAGTTGGAAATTCAGAGTTTTTGAGATGAACAGAACGGAGGAACCTCTCTTTTCCAGCAGCAGCTGCTTCTTTTACTTCATTTCCTCAAATTCTTTGCATGAATAAACGGAATTATCATTCAGAAACAAGAGCGTAATGTTTTTTCAGAAGCTTAAAGCTGTGGTCTACAGAGCCGCTAAAGAGACATGCTAGGTAATGGGGAAAATATGCATTCACTTGCAAAAGTTTTGCATTCCCCAAAGAAACTTTGCTTTCGCTTGCAAACTTTTGTGTCTATGCGAGTGAATGAAATGAACCAAATAAACTCTAAAGATGTCTAAGATGGCAACTGAATCAGAGGCAATGGTATAAAGTGTGACCTTTTTTTTATTTCTTTGCGTCTGTTGACCCTGCTATGAGCACAAGCACTGAGTGCAGTTTGACACTTCTGTCAAGTAAATTGACTCATGGTTTATTGTGCTATTCTTATATCTGTTATTGCTATGAAAAGTCTCTGAATTTCAGGTTACTGTTCTGTATTTAATGAGTTGACATTTTCACCAATTCTCTCTTGTTCTAAGTGATAATAAGTGGCTAGAAGACAAGAAAAAAACTTTTAAAATAGAATGTGATTTCCCTGCCTTAATAATACTGTTCTAAAGCAGCTGAAATTCATTTCATGCCCGAAATACATTCGCAGGACTGCATCTTAATAAACATCCGAGTCATTTTCCTCTTATGTTGCTGTATTTAATCATCTGGAGGGCATCACTCTATTCACATCCATTAATGTTGGTTTTGTCTTCAGAAATTAAGTCTTAAACATGTAGTTCCCACAAGTCCTGTTTTATTTACCACCTGCACTAGTCACTAAGTCTCTTTAGAATAATAATTGCCATTAGAAGGATATTATCAGTAACCAAACAGACCCCCCCCCCCCCCCCCCCATTGACTACCATAGTATTTATTTTTCCTACTATGGTTGTAAATGGGGTGAGAGATCTGTTTTGTTACTAACATTCTTACAAATATCTTCCTTTGTGTTTAGCGGAACAAATAAACTTATATACAGATTTGGAACTACTTAAGGGTGAGCAAATGATAACAGAATTTTTATTTTTGGGTGAACTATCCCTTTAATTCATAAACGCATCTCCACTCTTATTGAGTCTCTCCAACAGTGTGTAGCTTTAGCCATGTTAGCCGTGCAACACATTATCAAACTCATTCAGAATCGAATGTAAGCAAACTTTTGATCTGATATGCTGCATTCAGAACAGTTTGTAATGATCCTTTTTGAGTTACATTTGCCATGCGAGCTTCTCCTGTATTATTTAATCAAACATGAATAACATTAACCTTTTAGTGCAACTCACCAGACATTTCATTTCCAAACTGCCACGATACATACGGCATCCAACATAAAATGTTACTGGAATCATGTTAATCAGTTTTCAGGAAACCAAACATGCTTTTAGCATTGTTCACTGAACATTTCACTTTGAAAATGTCATGAAATGTACAAGAAGGAATATAATATCATTTTGCATTTTTCCAATGAGTCAGGGTTTTTGTTTATTTATATTCCACCTACCCCAGTACAACATTTTACAATGTACAAAGTGTAATTTGTATATTCAGTTTTGAGTGTGGGTTGGTTGGTGGTTCATTGGCACTAATTCAAGTTCCAGCTGAGTCAGGAGGTCTGAGTCGTGGGTTTCCTCCGGGGTGCTGCAATTCAAAGACATGCTCTACTGGGGAATTTGAGACACTAAATTGTGAATGCGAAGTGTGAAAATATGAAGTGTGAGTGTGAATATTTGTAGTATCAGCCCTGCAATGTACTGGCCATTCATCCAGAGTGTTTCACCGTCTCCATCCTAAAACGCTAGGGTAACCTCCAGCGTTCCCTGTTACCCTACATTATGTAAGACAAGTAGTTTTTTCAGGATAGATGAATCTTTTTAGTGGCCTTGTACTCTTTTAACCAACCAGAAACTCTCTGCTATGAATCACTTTGCAAACTGACTGAGTTTCTTGACACATCTTTGGAGTGTAGGGTTGTGGAGAGAGGGTGTGTGGTTAGCAAAATGTCTGAAATGATTACAATATGTATTTACTATGGAAGCCACTGAAAAAAAAAAAGATTATTGCTACTTTTAATCTCACAATTCGGACTGTTTTTCTCAGAATTGCATGATATAAAGTCAGAATGCGAGATATAAAAAAATATCCCAATTCTGACTTTATAACTTGCAATTCTGACTTTGTAACTCGCAATTCTGACTTTGTAACTTGCAATTCTGACTTTATAATTCGCGATTCTGACTTTTAATCTCACGATTTGGTCTTTTTTTCCTCAGAATTGCGTGATATAAAGTCAGAATGCGAGATATAAAAAAGTCCCAATTCTGACTTTATTACTCGCAATTCCGACTTTGTAACTCGCAATTCTGACTTTATAACTCACAATTCTGACTTTGTAACTCACAATTCTGACTTTGTAACTCACAATTCTGACTTTGTAACTCACAATTCTGACTTTGTAACTCACAATTCTGACTTTGTAACTCACAACTCTGACTTTGTAACTCGCAATTCTGAATTTATATCTCACAATTCTGAATTTATATCTCACAATTCTGACTTTATAACTCGCAATTCTGAATTTATAACTCACAATTCTGACTTTGTAACTCGCAATTCTGACTTTATAACTCACAATTCTGACTTTGTAACTCACAATTCTGACTTTGTAACTCACAATTCTGACTTTGTAACTCACAATTCTGACTTTATAACTCGCAATTCTGAATTTATATCTCACAATTCTGACTTTATAACTCACAATTCTGACTTTGTAACTCGCAATTCTGACTTTATAACTCACTATTCTGATTTTATAACTCGCAATTGTGACTTTGTAACTCGCAATTCTGACTTTATATCTTGCAACTCTGACTTTGTAACTCACAATTCTGACTTTATATCTCGCAATTCTGACTTTACAACTTGGAATTGTGAGTTTATCTCACAATTCTGTGAAAAAAGTAAGAATTTTGAGATAAAAATTAGTAATAATCTTCTCTCTATTTTTTTTTTCATTGATGGAAACGGGCTTCCATAATATACAGATACCGGGCCAGTTACACTTTATTTCGATGGTTTACTTTAGACATTCTACTAACTATAAGTAACTTTGCGACTGTAATAGATTGTTAGCAAACTGTTAGGTTCGGGTTAAGTGTTAGAGTTCGTATTAGTAGAATAAGTTGTGTCATTATTCAAAAGCTGGATCCTTTGAAGGATGTGGACTTTAAAGGCCATGCCTTCGAAGGCCGCGAAGGTCAGAATGAGCGTCTTTAATATCTACTCTACGGAGGATTGTTCTTGTTGCCTAGCAAATGTGAGAGTAATGTTTGTACTGGACTTTTTTGAAATTTATATTCAACTCTCTAAGAAAACAAAACAGGGTTCAAACCAGTCTAAATTTGCCTATTTCTGTACAAAATAAAGGTTATAAACTATATAAAATCATGTCTTAGTAAGATGTCAATGTTTAAAGTGTTTTTCTTTTTTTTTACACTTGTATCATTAGGTACTTTCATTAGGTTGAAACCCATTATTTAAAAGTGTAATTCGGCAATTTCTCTCGAGAAACACAACGCATTTTGAGGCCGCATTTGAAGGAGCGTTCAAATTTGGACAGACTTCTTCACGCTGCTGTGACACATTCGACCTTCCTATGTGGCCTTTGGGACTCAGCTATAGTCAGTAGAACGTCTGTTGGGGTATAAAAATAAAGCGTTAGTAGATATTGAGGAGAGAGTCTACCAATACTCTAATGATAGTTGACATGTAGTTTCAAAGGTACTTTTAGTCAGTAGAATGTTTTAGCGGACCATCGAAATAAAGTGTTACCCCAGGGCCCAAGAAACACCATTCTGTTCTTCTTGTACACAAAAAGTTTGACTTTGCTAGTGACACAGAGTCATGGGGTTTCAATTGATTGTACTATAAATACACCTTTGTTGGAAGGTACAACTTCTGGTTTGTTAGACAAAAAATGCAGGGGATACAAAAAAGATTTCCATCTCAAAAAAGATTTCCATTTTGCATCCCTTGGAGTACAGTTAAATCAATACTTATAAAGCAAAAAGAGGATCACCCAGCTGTGACTTAATAGCACGACTTTATAGCACTATTGAGGGAGGACATCAAGAGACCAATGACATCAGTGGCTAAAACTGGAGATACTTTACCAGGGTTATTCACAGCTTTATGGAGAGTGTCACTGCTGTAAAAATGTCAAAACATGATATCTTGGTTAGTTTGGAGACAATGTGTGTGGGAGACTCTGAAGCCAGATCTGATGGGACCAAAATTGAGGTGTTTGGTGCAAGCCAAACATTGGACATCGTCAGAAACACACTATCGCTTGGGTTGGGACATTCATTGATGTTCTGCTATATTCATGCAGAATGCATTTAACCACAGATTCCTTTTCAAGTAAACCAACATCATAAACTGAGATGCACAGCTCATTAAAATAGCATAAAGCCGTGAGGGTGAGCAAGCCATGTAGGTTTGAACACACGCCGAGTCCCGCACTGTACCAGCTGGTCAGAGCGAGTAATCTCTATAATTAGATGCGCCAGCAACACACCAACTCCGATAGACTGAGGTGACGCTGTGTGGAATTAACTGTATAAGCTCCAGCATGTTCCTACTTTTCTCAGCATTAACAAACCAATATACATTAATTACTTTCAAAAACTTCTAAAGTTCAAACATTGTTGCACTTTCATTTAGATAATGGATAAATAATAACGCACTGTTGCTTAATGCACAAATCATTTAAGTCACATAAAAAACTATAATAGCTCTGGGAGGTTTTTCTGTTTGCATAATTAAAGACACATTGCAAGTCATGTGTCTGATGGATTTACATGTATTAATTATTAATCATTCATTAGATGATAAATAACTCTTTAAAAGCATTAGAGAGAGAATGAAACATACACAATACATTAAAGTTAATTTACAATTCATTAGTAGTATATGGAATTGTTAGGAATTTAACCCCAATTAACTCCATTTTAATAATTGTGAGCATGAAGGAATGGATGATGTTTGGAATCCTTTAGGATTTCAACAAATCAACAACTTCACATTTTCTCATATTTTGCATTCAGCAACTGCAACTGTGCTGTTTATGTCTCATAAACCTATTCTTTGGATTTTAGTTTGTCATGTTGAATCATGCCAAGACTATAAGAAAAGTCTAAAAAGCATCTTTTAACCAAAACGGCACAGAATATATCCCACAATAAGTCTTTTATACATTATGCATATCCATCTGCATTGGCAGAAGAATGTAGAAATTCCAGAAATGTAAACCCTACGGATGGATGACCCTAAGTCTAACCTGACCTAAACTGATCTAAAGGTCAAGTTGTAATCACATTTAACCCTATATCCCTAATAAATTGGAAGACATATTAATGTTTGTAATTTATACTGCTATTATTTCTATGATCATTTTGTGGAAAGGAGTTCAGTTACGAGGTCAGAAGCTCATAAATAATGTACAGTAAGATCTGAAGAGACTCGAATGAAATCAGACAGGGGAGAAGCCAGTCAGTTGAGTTTGTGGCAAAATCTTTAACAATGCTTGAATATTGTTTTCTTTTACTGCAGATGATAATTCATGCTCAAATAGAGCTGAAATGACTTTCATTACAAGATGATTAGTTAAAACATTTCAATTGCATCTGCAGACAATAGGCAAAAATCTCATCTATAGGCACATAGTGTTTCTTTACAAAGTGACATGACCAACTACTGTCCTGGCATTAATAATGCAGCGTTTTTAGTCGTTTTTGCAGATCCATGTATAGAAATAAAGGAAAGTATATGTCTTGCATCAATATTTTTAGTCCTCTACATTTTAGTACAAATACTTCATGTCTCTCAACTCAAATGAGGCATGCATAATAATTATCAAAGTTAAAAATAGTTTTAGATGAGTGTAGCACGTCACACGGCAGGACACCAACTTTCCAAATGTATTTAATGTCGAACCAATTTAGAAAGGACATGACTTCAAAACAGAAGGATTGCATTTTTGTGGTTGTAGAATGATATAAGGTATATTTTTCTTTCAAAAATGTTTCTTGACCGTGATTTGACCAAGTAGGATAGGTTCTTGAGCGAACATCTTTTGTTGGCTTTATAACAACAAATCTTTCCTTATCCTATTCCTAACCTAGAATTATTACTACCCGAATCCCATGCCTCCGAAACATGTTTTCATATAGAGTGCTACCCTGCATCTATGGACAGTTTAGTAAATATTAATTTACCAATTTTCATTCCTTTTAATCTTTACTGGGAACCATGTGGTAGCATTTCTTCAGCAAGAAGTGTTTTATCAGGAGTGATTGCCACATGGATATACCATTGTGCACTTTCAATCTGTCGCGAGCTGAATGCCAAGAAAAGAGAACATTTTCTTCTTGACAGGAGCAGCGTTCTGTGATATTAACTTTTAATTTAACCTCACATGGTCACATCCAAATGATCTCCTGCATGAATGTTTAAATTCTTCATATTGTTCCTTCACAAATAAATTAGTTAAACTTTTAGTTGTGTTTCTTTACTGAGTCAGTAAAAATGTAGAGATTGTTTGAAATGATTATTTTCTTATGGGAAACAGAAAGATGTATTTTTGTTTTTAATCTGTAATTTGAGATTACTATGCCACTCCGAATCAACCAATCGCGTAAAAAAAAAAAAAGAAGTTTTTTCTCAATAACATTGACAACTCAGTACAAAAAAGAAATGTGTCTGTGTAGAATTTATCATGTATCAATTACAAATTAACATAACAAACATGCTCTTGAAATTAGCTCATCAAATGAACATGTTTGTTAATAAAGCTCAGAATATTATGTTAAACTATTGACAGAAATGCACATGCATGAACTTAATCTGGCTTTATAACACTTCTGTAATTAGAATCAAATCGAACAAATGATCAATTGTGACATTAAACTGAAATAATTGGTTTAAAACAAAAACACATATCTTTTTCTGTTTCTCTGGCATTCAGCGTAAAAAACTGTGCCAAATTGTGTGTGTGCAGATAATTTTGATGAAGCTGGACCCTGCAAATGATTTGGACTAACACTAGGAAAATATATAACAATGAAACTAAAACTTATGAAGAATATAAACTATCAAACAGTACAGGAGATCATTATCATGTAACAATATGTGGAGTTAAATTAAAAGTAAAAAAATATATGTATATTTGACTGTGGCTGTGTGTGAAATCACAATCACTTTCCCTAAAATGAACAATACTAGTGGTTGGGAAATTCTGTCCTAACCATTTACATTTACATTTAGTCATGTAGAAGACACTTTTATCCAAAGCGACTTACAAGTGAGGAAAACAAACAAGCGATTCTTCATGAATTGGCAAATAACACAGGACGTGCTCACAATACAAGTTTCATACATTGCTCAGTACCATAAGATAGAGTAGGAAGGGAAAAGGGAAGGAAAGGGTTTTTTTTTTTTTTTTTTATGAGGGGATCAAGTGTTCACGGAAGAGATGAGTCTTCAGCTGTCTCTTGAATATTGCCAGGGATTCTGCGTTCCTGATGAAAGTAGGGAGATCATTCCACCAGCAGGGAGCAGTGAACGAGAATGTTCTGGAGAGTGATTTTGTGCCTCTCTGTGACGGTACCACAAGCCTTCGTTCCTTCAGTGATCGCATCTTCTGGTGGGGACGTAGCATTGTAGCAGTGTGTGGAGGTAGGAAGGTGCAGAGCCTGTGGTGGATCTGTAAGCAAGTGTCAACGCCTTGAACTTGATGCGAGCAGCAAGGGGTAGCCAGTGCAGAGAGATGAAGAGGGGCGTGACGTGGGCTCTCTTAGGCTCGTTGAAGACAAGACGTGCCCAAGAGACTAATAACTAACCCAGCTTATCCTAACCCCAAAACTTGACTGGCTGGTGGAAACATCCCAGGGCAAACAAGGCTGAAGCTTTCCAAAATGCCAGTACATTTTCATACTGTGTTTGTGTTTGTGAGTGTGATAGTTTGCCTGTGTATGTGCATATATTTATGTATTTCTCTGCATAATGCCTTTTGAATGGGTGTAAAAATGCCTGTGAGATAGAGTCATGGAGCGTGAACATCATGCTCTGCTCGCCTGAAACTTTTGATTCATTACCCCCTCATGAGGCTGTCACAGTCAGACTCTGAGCGTCACTCCAGCTGTTCAGATTTGCTGCTTGGTCAGAGATGGAGCTGCCACTCATTGTGATAATCATTAACAAAACTCAAACAACATAGATCTTACAATTAAGACACCTTGGTTTGGAAAATCTCTGATTAATATCTGTGACAGTGGTTCTCAAAATAGTTCTCAGGTTTGTTCTTATCAAATAATCACCACCAAATCAATCATCAAATATGCAATATGCAAAAAAAGTAACTGCTTGTTACGGCGAGAACAGCAAGAGAAAAATGATGCTGTCAAATTGATATATTTGTTGTTGGTGATGATACAGTTGTTATCATCATGTAGCGCTGATGAATCATTGACTGTAACCTTATAACTCTACAGCAGGAGAACCAGCAGCATTTTAATCAAATAAATCAAAAGATTGTTAAAACTTGTATAAAAGTATCACTTTCCAGTTTAATAATACATTACCCAACTAGCACTTCGAATTCAGGCAATCTTTACTCACACACAGACATCAAGAATAAGCCTATGAATCTTGGTCACAAGCATGTACAAGCATGTTCACATGTTGGTGTGTCTGAGTAATTCGAGCTAAAAAAATAAACAAACAAATGCGTTGTTCAAACACACACATCAGGAATCAGCATATGAATCTGGGTGCTTGGAATCACAACAGAATAAAACTCATGACTCCCGTCATGCATGAAGCATTGTTGAGATTCATATGCGGATTCTTGATGCTGTGGGAGTGTCTACAGTTTTTGCCTAATACATTTAGATAAATTCAGAATGTTTATTTGTGGCACAAAATATACTAAGTCATTAATAGCGAATATCCACATTTGATTAACGATGACGCTTCTCAATTATTTATCTTTATGATTATGATGAACAACATATCACCTGATCATGTCTGTTTCTTAGCAACAAATTATGTGCCTTGGTTAAGCATGTTACAAAGTCCACACACTGACATAAAAAAATCAGGAGTCAACGAAAGGAAACACTGATCACCATAATATTTTCAATAAAGTATCAACATCTAAATCTCTGTTAATTCAAAAAAGAACTGTAGACAAATGTCAGTCTGGTTTGCAATAAGAGAGATTCTGAAATCTTTTCAGTTGATTTCGTCTGTGGAAGTCAGTTGAAGTTCTTGTGTTTCTCTTTTCTTCAGCAATTCTGCCCATTATCTTCAATAATCGAGCAATCATTACTCAGTTAATCACTTAAGTATCTAATTAAATCTAACACTGCTTCGGTGTTTACTTCTGGTGGTTCTCATGTGAATACTGAACATGAAGCATGTCACCATTGATGAGAAACATATGTTAATTCTTGATGTTTGTGTAAAATTAACTTAATAATGATTAAACTCTCAATCAGTGATGATACTGAAACATGAGTGTTTTTCTTGGTGGCATTAACTGCAATATTTGGTTGCTTTTGTTTGTGGTCTTCTTTGTAATAAATAACATATTTGTGTGAACACTAGTACAAAGACCACGAACTTAACATAAAAACCAAGGCAAACTGGCGAACTAAAGATAACACTGATCACCATAATGGTAACCAAACATGACTGCTGTTGCTGGAAGTCAGTTGTAGATCTTGTGTTTCTCTTTTCTTGAGCGATTGCACTCGTTATCATCAGGTGTCTTCAATAATAGAACAATCACCGCTTAATTAATCATGCAAGTACCTAATTAACTCTAACACTGCTTTGGTGTTACGTTTAACACCCTGCTGGTGGTTCCCATATAAACACAGAGCGGTGTTGATTTAACACCAGGGAATTTACTGTATAACCTATTTCGATTCAGCAGTCAAACAAAATAGGGAGCTATTTTTGGGGATAAGAGCATGTGGTGTATACGTATGATTATACAGCAATGCAATGCAATGCACTGTACCATAAAAGTTTGTGCTGTGTACGTGAGAAACGAGAGGAAGTGATAAGTGTTGTGGAACAGATGGATTGTGTTTCCGCTGTTATATTTGTATCTATGGCAGCTATTGATATGTAGTGGAGTGTCAGAGAGATGCCATTGGAGGGTGGGATGAGGATTGCACGTCCTCCCCACCCTGAGGGCTGTGAAAGGGCAACAGGACCTGGGTTGAAACAAGCAAAATGTTTAGGGACACAGGAAGGAAATACTGAGAGCTCAAATGAATGCCTGGGAATCCTCTCTGCATTGTAGCTTTGTTCAAGAATCCATTTGTCATCTTTTTTTAAGGTATTGTGAGAGGTTCATTGTAAAGACTTTCAACTAACTATAAGTAACTTTGCAACTATATGTCAGCTAACTCCCATTAGAGTATCAGTAGACTGTTAGGTTAAAGTTGGGTGATTGAGTTTGGGTTAGTAGATTAAGTTCACATAATGTCAGAATGTATGTTGGGAAGCATCAAAATAAAGTGTTAAATTAATACTCAAATGGCTGTAGTTAATTATGGTTGGTGAAATGAACTATTGATATAAAGTGTTTAACTTTTTGTTTACTCACTCTCATAATTGTTCCAAACCTACACGACTTACTTTTATCCCTGTTCAAGTCAAAAGAATATATTTAGAATAATGTGTTTGAGCCAGTTGCATAAACCACTCTGTTAAGATGGTGTCTTAAAGGGATAGTTCACCCAAAAATGAAAATGATCCCATAATTTACTCACCTTCGCGCCACCCTAGGTGTATATGACTTTCTTCTTTCAGCCAAATACAATCGGAGTTATATTAAGAAATATCTTGCTTCTTCCAAGCTTTATAATTGGAGTGAATGGTGCTTTTTTTTTTTTGAAGCCCAACAAAGCGCATCCATCCATCATAAAAATAATTCATACGACTCCAGGGGTTAATAAAGGCCTTCTGAAGTGAAACAATGTGTGTGTGTGTGTGTGTGTGTGTGTGTTTGTGTGTTTTAAATATACATAATTATAACTTTATAAACTGCATTCATTAGCCTCTAGTAACATTTGTGAGAAAACACAAATCCGGTAAGATTTGAGAGCCAGACTCAACTGAATGATCAGACAGATCTATTTAAATCACCGGATCAAAGCACATCATAGCGGTTCTTTGGATTAAGAGCTCATAGAGGGTAAGATTATCAGCGAATAATGACTTGAATTTTGGTCAGTTTCTCACACAAATTACCTGTGTGACAAACAAATCCAGTCACGCTTCGGTAAAATATATGCTGTAGAGAGTTCGGACACATTAATGTTTAGTGTTAAAACTGAATGAGACATTGGAAATGAAATGCACTAATCACCAGATAGGAGATTGCTCAATAAAATGACCTGAGAGAAATATCTGAACTTTTATTCATCCTAAGCCCTGCCCTTCAGCCCCTCTCAAGCCTCTTGAAGTACACACTGTGGTAACGTAATGCAGCAGAGTTGGGCAGGAGTCTGCAGTGGAGTCTGCACCAGTGCAGGTTCAGCCAAAGGGCACATGGACACCCTTCTAAATCATAAAATGACAAATGGGAAACCCAACGGTCTCATGGAATGTACGTGCTCATAAGCTAAGGCTATGAAATCGGATGTCCACATTAAGAGTGTGATTTGTATGTTGCAGGAAGCCATTGGAATTTTCATTTTCTTATTTTCAATTTAAAAGTGGACTGATTCATTTTTACAACTTGAAAAGTTTATACATTAGTGTTACTTTTGACACATTTTTATACAATTTCTTGGACCAGTTTCTTAATGTTTAGGTCACTTTTTTAAAACTTCACACAGTGAGCAGAACAGCAATCTATGTGGGCTAAACTATGAATCTATATATTTTCCAATGATTTCCATTGAAACAAAATATATCTAATTTCTACTTATTTCAAATTATTATTATTATTTTTTTACTTACAAACAACCAACACCAAAAATCTATGTACCTACAGGCCAATTTGCACGTTTTTTTACGCTTCCAAAACTGTTCAGTTCACAAAACATAAGACAGAATAAGACAGAATTTGCTAAAAAAAGAACAAAAAGCATAAAGGTGGTCTATATGACTCATGCACGCACTGTATTACAAGTTATACAATGGCTTTTTCAGAAGAAATGACTGATAATAACATTGCATTGAAAATCTTGACATCCAAGGTTAATGTTCATTTTCATTGTATGGAAAGGAGCAAATGGACAGTCTATAAATAACTCCTTGTGTGTTTCACAGAAGAAATGAACTCATGCAGGTTTGGACAACATGAAGGTGAACGTCATTTTTGTCTGAACTATACCTTTGATAATGCTTGGAAGATCCAAGGCATACTGCTGTCTCTTTTCCTCCCTCTGTGTTGTGTTGTGTATCTGTCACGCTCTCTTTCTCCAGCTGTTGAGTAACTCTTGAGCCTCTGTTTTCTCCCCTCAGGCTCAATGCACTCAACTGAAGGAGTTGCTCTGTCCAGATGACAAAATGTATCACAATGAAACTATGTAAACTTGTCTTCAGTGACAGATGGAACATAAAAAGAGATAATGAATGCATTTTCTGATGTGCAATCCCTGGCGTGCTTTCCATTTAACTTATTCTTCTTTGAAGCTTTAGCACACAGATGCTATTTGCAAGCAGTGACCTATGTTATCTTGCACATGTTGCGCATTGGTTGGACTTTTGTGATCTGACATGCTTCACTAATACCATAAAAGTTTAGGTAACACTTTAATGGTCCACTTCAGACATTCTTCAAACCAGAGCCGTGTGATGTTCTGAAATGAAGAGGCAAAGTCCTCACATTTTTTTTAGATTTTTATTTTATTATTATTTTATATATATATATATATATATATATATATATATATATATATGTAACCGGGTGGTAAAACAGCCTGAAATGTAAATGTCTAATCAAGATCAACATCATACATAATGAGGAATACATTTACGACATATATACTGTTAACCTGTTGAATGTAATCACATTATGACACTGGCGCTTTAAGGTTTCAGCGAGTCAAGATCACGTCTGAGAGTAAGTCTCGCGAGAGCTTTAGTGGAAGTAGCGCCTAGCCGAGTGTACTACATCGCTTGTGTGTTTGGGTAATATAAGTGATATAAACACGATAAAACGCCAAAAAGGTGATAGATATCCACTTGTATTCAAGCAGTATTATATTGGAGAGTAGTACACATGGGTAATTGTTTTGTGATTGGCAACGTTTGATGAGGATTGATTGCGAGCTCACGTGGAGAGTTTATTGGTGAATGTTGGAAACGTTGAACGTTCATCGAATCGTAGAGCGTAAGTGTTATATTTGCTTTTTCATAATATAATCTGTTATGGAAATTTTGTAAACGGTAGCAAACTGTTTGTGTAATTGTTAAGTAAAGTGTTTCTTGTTAAATTCAGAGGGGAGAAGTAACGCTGATTAGGCCCTCTGCGAGATCCGGATTTTGTTCAATAATCTAGGGTGAGTGATTATTGTTCTGTATTGAAGTTTAAATATTTAGTTTGTGCATATTAAGCAAGTATTTCGAAACTTGTATAACTTGGCTGTGTGTTGACTTATTTGTGTTACAAATTTAAGACTAATCTGTGGTAAAACTAATACTGTGACGATTCAGTGATAGTTTGAATGATGCATATGGCCTTATGTTTGCAACCATGTTGTAATTTCAGGGGTGTAAAGGCCACTACCGTTGTCTTTCTGTCTTTTCATTGCCTTTAAATGCCACATTGACTGTTACATTTTTCTTGTTTAATTGTTTTGTACTTCTATAATTTGGAGAGCAGAAACAAATTCTTATTTTATTTTATTTCTAGACATTTTTGTCTGGTGTTTTTTTGTAATCTGACACATCTTCAACCCCAAGAAGCCTAAGCTATTTTAATGCTGCGTCCCTTTGGTCGCAGTCGAGAATAAAAGACCCCATGTGTAAGTGTTTTGCTTGAGTTTGGCCCTTATTTCCCTTCAGTAGGCCTTTAGCTGGCGACACTTATTTTTGGTACCAGGAGTGGGGTTCTCTTTGCTGGCTTTAGGGTTTTAGTTTTGTTTGTGGCATACTGGGGCTATTATAGACAACGGTAGTGGTGAAGAGGAGTTCCGTGCTAATCCAAGGAGGGTTAACGACAGCTGGCGTGCCTGGAGAGACGTTGAGGAAGCAAGGAGCTGGCCTTCTGGAGTAGAGAGGTGCTCACATTGCCGCCAAGGGTGCAGCGGACCACAGAAGACGGACCACACCTTCAAGTGAACTTTTGCACAAGCTGGGACTGTTGTGTGACTGTGTTGCTTTTAGAGTCAGAGACTGCATCAGAAAATGCCAGCACGGGGATGGTGCCGAAGCTGCGGATCGTGGTGCTGGAGGTAACCCAGTAGCACAGCTCCAGTCCCAGATTTTGGAGCTGGGGCAAAAACATGACCAAGTACTGTCAGCTCTTGCCAACATGAGTAATGCTAGCACCAGATCTTATGTATACATTCCGAGAGAGCGTCAGATTGTTCCTTTCAGTGGTGATTGTGGTATAGATAATCAAAATGTCGATGAGTTTATCGATGAAATTGAAAGAGTCATCCGAGTTCGGGGTTTGAACAGTGCAGATCAGGTAGACTTCATCCTCTCTCATTTAAGAGGTTCAGCATTAGATGAGATTAAGCTGTGTATGGGGGGGGAGATGAAACAGCCTCAAGAGCTCTTTTCATATTTAAGGGGAGCTTTTAGAGAAAAACGCACAACACCACAGTTGTTACATGCCTTTTACGCACGTAGACAATTAGATGGGGAAGATTTTCGAGATTATTCTCATTCTCTGTCTCAGCTGTTGAATGCTGCCCTCCAACAATCATCTCATGTTGTGGCTGACCCCCAGCTAACGCTCAGAGATCAGTTCATTGAAGGTGTACGAGACCCTTCCCTTCGCCGAGAACTGCGCAGGTTTGTGAGAGAGCGGCCACATTGTACATTGTTTGACATCCGTGATGAGGCTATGATGTGGTGCGTGGAAGAGAAACCTCGCAGTGCTAATGTCGCTCGAAGTAGGAACCTCGTGGGTGCGGTTGAGATTTCCGAGCAGGCCAACTCAGGCTGTATAGTGCCCACTGAACTGGCTGTAACCCTGCAGGAAGTGGTTAAAGTTATCACTCAGCAAGGAAAAGCAATTACTGAACTCGCTGATGCTGTGCGTGAACTTACCATACAGAAGGCCAGTGCTCCTGATAGGAGCAACAAGCCAAAGTTCAGGCCAAAGTTTACTGATGACGGCAAGCCAATCTGCCTAAGGTGTGAGGGGGTGGGCCATTTAGCTCGAAAATGCACCGCACCACATGGCTCAAAAGGACAGCCCAGCTCTGTCTCAGCGTCTGCGGTACCGGGAAACGGGATCCCTCCATTGCAGTGAGCCGGGCAATGCGAGGAAAGTCGGAAGGCTCAAATAGCAACCCATTAACCAAAGAAAGATTCCTTGAGCGTGCAGTTGGTACATGTCCAGAGGTAATTATTCACATTGGTGGTGAGCCGGTTTGTTGTTTGCTGGACACAGGAAGTAACGTAAGCACACTTGCTGAGAGTTTTTTTAGGGAGCATCTCCACGGTGAGGATGAAGACATCCACTGCACAGCTAAGTGGCTCAAGATAACTGCTGCCAACAAACTGCCTTTACCATATCTTGGGTATGTGGAACTAGATATCCAAGTTTTGGGACTGACCATACCAGAGTGTGGATTTCTGATAGTTAGAGATGGGGATGTTTCAGATCCAGACTCAACTCCACCTGGCATAATAGGAATGAACATAGCCCAGAGATGCAGGCAGTTAGTTATCTCGGAGTTTGACAACACACTTGGGGGAAATTTGGACTCTGTGTGGAGGGAAGCTTTCCATCGAGTCCAGGAGGTGGAGCTCATTGAAAAAGTGTCAATCGCCAGAGTAAGTGGCAAACACAAAGCGTACATACCAGCGTCATCTGTTGCCACGGTGCATGTCAAAGTCCACAAGAGGCCAGCAGGCAGTGATGTCTGGGCGTTGTTTGAGCCAGGAAACGGGCCTTTTCCTGCAGGGTTGGCCCCAATCCCAACCTTAGTGCCACCTCATAGTAAAGTGTTTCCTGTCCAGGTGGTAAATTTTTCATCAGAAGATGTTTGGTTACCTGCCAAGACTCGGGTGGGTGTGCTTACCCATTGTCAATATGTGGAAAGTAACCCCTGGGAAGTGAGGTTTCACCGCATGTCTGCTAACCAAGATGAAATAAGTGCTGACAAGGAAGTTATGCAAAATTGGGGGGAGCAGAGATTTTTTCGACAATAGACCTTGCCAGTGGTTATCACCAGGTATCTGTGCATGAAAAAGACCTGTATGAATATCACCGTATGCCCTTTGGGCTTTGCAATGCGCCCGCAACATTTCAGCGCCTGATGCAGTCTATTATGAGTGACCTGGTGTTTCACATTGCCCTTGTCTACCTAGATGATTTATTAGTGTACTCCGCTACTTTCTCAGATCATCTGGTAAGACTGGAAACCGTGTTCAAAAGGCTAAGAGATACTGGGCTAAAAATTAAGGTGGAGAAATGTCATTTTCTGCAATCAGAGGTCAGGTTCCTCGGACATCGAGTCTCAGCTCAGGGAGTGAGCACGGACCCTGAGAAAGTAAATGCGGTTAAGCAGTGGCCAATACCCAGTACCCCGAAGGAGCTCAGGTCATTCTTAGGTTTCTGCAGCTATTATCGAAGGTTTATTGAGGGTTTCTCTCAAATTGCGGGTCCACTGCATGACCTAGTTAATGCCTGTCTCAGAGAGAATGGTTCTATAAGGGTAAAACAGCCGTTGGAGCATTCCTGGTCTCCCCTATGTCAATCGGCCTTTGAGCAACTTAAGGAAAAGCTGACTAGTGCTCCAACACTTGGGTACCCGAATTTTGCCCTTCCGTTTGTTTTGGAAACAGACGCTAGCAACCTTGGTTTAGGTGCCGTCTTGTACCAGCATCAGGAAGGAAGAAAGGTTGTGATTGCCTGCGTGGGGCAGAACAAAATGACCGAAATTATAGCAGTATGAAGTTGGAGCTTTTGGCCATGAAGTGGGCGGTGACAGAGAAATTTCGGAGTTACTTGTTGGGGTCGAAGTTCACCCTCATCACGGACAATAACCCCCTCTGCCACCTTACAACCGCCAAGTTAGGTGCGATTGAGCAAAGATGGGCAGCTCAGCTTGCTGTTTTCGATTTCGACGTGAAGTACCGTCCTGGCCGATGTAATACGGCGGCGGATGCACTTTCAAGAAGGCCAGGATTGGATGAGGTGGAGCCTGAGATGGCTGTGTCGCCCTTTGTAATTCCCTCAGAACAGGGACAGTTCTAGAGCTAGATCTGGTGGCGGCAGGAATAGAGAGCGGCAAAGTCTGGCAGCTGCAAGCGTCTGTGGCAAGTGAAGATGATTGTGATTGTGAGAACACCCCTACCTTGCCAGGATACTCCAAAGCCGAGCTCTCTCAGTTCCAAGAGACTGATCCAACTCTCAGCGTGTTTAGGAAGTTCTGGAGAAGGAAGAAAAAGCCAACTCACCAAGAAAGGGTAGAGTTGTCCAAACCAGTGCTGTCCCTATTGAAACAGTGGAAGAAAATCAGAGAGAAAGAAGGACTCCTGTATCGTGTAATTGAAGATGGTCATACTGGAAAGTGCCACCAGATGCTGCTACCTGCATGCTTGACTGAGCAGGTTCTGAAAAGTGTCCATGATCAACTAGGGCACCAAGGCATAGAAAGAACACTTAGTTTATTAAAGCAGAGGTGTTTCTGGGGGGGTATGTACAAGGATGTTGAAAAATTGCCAGAGGTGTGTGTTGGCGAAGGTGCCACAGCCAAAAATCCAAGCACCCTGGACACCTTTCTTAGCTTCACAACCGTTGGAAGTTATTGCAGTGGATTTTACGACCCTAGAGCCAGCTACAGATGGGCGCGAGAACGTCCTTGTAGTGACAGACGTGTTCACCAAATTTAGTCAGGCATTTGCAACGCGTGACCAAAAGGCCGAAACGACGGCAAAGACCCTGCTAAAGGAATGGTTTTTGAAATATGGAGTGCCCCAACGCCTGCATTCCGACCAGGGTAGAAATTTTGAGAGTGCTATCATTGCTGAGCTTTGCAAGCTCTATGGGGTAAAAAAAACGCGCACCACACCACATCACCCTCAAGGAAATCCCCAATGTGAGAGGTTCAATAGAACTCTCCACGACCTTCTACGAACGCTCCCACCAGAGAAGAAACGCAGGTGGCCAGAACACCTAGCAGAGCTTGTCTATGCTTACAATGTGACTCCGCACTCCTCCACGGGCTATTCGCCATACCATCTGTTGTTTGGCAGTCAACCCCATCTTCCAATTGATGCCCTGTTGGGCCAAGAACCAGATGCTGACCAGGGACAAGACTGGCTGAACGCGCACAAGGAAAGACTCCGCGATGCACATCTACGGGCAAAAGAGTATGCTGAAAGAAAAGCGGCCGACAGAGTGGCACAACAGGGAGAAAAGGTGTATTGTCCAGCAGTGGGAGTTGGACAGTATGTGTACCTCCGGTATCGACCCCCAGGAAGAAACAAAATCCAGGACGCATGGTCGTCCACCCTGTATAAAGTTGTAGAGGTCCAGGGGGCGACATATGCAGTAGAGCCAATAGAAGGAGGACAGATTAAAAGGGTGCACAGATCCAACCTCAGGCCTTGTGTGGATAAGGGTCCGGTGCCAGCACCAAGAATTCGGAAACCGCCTGCTAAGGAAATACCTACCTCAGTGTTGGAAAAAGAGGTGCCATCACTGGATGTAGAGTGTGTGTTGGTCGAAGAGGTCCCCTGTCCAAGGGAAGTACTGGATAGTACTGGAGATCAAAGGGAGGAAGTTGATGAGCCGTCTAATGACGTTCGGGAAGCAGAGTCTTTTGGGTCAGAGTCAGAAGACATTGACTTGCCTGTCGAAGTGCCAGTGCTGAAGCCTGTACCCATCCCTAGAAGGAAAAGAGAAAGTAGTACTCCGTTAAGCGCACCATGTCCTGAGCCACGTAGGACACAGCGGTCTACAGCTGGGGTGCATACTAATCCCAATAGATTGCCTAAGTCAGCATGTAATTCATTGACCTTGAGCCCTGATGTGTTTTCCCAGGTGTTAGCAGGAATGGTTATATACACTTCAGGAAAACTTAAGGGGGGACTAGAGGATTAAGCTCTGTTAGTAGTCATCGAGGACGTTGACTGTCAGCAGGGGAGAGTGTAACCGGGTGGTAAAACAGCCTGAAATGTAAATGTCTAATCAAGATCAACATCATACATAATGAGGAATACATTTACGACATATATACTGTTAACCTGTTGAATGTAATCACATTATGACACTGGCGCTTTAAGGTTTCAGCGAGTCAAGATCACGTCTGAGAGTAAGTCTCGCGAGAGCTTTAGTGGAAGTAGCGCCTAGCCGAGTGTACTACATCGCTTGTGTGTTTGGGTAATATAAGTGATATAAACACGATAAAACGCCAAAAAGGTGATAGATATCCACTTGTATTCAAGCAGTATTATATTGGAGAGTAGTACACATGGGTAATTGTTTTGTGATTGGCAACGTTTGATGAGGATTGATTGCGAGCTCACGTGGAGAGTTTATTGGTGAATGTTGGAAACGTTGAACGTTCATCGAATCGTAGAGCGTAAGTGTTGTATTTGCTTTTTCATAATATAATCTGTTATGGAAATTTTGTAAACGGTAGCAAACTGTTTGTGTAATTGTTAAGTAAAGTGTTTCTTGTTAAATTCAGAGGGGAGAAGTAACGCTGATTAGGCCCTCTGCGAGATCCGGATTTTGTTCAATAATCTAGGGTGAGTGATTATTGTTCTGTATTGAAGTTTAAATATTTAGTTTGTGCATATTAAGCAAGTATTTCGAAACTTGTATAACTTGGCTGTGTGTTGACTTATTTGTGTTACAAATTTAAGACTAATCTGTGGTAAAACTAATACTGTGACGATTCAGTGATAGTTTGAATGATGCATATGGCCTTATGTTTGCAACCATGTTGTAATTTCAGGGGTGTAAAGGCCACTACCGTTGTCTTTCTGTCTTTTCATTGCCTTTAAATGCCACATTGACTGTTACATTTTTCTTGTTTAATTGTTTTGTACTTCTATAATTTGGAGAGCAGAAACAAATTCTTATTTTATTTTATTTCTAGACATTTTTGTCTGGTGTTTTTTTGTAATCTGACACATCTTCAACCCCAAGAAGCCTAAGCTATTTTAATGCTGCGTCCCTTTGGTCGCAGTCGAGAATAAAAGACCCCATGTGTAAGTGTTTTGCTTGAGTTTGGCCCTTATTTCCCTTCAGTAGGCCTTTAGCTGGCGACATATATATAAATCAAATGTAAATTCATTTCTCATTAACAGTTAATGTTGTCACATTACCCGGTGCAATAATCTACATCTAAACGCAAAATCGCTAAAACGCTAGTTTTTGTTCATTCAGACAGATTCGCGAACACGCACAGAAATTGGAGGCGGGATTTATCTCATTAAATATTTATATCCAATCATAACCAATCATATATCACGATGGAGGCATTGTCTCCTCTCACAGGACATTCCCCCATTCATTCTCAATTACCCCTCACCAAACCCAGTGCATACTTTAGGGGGTCTTTTAAAACTCAATGGGATCAGTGGAGGCAAGAGAGAAACTGCAACTCCCGCTGAAACTTTACCCATTGGTAGCGCTTTTGGAGAGTGTTACTTTATAAAGCCAAGTGATTTTTTAATGTCACATTTTGTAATATTTGCATTGTTTTATTTTTTGTAATATGCTTTATTTTCTCATCCAGTTTATTGAGGAGGCACTGCCTCCCTTGCTTCCTTGGAGGATATGCATCTGCAACAAACTAGCTAGCTCACATTAGAGTATTTGTAAACTGTCTGCTTAATATCTGCTAACACTCCTTTGCACTTTGCAAGTGCATGCCAACTTATTCTACAGCCTACTACAGTCTACTAATACTCTAATGAGAGTTAGTTGACATAGTTGTAATATACTTATAGTTAGTAGAATGTCCAAAGTAGACCATTAAAATAAACTGTAACCCATTTTTTAATAAAATTCCATTTAAGGCCAGATTTCTGTAGCTAATAATGGAGCAGGGTTAAATTCACTTGGCAAATAACGCTTCATTTTGTAAAATGCGCAATTTACATAGAAAATAGGTGTGTTTTTGCTGACAATAATAACAATGACTTTATTTATAAATTCACAATGCAGCGCTGTTTTGGCACATTCAGCTGGAGGGTGGTTTTTTTTGCACTAAAATGCTTCATGCCAATATATCACAGCTGTTTAGTGAGTGTGGCAAGAAACAAACATATTATTTGCATAGGAAAAGCCTAAACCTATCATACATTTTGTTGAAGGAGAAAACTTTGTGATTGTTCTCACAGCCGGTCTGAATAATGAAATAGAAGGCAAGAAGCTCACAACAAAGACTGCATGTGGTGTCCAGTATGTTTTATAACAGATGGTATGAGTTTTAATTAAAATACCTGATTTGTCCCTTCCCAGACTTGTTAGAATATGGAAATTTCGACCCAATTTATATTAGCTGTCTTTACTAGTTAGGTAAAAAACTAATTTTTGGTACAATGCTATTTGTGTTCAGGTTGGATATGGGTTGGGAACAGGTTTAGCGGTATGGTTAAGTTTAAGGGTTGCACTTTATTTTAATGTGTCCCTATTGCTGTGTAATTATACATATAAGTACTGAGTAATATTAATTAGGTACATGTATACAGGGTTAGGGTAGGATTAGGGATTGGTTTAGGGTTAGTTGCATACAATTATGCCTAATTTAAGGTAATTACCACAGTGAATACATGTAACATGTGTAACAAGGACACATTAAAATAAAGTGTTACCTGTTTAAAGCTGGGTTAAAGTGTAGGATAAACAGTATAATTATAGATGTAATTAAAGAAATTAATTGCAGATGTAATTACATTACATGCAGGTATTTTTTTAAATATAAGTACAACATAAAGACATTGTATCAAATGATTAATTTTAGTAGATAAAGACAGTTAATATAAAACGGGTTCACAAATTTCAGGATATTATGTGAAAAAAAAAGCTCATTAAAAATTTTCCAGCCCATAATAGGATTTTTTTTAAACCTTTCTCTTCTTTTCAGCATGTTGCATGACTAGAGAAATTTTTTTATTTTTCTTAAAGTTGACTGGAAAATGTCATACATGTATAGGTTAATGAAACTATACATTAGAAAAGAAATAAACTTGTTTAATAAAATGGCAGGATAAAATTACAGTTGCCAAGGCAAGACTGGTCAGCAGCATTTTCGGTTTCAAAAAGGTCATTTTGAGCAGACATGTTACCTTCAATGTAAGTGTAAAAATGTGCACTTACTCAAACTCTTACTCTAATTCTCAGTCTTAAAACCGTTCTTTTCTGTCACTTCCGTTTCTGGTACTCCACTCATACTTACACAATCTATGACTGGATTTACCATGACAGTTTTTCATGAGAAGCTTTGTCTGTGCTTCGTGTTAATGTTAAACTGCAAGATCTTTGTGCTTGTCATTCATGGAAACAAAAGGTGGTGTTGCATAATCCCCTTGAAACTGTTTCTGTACGCGTGATATTTCAGTGAAACCAATGAACCATTTTCTGATCTCTTCCTGAATTAGGCTGTCAGTCAATTAAACATAACTGAATTACTTAACCTGATTGTTATTACAGTGAAATGTTGCAATTTCAGTATTTCAGTTTAACAAAAGTTTGTTCAACATATTTAAAGCTAGCTACTTGAAAAATAGCACATTCGGCATAGATATTTGACATTAACTCTGTCTATCTTTGAACGCTGAGGTTTTAAATATGTGCAATGGGGTAGAGACCTTTCAATGGTCTGGCCAACATATTAACTGACGAATCTAGCCGTACTGGACAAAAATATACACATCACTGGGTGTAGATTTAAAGTGACTGAGTTCTTTGCTCCGGGGTAATTGTGCACAGAGGAGATCGGGCAGATGAAAAGAGTGTGAGGTCAAGAGAATCAGAACAACAGAACGAGAGAGAACGAGAGATGGGGTCCTGCCTTTTGGTCACATAGAGGTAACACCACACAGCACAATGACATTACAACACATAAATCAATGCTCACAGGTTGAGAGGACCAGTTCTAACATAGAGAAGGTTTGCATGTGTGAAAGCAGGGCCATGGATTTATGATGGAAAGCACTGTTAGTACTGTAGCTTGTCAGTTGCGTAGTGTCTACAGTGCAGTTGAGCAGTGAGTCTTATTGTTTCATAGCATCTATAGTTTGTATGCTGTGTTTCATGTTCTATCACTGGAATGCACACCAGACAGATTGACTGTTCAATATCTATCTATCTATATACTGTGTGTGTATATATATATATATATATAATATATATATATATATATATATATATATATAATTTTTCTTGAAACACAAATGTCTTAAGTTAAGTGGTTTCTCATTTCCATACAATGACAGTGGAAAGGGATATTGTAGAATACCGCTTGACTCAGTCATTGTGAAAAAGAAGTACATTTAAGCATACTTAAAAAGAGTAGAAACCTCCTGCCTCCCCAGCTCCACCTGCCTAGATCTCCTAGAACAGCAGCAAGAGTGTAGCAGATCAAGTCCACCATATTCCATATTTCCATATTCAAAAATAAATCTAAAACTATTCAGAGAGTTGTCATGATTGAAATTCATTTAGCTGAACCTTTTAGCTGACCCACTTAATTCAAACTTAAGTACATATTTATATGTAATTTTATAAATACTTCATTGTCTTTGAAATATAGTTAAAGCATAGCATGTCTTGATTGTGCCGAGTTAGACGCGTTCCTGTGTCAACATATATACATATACATATAACAGTATTAACTATGGGCCCCATTTATAAAATGGTGCATAGAAATGATCATATGATCATTTCTCAGCTGTGCGTACGTGAGATTCATAGAATGAATGTACACACAGAAAATGTGCACATATACGCCTCTCTTTCAGATGTGAAATCTATAAATCGCAAATGATCTTGAACTTACACGCAGCTGAATGGTTTTAGTTCTCCACCTTGTAAAAAAAGCCTAATTAATGTCATTTAGATTTAAAAAAATCAACAGTCATTGTCCAAATCCTTTAATTTAGAATGGCGAGCTGCAAGAATAGCTTAGATTTCCAAAAACCTGCAGTAAACTGACAAGAAAGATTGCGTACTAAGCTCTGTGCTAAAGTGCTAAGCACTTTTCCACATCAAGGACCGTTTTTACAAACATGAGTGTTGCCGTGGATTTTAGCATATGCACACTCTAAGTTCTAAGTGTATTTTATACAGCGCCTTAATGCAAACTTTAGGATGCTTTACAATCATTAATCCATAAACGTGACAGAAGAAATAAGGATAGGTATACATATACATTGAATATAGAGAACACAAAAAAACAGATCAGGAGACAGGAAAATTAGAAAAAAATAAAATGAAAAGATATGTTTTCAGGTGGGCTTTGAAATCTTGTAATGATGAGAGGTTGTGAATATGCAGAGGAAGAGAATTCCAGAGGGTGGGGCAGTCATACAAAAGGGCCTACCACCAAACGATGGTAGTTTGTGCCGAGGTACTAGTAATAGGCTAGATTCAAAGGACCTAAGTGCATGGGCAGGGGGGTATGTGTGAATGAGATCTGCGATATGCAAGACCTTGGAGGGCTTTGATGAGGAGAATTTTGTATTGAATACGGAAACGAATAGGTCCCAGCTGCTGAGTTCTGAATATATTAAAGCTTATTTTAAGTTGTAGCGTGTAAGCGAAAGAAAAGAGAATTACAGTAGTGTAATTGGGAAGTTATGAAAGCATGGACTAGGGTCTCTGCATCATTTATATCTAAAAATGGCCAAAAATGAGCAATATTTCGAAGGTGAAAAGGGAAGATTTGGTGAGTGATGAGATATGAGAGGAGAAAAAGAGGAAAGAATAAAAAAAAATTATACCTAGTTCTTAACAGTGGTGGAAGGTTGAACTCGAAAACCAGCAACATCAATGTTGCCAATACAGAGACGTGATGTACATTTAGGGGAGCCAATCAAAAGTAGATCTGTTTTATCAGTGTTTATATGGAGAAAATTCTTGGTCATCCATGCATTTATTTCATCAATGCAGACTGATGTGATATCTGTAGGGAAAGGAACAGTGCGTTTGAAATTAATGTTTAGCTATGTTTCATCTGCATAGAAATTAAGTTTAAAGCCATGACCATGAATAATGTGACCTAAAGGAAGCATGTAAATGATGAAAAGTAAAGGCCCAAGAACAGATCCCTGAGGAACACCATGCAACCATCTGATTGGTTTATTGCCATGTTGTTCCAGGATCAACAAAAATGATTATTCAGGAACATCTTGCACCAGGTTCTGGTAAAATATGCTCTATATGGTTACAAGTCACTGAGCATAACAGCTCAAACTTGAACATATTTAAATTTTTAGTGAATTGTGTCAGATAAACCAGGATGTCTGATCACTCTAGATTTGGATCACAAAGAAGATTATTCGTTCAGGCCTATCGTATCGCTCTCATGTTCACTTGATGAGTTACAATGAGAAATTTGTTAATCAGTCATTGTACAAACTATCACTGGAGTGGTAATGAACAATAATACATTAAACACTCTGCTTACAGCATTACAATGACAGCAGTCAGTGGCATTTCTCTAGGGACCGAATATCAGGCAAATTTACAATTAATGATCAACCAAAACAACAGAACAAACTCAGCCCACTTACTTTATCAGCATGAGTCAAATTAAGCCAGTTTAACTCAGAGAAAGAGGTTTAAGAGCTTTATGTGTAAGAAGCGCCACATAATCACATCATGAATGAGTCCATTAAGCTCTAATGGAACTGATAACAACCTGAGAGGAAGCAATGGTCCCATTATGAGCAATATTTATAGCAGATATAAAATTGCCCCTCTATCATTGTCATTATGACTTTTGACAATTATGTCTGTACGTCATGAGCATAAAGAAATAAAGGGACGGAAATTGCACTTCACGCCGCCATTTCCAATATTGTTTGATAGAGGGCACGGCTGCTCATATTTATGCTATTTTTACCAGCAGCTACAGATGTAAACAACAGCTCTAAGTAAGTGTTTAAAGCCTGTTCATCAAGGTACAGATAATTGAGATTAATTAGCACAAATTGCTTAAGTGCATAATGTGTGAACAACACAATTTCAGTTAAAGTTTATTCATACACTTTTGATGCGTGCCAAGAATTACTTATTGAATTTATGTGAAGTAATGCTTTAAAGGAGCACCAAAAGTGAATTTAACTTTTTGGATACTAGCTTATCCTTAAAGTCAAAGTAAAATCGAAATTGACAATTTTATCATTTTTTAACATTAAATTCATCACTGCATTAAAAAAAAAAAAAAAAAAAAAAATATATCGTCCTGGACATATGCCTGGAATTGACCCTTCGCAAAGACTTTTGATTTGATACAGTTTCATATATAAATATTGTAATTTTTTTAAAGAGGTTTAAAAAATAAATACTGTATACTGTACTCTTTAATGGTTGTGACAGATTGCTGTTGCTCCTTCAAGCGGCTCGTGAACCGATCATCTCTTCATACTAGTTCATTTATAGCATCAAATAAACATGAATAAACATCAGAAGGAATGTTGTTTCAAACGCGGAAAGACGCGAGTACACACAATTTATCAAGTTCACCAATGTTAATCTACTAACTCCCCTGACTGCTTTGTCGGACAAAATGGCGGATTCGGGATTATGTTTGGTTAGATCGCCTGTCAATCAAACTGCCGGTGAGGGGTCAATTGGCTCTCAGTTTTATCTCCACTAAATGGCAACATTCACATTTGGGCCATTCGCGTTAAAGTCATTTATGAAAGTCTTTAATAATTGACAATTTGCCCCTGTATTCATAATTTCTGTATACAGGAATAAAAGTCATTTTACTGCCACTAGTGTTCATTTCAGCTGGCAACTGCGGTAAATTGTATAGTTAAAGGTACGATTTTGCAGTTTAGCAAAAATGCAGGCAGAGGCACAATTTTCCAATGAGCCTATGTTGTTTTTTGTGTGCAAAAACATTATTCCACATGAAACTAAAAGATGTCTGCTTATTAAAATACTAAAAAAGCCCTTCCATGACCACTATAAGTGAACTTACATAGCCCTGACATGGTGGTTTCCTCATTTTTATGGTGGTGTGATTAGTCTGTTAATTACATTCAAACTTCATCTAAGCATATAGTTCACATAAGCGACTGCAATTCTGTTCCAAGTCCCCCAAACAATAGTAGTGCAGCATGATGAATTGTGTGGAAATGATGTAGTGCCCAGTGGACAGGAGCGGTTGATAATGGACCACCTCATTTGGATTACAGCACTCTTGAGTAGCAGACCAGTTGCCAGGATAGAAGAAAACAAACAGTGTGGTTTTAAAACACAGGAAAAACTAGCTAGACGGTTATGAAACAAGATCTTCCCAGTCACGCCACATCAGACGACTGTGTGTTTCAAGCATTTCATTGGCCTTGTTAGGCTCTTATAGTGAATAATAAATCACTCTGTGAGGTGGACCAGTGTGGTGATATGATAAATGATGATTCATGCTAGCATTTAAAGCAGCATGTGATAACAATGCCCTTATCAGGTCATATTCCACCATCAGTCTCACGCAAGCACAACAGCAGTTCTCCACAGCATCAACACCTTGACACGTCTGTTTTTCCATGCTGTGCCTCTTTCCCCTGTACAACCAGTCCTTAATCGGGGGACATGGTATTAAAGCGTGTGAGAAGAGGTGAGAAGCCTATGGTGAAATGGACAGGTTTGTTTTGTTAAAGGCAGAACAGAAGCTTGGCCTACGGCCTTAACGAGGATTGAGATAAATAAACGGATTAGAAAATCAAGCACTAATGTACCGAAGGGATTCATGTCCGCGCAACACTCCAGCGCAGTCCAAACACAGGATTTGTTTAGGCAGGTTTACAGCACTCACTGTACTGAGAATATTAGTGCATGGTGGGCTACATTTTCTAGGTGTTGATAAATATTTGATTGGGTTGTTGGGTTGGTTGTCTCACTATTCTGAACTCTACTCTCCCAAAACACACTACCAACCTCCTAGCAACCCCTCATATAACTACCACTCAGAACACCATAGTAACTGCCTAGCAAGCTTCCAGGACACCCTAGCAACTACCTTCCAACAAAACAGTAAACCTTAGCAACCATCAAGATTCCCTTAACATCTGCGCAGCCACTCAGAAAAACAACACTCTAGCAAACCCAGAAATTTCCAACAACCACTTAGAACACCTTAACTCTTTCCCTGCAAGTATTTTCTTTAAAAAAATAAATCTTTTTATCAATTTCATTAAACTTTAATGGCCCTCGAAAATATAAACCATCAATATATCAAAAGAAAGAACACAGCCTCAGCTTTTAAATAAACAAACAATATTCTAGCTTCATTAATTCTTTTTTTTTGTCAACACTTGAATACGAAATGTTTCATAAAAAAAAAAAAAAAAAAAAAAACATCTAACAAAAAGTTGAGAAAATTACATTTGCCCAGATCGGTTTTAGAATGATAATCAAAACATAGGTCATGTAGATTTGCAACTACACCACATCAGGAAAATCAGGCCTTTTCTAACTGAGCATGCAACACAACTTCTCATCCAGGCCCTGATCATTTCTAGGCTTGATTACTGTAATGCCCTTCTGGCTGGACTGCCGTCATGTGCAATCAAACCTCTACAAATGTTCCAGAACACCGCAGCACGTCTTGTCTTCAACGAGCCCAAGAGAACCCACGTCATGCCTCTCTTCATCTCTCTGCGCTGGCTACCCCTTGCTGCACGGATCAAGTTCAAGGCGTTGACACTTGCTTACAGATCCACCACAGGCTCTGCACCCTCCTACCTCCACTCACTGTCACAAGTCTACGTCCTCACCAGAAGCCTGCGATCACTAAAGGAGCGAAGGCTTGTGGTACTGTCACAGAGAGATACAAAATCACTATTTATATAGAAATAATATTTATGGATGAGTAAATGCATGTTTTTAACATGACTGTGGTATGAAGCTGGACATGGCCGAGAATGACGGACACGATAGCTAATGAGAGACAGATATCAGTGCCACACGTGAGTCCTGGGAATATAAAGAAACGACGACATTTCATTCTACCGAACTACTCATAAGTGCTGAAATACTACTCATACAGGTCAGTTTACATGACAAATTAAAACTGTGAGGTAACACAGCGCTTTTTCACTTGGTCTAATGTTTCACTATCATACTAAACTGTATTTGAGTGTGTTGAAAGTTGTAATGTTTAGTATAGTTTGTTGTCTGTATGAGACTTAACAGTAAGCTAGATCAACATTAGATTACCATACTGATGATATTCTAACACTTTGTCGCATCAAGTCTAAGCTCTCGCCATCTTGGAAACGCTACGCGATATTGATTCTTGTTTTATTTCTCCTTTTGTCCCAAAGTTTGCTTGCCATGGCCCATAATGATTGAACGAAACAACCACAGCGTGCCGTTACGCAGCTGTCCGTGTCTGTTGCCATGGTTACTATGCAGTACAAGCAGAAACCAGGGATATCACAGATATTACGTTATTAACAGGCACAAGTGACAGGCTGGGTATGATAAGTGAATACAGTCTCTGAATCAATCTGGTGACTTAGCTGAGTGGTAACTTGTGGTTTCTCCGTGTTGCAGATGACTGGTGAGCTGATGTGGATACTAACGGGGTGATGGCTGAGATCTGGATAGCTCAGATCAGACAGACAGATGGACAGGCAGCAGGTAAGCAGAACGGGTCAGTCTGTGTAGTCTTGCATAGACGAGACCAGACGCAGAACTGACGGTAAGGTGTGTATTTATAGTGAGTGATGATAATGAGTAACAGGTGCAGGTGCTCAGTATTCAGGTGGTGATCGAATGGGTGGAACTGGTTGTGATGATGTGCTTGCATCGGTGACTGACTCTGTGACAGTACAGCCTCTGCACTGTGAAGGGACCTATGTAGCGGGGACTCAGCTTACGATAGGGCAGACGAAGACGGATATCCCTGGTGGACCACCAAACCTTTTGGCCATGTAGGTATGTGGGTGTTCCTGAGCTGCGTTTGTCAGCTTGGGCTTTGTGTCCACGATGATGAAGATACAGGTTTTGGAATTGGATGGTGGAAGGTCAGTCATAAAGTCGATACCGATGTGGGTCCAGGGTCATTGAGGTATGGGTAATGGGATTAGTTTTCCTGCAGGGAGTTGTCGAGGGGTGTTGGTTAAGCTGAAGGCTTCTTTCAGGTGTTTGAATGCCTGAGTGGCCGTTGGAGTCCAGGACAGAGATTTGGGCCGCTGTTTGAGCAGGGATTGTAAGCAGGGAACTGAGATGGCTGTAGTTCTGGATGAACTTGCAATAAAAGTTGGTAAAACCGAGGAATCTTTGGAGTTCCTTAATGGAACTCGTTCCGGCCAGTTCTGGATAGCGTCCACCTTCCTCTGGTCCATCTTCACGTCATGACGGTCAATGATGGGAAGGAATTGGACAGATGAGATATGGAACTCGTATTTCTCAAGTTTGAGGAATAGTTGATGTGGCAGACATGGGATTTGTGTTCGGTGAAAGACTTGGAGTAGATGAGTAAATCATTGATATACACAATGACAAATTTATTGAGAAGATCTCATTCATATAATTCTGAAACACAGACGGAGAGTTCGCCAGGCCATACTGCATCACCCGATACTCGTAGTGGCCTGACGGGGTGATGAAGGCTGTCTTCCACTCGTCTCCTCTTCGAATGTGGATCAAGTTGTAAGCACTTCTAAGATCCAACTTCGAGAATATGTGAGCTCCGCGTAGTTGTTCCTGGGCTGCTAGGACCAGAGGAAGGGGGTAGAGGAACTTCACTATTGTTAAGTGCTCGGTAATCAATGCACGGCCGCAAGCCTCCATCCTTCTTGGTCACGAAGAAGAAGCTCGATGCGGCAAGGGACATGGATGGTCGTATAAACTCTTGTTGGAGACTCTCCGTTATGTACTCCTCCATGGCCTTCTGTTCCGGGATGGACAGTAGATATACCTTGTCTTTAGGTAGAGTGGGCTCAGGTAGCAGGTCAATAGCACAGTCCCATGGCCGATGAGGAGGTAGACGAGTTGCCAGTCGCTTACTAAACACATCCTGGAACGCCCGGTACTCTGTGGGAATCTGTATTTTACTGGAAACTTCGGGACTCTCCACCGAGGCAGAATTCAATTGGATAGGGGCTTGTTGGATGAATCTTAAAGAGGAAGAGCTAGGAATTTTCTTTACAGATGTGATACAGGATTGGAAACATTCCCCATTTGAGAATCTCAGCAGTGTTCCAGTTGATAGTGGGGTTGTGATCGGCCATCCACGGGCGTCCCAGGAGGATTTCAGTGGTGGATCCCTCCAGCACCATGAATGAGATGTCCTCCTTGTGCGTCAATATGGGGGAGAAATGGTTTACTCGGCCTCAGCCCAGCGGTTTTCCGAGGATGGTTTGTATCTTTAAGGGTTGAACACAGCATTTCCTGGAGAGTTGGGGTGTCCAGAGGAATTGGCGGGAGATGAAGTTCCCTACAGACCCAGAGTCGATGAGGGCTTTCGCTGCAACATAAGTATTATGGTTAAGGATGTACACAGGGGTTCGTATCAAATGAGCAGTCTTAGAATATACTTGGATCGTACTCACCGCGGGCCGAGGAGGTTTGATGGGGCAGTTGGCGATCTGATGTCCTTCTCTCCCACAATACAGGCAGAGAGGATGTAGTAGACTCCGTTGACACTCCGCTGGAGTCAGGTGGTAAGTTCTGGTGCTGGAGCAGCGACAGAGGTGCTGGAAGGCGGAGGCTGACACACGGGTATGGGTGGAGTGCAGGCTGAGTAACACTGTGACTCACGGATAGCTTTTTGAATAAAAGTTTCTAGGTCAATGCTGTCGTCATAAACGATCATGAACTGCCTTATGTTGTTATTTAGCCCTTGGCGGAATGTAGTGAGCAATGCAGTTTCGTTTGCCAGGGTACGGAACCGAAGGGCGTAATTGCCCATGGGCTCCGTGCCCTGGCGAATGTTGAATAGTTGGTCGGAGACTGATAACGTGGATGTGGTTTGTCCAAAGACTTCCTTGAAATGGTTGGTGAAGCCAGACAGTGATGTAATTACTTCCGCATTGGACATCCACAAGGCTTAAGCCCATTGTAGTGCTCGGCCAGAGGGAATATTTATCATGAAAGCTACTTTTTCATTGACAGGTTGCATCTCGAAAAACAACGAACATTGAAGCAGGAACCCGTTGCAAGTCGGGTCATGGGACATGCAGAGGCAGCCGGTGAAGAGGATGGTGTAGCAGGAAGAGATTGATGTACGGCCTGGACGAGTTCGGAGAACAGATCCGTAGATCTTTCTCTGCCGGTCTCCGCTGTTGTCTGCTTAGCGGTGTTGGGTCTGGTCTTCGAGTCATCGGTGACTGACTCTGTGACAATAACACTGTGCAAGTGGTTTTTGGATATTTTAATATAAAAATGTTATATATTATACCTTCAAATGAACATCAATCTTCTATTTTAAAATTACTATTAATTATTAGTATTATTACCATAGTCTCCCACTTGGATGGGATAAATGCAAAGCACAAATTTCGAGTATGGCTCTCCATACTTGACAATACATCATGACTTTCACTTTCATATAGTATTATACTATTAAGTATTATAACCTTCAAACAGCTTCATTAAGACCAAATTCACAGTACAAACCAACCAGAGTTCAAGCAATTTCACATGAATTTGTATAATGTGATTCACATGGAAATTAAAATCTTTTAGAAATAAAGTAAGGTCCATCCCTCACCCAAACCCATACACATAACCGTCAGATGAGGGTAAACATTGCGTTGACATTCTCTACTGGAACTATTTGGTAAGAATGAAAGATAAACTACACAAACCTTCTTTTTTATTTGAATTTATTTATTCACCATCTTCATATCATAATTAATCAAAAAATCATTACACAAGCACATATTTTAATCTACAGCATGGCAGGCCTTCTCTGTTACACTCTTTGTTTGGCCAGCCATACCATCAGCCCATTTACATTGCAAGCAAGCTACACAACACAAAACTAGAGCACATCCATTACAATGAGCAAAACTTGCAGTTTGTTTGCAGTGTGGTTTTGATTATAATGGGAGTGCTTTAAATTTAATGTTTTGCATCAATCAATTGCAATGTAGCTGAGTTGTATGCTATGAAACACCAACACTGTGAAAAAAAAAGAAAAGAAAAAAATGTGGGGAATCCTTATCGAGGAATTCACAATACATTCAACCAAAGACACTGCAGTGAGAGAAAAGAGCATATTTCAGGGGCAATCAGGATCTCTTAATATGTTTTGAAAGATATATATATATATATATATATATATATATATATATAATATATATATATATATATATATTTGACATCTTTGTTTTTGAATTTTGGCAAACACCAAACTTAAAAGGAATACTTCGCTCAAAATGAAACATTCGGTAACACCTTATTTCAGTGTTTTTGTTATATGTTACATGTACTTATTATAGTAATATCAGTAAATGATGCATAATAACTGAAAACCAAACCATATTTCTAACCCCAATTCAATAGTAAGTACACGTTGTTATTAGTATTACTAATTACACTGTAACAAGGACATCTTAAAATAAAGGGTTACACTTTATTTTAAGGTGTTCGTGATACACTGTAATTGTACATTTAAGCAGTGAGTAATATTAATTAACTAAATGCACTTACTATAAGTTTAAGGTCAGGATGAGTGTTTGGTTTAGGGTTAATTGCATGTAATTATGCATAATATATAGTTATTACTACAGTAACTACATGTAACGTGTAACAATTAATTGTAAAATAAAGTGAAACCTAAAATTTTGTCATATCCTCTCATGATATTCCAACCCAATATTTTTTTTCTTCTATATATCAAAAAATAAGACATTATACAGAATGCCTCTCTTTTCTATACGTGACAATTTATAATCCAAAAAGTAAAAAGCACCATAAAAACTAGTCCATAGTCATGTGCTCTGTTTCTGAAGTCATATAGTATGACAGTTTGGTGTGAGGGACAAATTTAATATTACTGTTCTCTTCTACACTATGTCATGTGACCGAATGCGACCCAAACGGTTTCTGTCCATATAAGCTATTCAATGTTTTTCAACATATTTAATTTTTTTGAAGTGTCTTCATTACTGTTCATGGGCTTAATAATTGGTTCAATTGATAAAATGCATGTTCTGTTACATAGATTCAGCTTTCCGTGTCTTCTACATTCAAAGCATGGCTCTTGGAAAGTTCATTCTTTGATATTCCATGAGGGTCTGAAGTTTGAATTCAGATAGATGAGCATAACAGGCGCTTTGCTTCCCTCACTGAAGACTTTGGCAACCCTTCAGCATGGCTACAAGAAACAGAGGCCTTACACTCACATGGAAATAGAAGGCAGACCCATGCATGCATGATTTATTGACTTCCGTGATTACTCACAAGCTTGGACAACATTAAATGATGCCAATTTTGAAAAATCTGTTTGAAATATTCAACAGGATTGTTTTGCTTTGGCAGACAACCTCAGGCAAATAAGCTCACGGTCTTTGATCCCTTGTGGCGATTAAGTGTTTCCCTTTTTTGGCAAAAGTCCAAATGAATTTTGTAATGTTTAGCACTTTATAAGTACTTAAGAGTCTTTAATCTGCAATTATTACAAATTAACCACCACAATCTTACCTTTAACACAGAAGGACTGATTTATCTCAGACAGTTTCACGTAAAAGGCAAATTGTCTTGAGTGTTGCAAAAAATGCCAGCTATTCTTCTTCTTAGGTGACTGAACACTAAATCAGGAACTAAATGTTTCTTTCACTCTCCACAAAGCACACACAAGCACAAAATACACACCATGTGCACAAATAACAGATACCACAAAACAAAGTCATTACAAATCTCAACAGGCATTTACCAATATCTACAACAATTATAAATTAAAATTGTGCAAATTGCCCCACATAGTATCTGCGATAATCATCGTCATGATCATCATGTGTTTGATGATCTAAAGAAAATATAAATGTGCATCATTATGCACACAAATGCCACAATATGGGGCATCAGCTGCTCATTGTCATTAAAGGTGAAGTATGTCATTTATACGCCGTTATCGGCACTAAACAGAATTGTCAAAAGTTACTGTTTTTAAAACAATTTCAAACTATTCTCTATGTTCCATTGTTCACAGCAAGGGCATTTCTGTATCTAAGGGAAACTAATTTATTAGCATTTTCAATTGTATTAAATGTTTCTCAACAACTACCATCATATGATAAAATATTTGCAATAAAAATGTATTTGGTCAGAATACACAGCTACGTTTGAATGGCCGTCAATGAGGAAAGATATAATGGTGTAATGGTGTAATTACAGGATCTACCAGCAGGGACAAACTGCCGATATTAACCATAAAAAACCTGACCATGTCGTTCGAACAGATAGTCCCACCCCAAACTCAAGCCATTGGTTAAATCAATGTTGTTATGTCCCAGTTTGGCCACTCAAACAAACCATTTTAGTGGTGATAAGGTCACAGAAATTACACACTTAACATTTAACCTTCGCCGCAACCTCATTTCGGTGTCTTGCAGTCGAGTATATTTTTATAACATACCCTATGTTGATCTGAGCATTAAAGCATCCTCTGAGTGAGGAATCATTTTGATCGATGTTTTAGCTTGGAATTTGTTCTAAATTTTGTCTTTGCTTTCTGGCTCTCGTCCTCTCAGTTCCTCCTACACTTCCCGAAGCTCCATGGCAAAAGATTTGAATGCCTATTGGGAGATGAGAAGTATGCGAGAGAACCAGTTACTAACTAATACCGACTCTTGAACATATCCACATGTCTGGTCGACAGTCATCTCCTCTGACCATTGACACAAGGGAATTAGATCTGGCATACTACTCCAATAAGGCATTGAACCAGAGCCTTTGAAGTCTTCTACATATGGCGGCATTTTGCATGCTTGAGTATACCATGCATGTTTCCTTGAAGGGAGCACATCATTAATAGTGATTAATAGTGACACATTCGTCTAATGTGTGGTTGATGTCATGTTCACTGTACAGAATCTGCTTTAAGCAACTTTCACCTCTGAAGACTGAGTCCATGACTGATGGATTTGTACTTCACTTACTTTGCATGGTCAATCTTTAGCTGGTTTCCCACTGTCGGGCCAAACCGTTCTTGAAACTTAACTATTCCATTCTGTGCCAATCTGGTGAACCAAGCTGAAGTACAAATATAACTAGAACTGTTCCTTTACGTTCTTAGAGTTATTTGGCCCAACTTCTGTGTTTTTTTTTTTTTTTTTGTTTTTTTTTTTTTGCTTTAATATTGGAGTCTAAGACCTACAGAAAAAGGCACATGGGCAATACCAGGATTGATCAGCCTAAATCTATACCTTGCCTTAGCAATTGATTTCTAACAAATTCAAAGATGGTTTTAATTAAACTAAACACAAACAGCTTTACTTTTTACATATACCCAAAAGCAATAAATTGATTCCAAAATATATGCGAACAAAAATGCTGGTGTGTTGATTTCACCTAAAGGCATTTTCACTTACTTAACCAGCAGGATATCTGTGACCTTTACCCGAAAGACCAATTTTTGACCAATATTTTCCCCCACCAAATTTAAGCATAAACTTGCATGGGAATTAGTGTAGGGTTCCTTCAGTTCAATCCGAGCTCGCACATTCTGTAACACATGAACCAGTTTAAGTTTATGATGAGTTCAGTTAAATGTATCTTTTTAATTTTCTGTTCATCCAGAGACGTTGGTTGAAGATGTTTGCTTGCACTGGTTCCTTTTGGACCCTACAGTGCAGATGGGATTTCTCTACTAAATCATCAACATCACAGACGACTATACTGTATAACACTAGAGTTAAAACTCTGTTCTTCATCAAAGGGTTTGTTAGCATGTACATTTGTGCAAATCTTTAACATATATCCACTTTCTTCTTGCCCATTTAATGCAGGTATCCATCATGAGTTGTCTGCTGAGCTTAAAAGAGGGCAGTGCTCTCACAAACTCACACGAGTGCCAGCGACACACACATACATATATACGCCCCATGCTCGAGCCAGGGTTCAGGGCCCTCAGCCAGAGGAAGCAAGAGTGGTCAGGCTAATGGTCTTCGGTGAGATACCTGGAGACTACTTCAGCTCACAGGTTTCTCTCAGCATTGCCCTGTGGAACGCTACTACACTTTCCTCTGTCCACCACCACTATTTCCTCTGTTACCGAACTGCAGGTGGAGCCATCCTGTGGTGTGGAGGTGAACTGCAGGCATCCCTGCCCAGTACCCATACCATTCTGGTTGTTGGACACCAACATCTGCTTCTCTTCTGGACTGCCGAGCCGGGAGGTAGTGGTAGCGATATCAGGCAGCCGTGGGAGGTTGGAGGAATGAACCAGGATGCTGCCACTCTT
This sequence comes from Opsariichthys bidens, assembly GCA_037194245.1. NCBI lineage: Eukaryota > Metazoa > Chordata > Actinopteri > Cypriniformes > Xenocyprididae > Opsariichthys > Opsariichthys bidens. Next base: position 28,528,705 of record CM074277.1, read on the forward strand.
CATCTGAAGGGTCTGGCTGTAAGTGTGACGGTACTCCTCCTCAATGTCCCTCCCAAGCTTCCAGCGTCTCCATTTCTTCAGAATCTCAGACTGAACCTGACCAACCAAGAAGATGCACAGAACGGAAAGGATTTCACAGATTTGTGAAAAAGGAAATAACTTTACAAGGTTGTGTACATTATAAACAGTTGAACTCACCTCTTTGTTGACAAAGCAATATAATATTGCCACCAGCAGCCCCTGTGAAGATGAACAATCAAATTGTTTAAAGTCTTCATGAAATCAAAACTGACAATTCCTTTTTTTTTTTTTTTTAATTTATTTATTTTTTATATAAAATATTGCAGTGTTTATTATGACTGCCCCCTAATAGTCGACTAAATGTTAGTTGACAAGAAGGGGTTTAGTCGATTTACACTAAGTGAAATTAGCAATATGTATTCTATTTATAAGCATATCAAAAGTATAAACCCTGACTCTTACCATACCTGGATTAGCAATTCAAGCTTTTCTTTTCAGCAGGGAATGCCATACAATTTCTGTAGCTCGACTAGTGCAGTATGATTAGCACTGCCAAGTTCATGGGTTTGATTCCCAGGGAACACACGCACTGCTAAATGTATATAATAAATGTCCTTATTTACTGCAAAAACCCAACAGGGGTTCTGAGGTTGTGCATAGTCAAACATACTTTAAATAAAAACAAAGTGCTTTCATAAATCTATAAAAGTGATAATCAGTCTATTTTGCGAATGAGCTAAACCTGACAACATGATAGACACTTTGAGTTCAGTTGGTGCAATCTGCAGTAAGATATTCAAAACCCAATAAGCATGAAGTGTCTACAGATGGACACATAACAGTCAAGCTTTATGGCCTCTCTCTCTCTGAATCTTTACATGTGAAAAGTCTCATCAGGGCAGTTCCTCCAGGCAGATGATACTAATTCGACACATTACAGCTGCGCTCCACTTGAGTGTCATTATCAGTCTGTCAAAGGTTGAGTCAGCCAATTTGTTGTGCATGCTCTCTAAAAGCAATTAGTCCTGACACTGTAAAATAAGTTACAAAACATCAATTTATGTATTTTTTTCTTTCAAAGCGGCTGCCCAAACAAGGGACATTTGAATGCATTGCTAATTTGCAGCATATGTGGCTGTTGGGGAGATTTTGGCAAGGTGAAGTGATTTCTCTCTTTATCCATGACTGAGTGGCATACCGAGAACATAACAATGTTTAATTTGTTATTACACCTGAGTTTTGAGCTTGTTATCCATATGTTAGTGTGGGTCTGAGTTGTGCATCATTCAAAGTTGAATTGACTTGAGAGTGCCTTAAATTCAAATTCAATTCCTGATTTTGAATTGAATTGACAAACAAGGTACAGAAATGTAATCTGAATAATATATATATATTTTAATAATATACTTATCCGAATAAATGCTGTAAGAGTAGCTCTACACTGCGTCACGCAAATCTTGACTGACTACTGCAGTTGGGTAACATCATGCGCCGAACGTGTCTTACAGCCAAATGAGTATACTTTGAAAGGCTTACGCGCTCAACTGTGCGCGAAACATAGCGGAGCGTGGAAAATGAAGTATATCCGGGCCTTAAACGCTCCCAATTGTCACATCAGGAAACTCCATGGCTACATTAAATATGGTGGATGAACCCTTATCACCCATCCCCCCAATGTCGCCCATGGTTTTGACTGTAACCATGGTTCCCTGAGAACGGTAATGAGACACTGCCATACTTTTGTCATGTATGTGCGCCTGTATGTCATTCTAGGCTGCCGTCTATACTCTGCCAGAGCATCTGTCACCCGACTGAGTTAGCCAATCAAGTTTGGTATGTAACACGTGCTTCAGACACCGGTTTACCAGGAGCGTTCCCATAGCATCAACTCTTCTCAGGCAACCATGGTTACAGTCGTAACCGGAGACGCTTTTCCAATACTAATAAGCCTACTATATAGTAACTAAATAACTCAACAGTATTTTTCAGTAGGTTTTCTAAAAATATAATTATTCACATATGGCAATTTGTATTATATGTACATGTATATATTGGTATTTTATTATATTTAATAGATTGATAAATTGGTTCATGGTGAAATTGAACACTCTCCTCAGCATATTATATGATCAGTAGATTCAATTTTGTGTCAATATTTATTTCTATAAAATCACCTCAAAACAATTTTGTTTGAGCTAATGAAATTGCTCTGTTGTGTGACTTTAATTGATTTGAGCTGACAGTCATCAAACTGGAAATTCACAAATTGAAAGGAAAACAGTTCTGAAATTCAAAATTCAAAATCTGATGAGAGTGATGGTGTATTAAGGCTTTCTGACCTGGAAAGAGTTAAAGAAGAGGTCAATGAAGAGCTTTGTGAGGCGCAGGGGTAGAGCACCATGTGAGGTAGACTCGTCAGTAACAAACGAAAAAAGGACCGAATGGATCCCCAGTAACGGAATCAGGGTGAGGGTGGACTTAGCAAGCCTGAAAATGAGACCAAAAAAAAGATACACAGGTCATCTGGAAACAAACACACAATATTGTGCAAATGCTTAATGGGACAGTTCACTCAAAAATGTAAATTCTGCTGTCATTTACTCACCCTCATATTGTTCCAAACCTGTCTGACTTTCTTTCTGTTGTTTTGAAGAATGTACTCAATATTCTATACAAGGGTTTTTCCTAACGGGGGTTCATGAGGCAACTGCAGAAGGTTCATGAGTTAAACTTAATGTAAAAATAAATAAATAAATATTTGAATAATTAAATAAAAAAAAATACAATAGAATTTTTTTACACTATACAGTAGTATGTACGGTGGTCCAGTAGTACACAACACAATGAAATTAAAAAAGCAAACATAAGTTCACAACAGAACGAAATCAAGTCACAACCCAATGAAATCGAGCCACAACACAACGGAAATGCTCCCGGCCACTAGGGGGCTCTCGGAGCTCGGTAGCTTAGATTTCCTTGCCACTGTTCTAGAGTCTAAATCTAATTTTACCGAGCTCCGAGAGCCCCCTAGTGGTCGGGAGCATTTTCGTTGTGTTGTGAATGTGTGTTTGCTTTTTGAATTTCATTGTGTACATTGTTGTGCACTACTGGGCCACCGTAAGTATGCCTATATTTATATAATGAATTATATAATATACATCTTGCGAGTTATAACAATATAATAATTACCGTATATTTTAATAATTTGAAAATAAAAATAAACAACTTACACAGTGTGAGCAGCATGACATGAGCAGCATGACATGACACGACAAAAGCAAATATAGCCCATTATGATCAGTGATGCTGTTTACACTGGATGAGGCACAGCACGGCATGACAAACGAATGCCCCGTGTCGCATCCAGTGAAGACAGCCTCAAGCTATTCCCGGGCAGTGTGATGTTGCATCCGGTGTGGACACGGCGTTACAAAAATATTTTATCTGTTTACTTGCATGTCATGTTACCGTTAACTAACATCAGAGAACTATGGAAATTAAGGGGTACTTCAAGTAAATCCTCTACAGCTAAGGGCTTCGGCTATTATCCAGGTATAGAAAAGTTTTGATGTAATAATATCATGGTGCATCAACACCACTTCACTTCAGTGTCATTCATTTTCAAGTCTCTCATAACCAGTTGTGATGCAAAATGTCTGAAGGCTTTGAATTGAAGGAGATTTGAGATTTAAAACTAAAATTTCAATCTGTTGAAATAAATGTTGGAATAAGGGTGAATAAATAATGCCACACATTCCACTTTTGGGTGAACCAACCCTTTAACTGCAGGACACCCACCGGAACTTGTAGTCAGAATATCTCATTTGGTGCGCCCTCAGTTTGGATACGAGGATCTTGATGATGTGAATGAATATGAAGAAGTTAATCTGGAAAGAGAAGAAAACATCATAACGCCCCGGTTAAGACCATTATGTCATATTAGCAGGACAAAACTGACACAACAGTTCCGTCACAGCACAATAAATGACTCAAGACTCAGATGAGGGACTGGGGCGTTATGGAGAGTGGGGGAAGGGAGTCAGTTATGCTTGGCAGAGTTTGGGAACAGCAGTCGAATAGTCCAGCCCTGTGAGAATTCAAACATAGGAATTCCTGCCCACTGTAGGAACACTTGAACAGTTACACAGAAACATCACTGCACATTGCTAAATGCTCATTTGCACTTCACAGCCAACATGAGGCTTATGGGTGCCATGCAATTTTACACAGTATTGCCTCTTTCAACGCAATCAAGTGGAAATAAGACACTGGAGGAGTAGAAGGCTATTCTTTGAAATCATAGGCGTAGACCTTAAAACATATTGCACGTAGTCGCTTCGTGATTTACCGAGAGGTGACATTATATGGCACTGTGCTTTGTGAATAATGGAAATGAGTTCAATTTTGAACGCTGTGCTTAATGCTAAAGCAAATGCAATGTAATGGGGTGTGATGGTGTGAGCATAAAGGGAAACTGCCAGGCATAAAACAGCATAAAACATCTAACCTTCCTGTTTTCTTCATATTCCTTTTGTTATGTCAAATAATACAGTCAAGACTGAGTGTATGGGTGTCAGGGTTGCACAAATTAAGAATTTAAGAATTGCTTCTATTCGAATCACAAAAATGGCCACAGGATTTTGAATTGGAATGACAGAAGAGGAAATTACATTATTAATATTTCATTAATTTTGTGATTATATTACTTTTAATATAGACTGATTACGCCTACTTATCGAGCCTCTGAAGGGACATGGTGGTGGAAATATGGGATGGGAGGAAAACACATATTCCAAAGCTTTTGCATTCTCTTGCAAAACTTTTGCATTCATAATGCAAATACATATTTGTTCCATGATACTTATAATTTTTGGTAACACTTTACTATAAGGTTTCATTTAACATTAGTAATTACTACATTAGTTAACAATACACAATACTTCTAAAGAATTTATTAATCTTAGGTAATGTTAATTTCACATTTACCAATATATTATTAAAATCTAAATTGATATAATATTATAAGAATGATTAAAAAGATTGTAACAAATGTAGTGGTCATTGTTAGGTAATGTTAATAAATGCACTAATGTTAACTAAATGTAAAGTGCACTCAAATTTGGTAAACAGAGCTCAGGGATGCTTTCTTGATGTGCGAGAACCAATAAGGTTTGTTCTTGTATGTTTGTTTAATGTTTATATGTTGACTAAAAACTTAAATTAAATCTGCTCATATAAAGTGATCGTATCTCTTCACAAAACTTGGATTAAACCACTCAATTCATATGAAATTGATTCATGATCTCTTTATGTATGTTTTGAAGTATCATTTATCGTGAACAGACTTTAAATGGAGGGAAAGAAATCTCTCAGATCTCATTAAAAATACCTTTATTTGAAGATGAATGAAAACGGGTTTAGAACAACATGAGGGTGAATAACTGACAGAACTTTCATTTTTGGCTGAACTATGCCTTTTATTTTGCTGTACAGTGACACGAAATGTCCACAATGCTGTTTTCGGATATCTTACGAAAAATACATAAAAATTAAAGTCTAATAAAAATGTTTGTACTTTGGAAAGTCTTTCTGAAAAATGTGTCTGCTATGACTAATTTATGAAATATATATTCAATTCTGAATGGTGTGCAGCCATTTATGTGTCTGTATATGTTAAAGATGAGAACTTTGAGACATTCCAGTGAGTCAAATCTTTTGAATCATTTAGATTTGACTGATTCAATCAAAGATCCTTCCTATCAGCAGGCGATAATCAGGGAGATACTCTGAGTGGATATTAAACAAGGGGAGCAATTAGGGGTTAAGTGCCCTTGAGCAAGGCACCTAACCCCTAATTGCTCCCCTTGTAAGTCGCTTTGGATAAAAGCATCTGCTAAAGGCTGAAAAATGTAAAAATAAAAATATTAAGCGGTTAAATGAGTTAAATAAGAATGTTTCGTTTAAATTGGTTTCATTTGTAAAAAAATAAATAAATAAAAAAATTAAGTATTATAATAGATATGTTAGGTAAATATAACTATATGCAGGATTTAAAGAAGAAGTTTTAAAGTTGACAGCACACGAATGCACAAATTATGAACTTTTATATGTAATTTATTTGCAACAAGTATGTTAACAGCAATAATAAAATCCGTGTTGTAAGAAAAAGAAAATTCAAAGATAAAAAATGTGGAAAAAATAAGATTGTTTGACTGATTGATTGATTGATTGATTGATTGATTGATTGATTGATCGATCAATCAGTCGGGATTTGTGACATCAGCAGACGTGGAGCAATTAGATGTTTAAATAATGTTTAAATTACGTTAAATGATTACAAAAACAACATAAAGAGGCGTGTTGCTTATGTAGGTCCTGAACCCATTCCCCCTCTTTCCTTCTACTTTCCTGTCCAATCTCCAGATAATCAAGGCAAAAAAGTAATTTTTTATTCATGTCGACTTCAAGGGTGGAGGTAAAGTGGCATTACAGGAGGTGAAGTGTCATTAACAGTGCTCTGGATGTGGGAGACTCAGGCAGGTAAGTACAGCTGAGAGAGGCTGATGAGGGACATGAACGAGTTTCTCACTCACCAACACGGCCAGCAGGATAGGGGAGCGGATAATCCACCAGTACTCCATGTGAATATTCTGCATCCAGCATCTAATCAACAACAAGAGATCAAATACATCACTGTAAATGAGCAAATGTGGCCTACTTGTGTTCATTTAATCGACTCAACACACACAAAATAGATCACTTATGAAGACTTTCTGGACTGAAGCAATTTACTGTAGGTTTACTTGATACATTATTAGTTTTTTTACAAAAAATTATATAATAAAATAATCGAATATGATACATCAGGCTTTTGAGGATTTTTAAAAACTATTATGTCTAAAGGTTCAATAAACTGTTTCATTAAAAAAAGTTTTTTCTCCATTCTTCTTGTCAGTTGATTGACTTCACGTGCGTTAATACGTGCATAATTGTATATAAAATATGAAATGATATTTCAATTATGTCAGACTTTACAGGGATTATATAGTGTAAATTTTAGTGTAAATTTAATTTTAAGGTGTCACAGTCAAAACATGTTTTTTTTGTCTTAGAAGTGTATGGGATTATGTTTCTGCCATGATTCTGCACGTGGAAGATCATATTTTGAGCATGCGAAAGGGCATTTAGTGTGCATTTGAACTGAGTTGAGGAAAAATGTTCGTCTCTCAAATAAGAAAGTGCTTTGAGCGAACAAAAATCAGTTTTGCATTTAAAAGAAGTTTATCTGGAAGTGCGTGGATGTTCTCTTTCACACATTCATCGTTTCAGTTGCTTGCTCTCCTGATACCCACAGCTCGCTTGCTCAGCACAACGCAGCATTACAATATGCCAGAATTCTAGCCATTCAGAGATGAGGCTGCTAAGTTATGATTGGCTGGCTTGACAACTAGACACCCTGCATTACAGACAGAGCAAGAGGAAAAATAAATGGTTTCAAAGGCTTGAAAACTATCAAAGTTCCTTTAAGACTGTATAGAAAGTCTTTCATACTGTTAATTTCCAAGTTCAAATGTTTACCACTCAACGACCACGCAAAAGTGGCTTATTTTTAATCAAAATCAAATCGTATGACATGTTCCAGTGTTTACACCTCAATTAACTGGTAAATTAGTTCTAACTTCTAACTAAACTCCAAGTTATGAAATTAGTGGAAATTAAAAGTGACTGAGCTGGAGTCTCTAATATTACGTGGTTCATGCTACAATGTTACATGTTTTCAGCACTCAGGGTGGGTATCAGCAGTGCAAGCAGCTGGAAGGTCCGCGCACATCCAAATAAACTTAAAAAAACTAGCTCGAAATACTTTCTTATTTGCGAGACGAACATTTCTCCTTTCGTGCACGAAATGCCCTTTGGCACACTCAAAATATGATCTTGCACGTGCAGAGTTGTGGCAGAAACGTAACCCCATAGAAGTGTTTATATTTTAGACCTAGTAGGGAAGTTTTCATAGGCACACTCGCTCATACATGTCTCGTCACATCCGTGAATAGAGAAAAGCTGCTCTGGTTACTTTGACGTGTATATTGTGTGAGAGTGCCATATAGGTTAGTTGTCACAGTGTTGTACATAACTAAGAAGAAACAGTTATTACAATGAAAAAACATCAAATGTGAAGTGTTACGCAGGGACTAAAAATTATACATTGACATTACATTTTTCACTTCAAAAAACTGTCAATTTAACGCTATTTTACCGTAAAATGACATTAAATGTACCATTAGATCTATGACAGTTATATACCATATATAGAACAGAAACTTTCTGTAAACCAATTAACTGTTTTTAAGCATTTTTACAGTATTTTACCATTAAAATCACAGTCATTTTTTACAGAAAGATACTTATACTTACATACAAACCTACTTATTATCGGGTTAATCTTAAGGTTAGGGTTTGGTTAAGGGTTAGTTGCTTAAAATTCAGAATGTACTTTTATTGCTACAGTATATAAGTACATGAAATGTGTAACAAAGACACTGTAAAATACCATGTTTGAATATAGCCAGAATTACAGCAAATTTAGCACCACTGAAGAAAATATTGTTCAGAAAGGAGTTTACTTTTTACTGAATAATACTGTGCTAATTTGTTGTCAAGTGAATCCGTCATGCACATTTGTTTTAATTCAGTGTGTCAGTGAGAACATCAAGTTATCATCTTAATGTGAATCCATTTTGAATTTTTTACACTACAAAAAATGGCAGTTTTATTAAAAAAAGATTTTTTTTTACGTAGTAGTAGTATCTCAATGCATACAGATAATCTGTATACTGAAAATGCAGCATTATCTCAGTATAGCAGCGACACGGAAACAAATAGCATCACAGACGCATGACATGCTATCTGATGAGAGTGGAGCCGATGTGCAGCTTATCAACAGGAAGGAGTGGTTGTTTTATCTGCTCAATACAGCTGGATGGATGGGGTGATGAGTGTGAGAAAGTATGAACCTTTCCTCAAGCCCTGCAGAGCATGACACATTAAAGATATACAAACCACACGGCTTATATCTGTAACTGCTCTGCTGGTTAGGAATAGAATAAGTATTAGAAAGCGACTGGACAATCCCTTGTGAAAAAGTACACTTTAGCATACTTAAAAAGAGTCCTTATTATGGAAATAATAAATACTACACTTAACTGTGAACTGAATATAATGTTTTGAGACACTTAACTGAATATTAATTGCAATTAAATGAAAATATATTATATTTTAAATTTATTAGATGCAATTGACCCTCACAAACAGTTTGATTGACAGGCGATCTAACCAATCATAACCCCAAATCTGCCATTTTATCCAACAAAGCAGTCAAGGGAGTTAGTAGATTAACATTGATGAACTTGAACTCCAAAAATTGTGTGTCTTCACGTCTTTCTGTGCTTGAAATAACATTCCTTCTGATGTTCATTCATGCTTATTTGATGCTATAAATGAACTAGTATGAAGAGATGTTGATTCACGAGCCACTAAATTTTGAGTCAATTTTGAGAAAAATCGTGTTAACGTTTTTTTTGAAGGTTCCAAAACAAAATCACCAAGCAACCATACCTTCAAATCCCTGTTAATAACACCAAATTTGTCGCATACACCTCATCAAAACTACATAGCTATAGGAAAATACATATATTCACCTTTATTCTGAATATTCTGAAGTAGTGTACTTCTGTTTACGGGATCACGCGCTGTCTGAAGTGTCTTTGTATACGAATCTGTGCAAGTCAGTGCAAGTAAAACTGATTTGTTTATATCAGCATGAGTTTGAAAATCACATTTCATTAGTTCAGACTCATGCCATCAAAAATTCGCTATAAATATTCACAAAGTTGCGCTTTAAAACGATACCAAACTTGTGCTGAGAGGAAGTGCCAGTCGTCCAGAAGCGAGCAGAGAAAAACATCATTTTCATGGTCAAAGGAAAGGTGCTTCTCTCAGAATACATACAAATATAGACACTTTTAGAGGTTTAATTGCTATTTGAAGCATTGGGATCGCTAGATGAGGGCTTAATTTATTGTACAAATTTAAACAAAATCGACATTTTTACTTGTTTAGCCTGTAGCTCGAAATTAGCCATGTGCATTCTGACTCATTTTGCCATCATGGGTCACATACGTTAATGTATTTGAAAACTACGGAGCCCCGCACAAGAAATGCAAGGAAAAAAAAGTAAATCGTGAGCACGATTTTTTTTCCTGCATGTCATGTGCGGGGCTCCGTAGGAAACGGTTTTACAATCAAAGGGCTGAATGTCTGTTGTCGTGAGATATATTGCATGAGTTCAACCAAAGTCCCTTTTAAGGCAAGTCATTTCAGTCGGCGGCCATCTTTGAAATGCCTCTCAGGCAGCTACTCAGTTATGCATCTCCTATCTCTTTGAATGGGGGAAACATCAAATTCTCCAAAGCTGTTCACCAAGCTTGCGATTAAATTTCATATTTGGAATCACCAATGAAATTTGTCTCATAAATTTAGTTTCTAAACACACAAATCATGACAAAAACGGCATTTTCCACGCTGGACCAGCCAATGCACATGTGCAGTCATAGGTGCGTTTCTAAAGCAACCAGAGCTTCTAACGACTGCTGCAGTGATGCAATGACTTTACCAATCACCAATTGGCTCTTTTATTTAGAAGGCGGGACTTATTCCACCATATTGCGCGTTGTACCTTTTCCTGTAAAATGAGTGCACCCTCTTTGTAGCTTTAGTTCTACTTACAATACATTCAATGAATAGCAGTGTAACTTATGGGAATTACGTACTGCAGTAAGGTTTTAAAATATGAATCAAATAAATACAATTATTTATGTAACCCCAGGAGACCCAAAGGGTCATTAAAATAAATGTACATCTTGAAAGCCTATCCAACAATAACAGAGGCTGAATGAATGATTTACACTGAGATTTTACGACGCACTCTGCAAATTTAAAGACGATGCGATGCGTTGGCTGCTAAAGGAAAAACCCAAAGCCTGGAGTGGATGTTGCAGGTACATAAAAGTGCTCAATACTCGTTTATCATAGAGAAGCTGAATATCTGCGAAGCATCAGAGTGTCTAGCCTAGAGGTAGCGTATGTTCACAATTTATGTATTTGATTTGTTATAAAACAAACGCTACAATGACAGAGTACTCTTGTCTGCCAACTCTCCGACCGCAAAAACACACTGACTGCTTCACGAGCGCTGGCTTTCGTCAGTCTGCCTGACGCAAACACACTCGTCCCATGTGTCTCCAGAACTTACTCTTCATTCTCGTACAAGTACTTCACAATCACCCAAGGCAGCACGAATATCAGAGGGGCACCTGAGGGAGAAAGAGAGAGAGAGAGAGCTTGTGAGATGAGGCATAAACCATCTGCCGTGCGCTGTTTGGACATGCCATGAATTAGGAAACGCTTCAACCCTGTTAATGAGTTCACGGCGTAAAAGCTTTGAACCTCTCACCCCAGCCAATGCACAGGTAGATGCCGAAGTAATTTCTCTCTGTCAAGACAGTGACGACCAGAAGGCTGTGCAGGTAGATGCCCTCCACCAGCAGCCAGTAGCTGTTAGCTAGTATGCTGTATTGCATCATCACCACAGCAACTCTGCAGCCGACCGCCGTCTGAAACACACACACAATGACAGTGTTTTTGGGTCACTGAAAGCTTTAGGCTAAATTTTAACCTGCCGCCTCTATTCTGTAAACAGCTATTTGTCCATGCAAACATGCCTTTCAAGGAATATTCCTGGTCATTTGTAACTTGTCCTGGTCATGGATGGCATATATTAGCATAGAAAATGGTTTATGCTGAAGAGTTCAAAAGCAGAAAGCAGAAGCTGTTTATTATAGGAGATTTCATGAAATCTTCTTTGTTAAATGTACAGTTTATACTGCGTGTTACCAATAGTAGTTATCACAAACTAACAGTAAACAAACATTTTAAAGCATAAATCTTAAACCAGTCAGATTTATACATCATCAATAAATAAGCTTTCCATTGATGAGTGATTTGTTAGGATGGGACAATATTTGGTCGAGATTCAATTTCTATTTGAAAATCTGAAGGTGCCAAAAAAATCTAAATATTGAGAAAATCGACTTTAAAATTGTTCAAATGAAGTTCTTAGCAATGCATATCCACTCACAAAAATTATTTTTTTGATATATTTGCAGTAGGCAATTTACAAAATATCTTCATGGAACATGATCTTTACTTAATATCCTAATGATTTTTGGCATATGAGAAAAAACGATAATTTTGACCCATACTGTAACGCTGTGGTTGCCGGAGACAGAAGACTGAATAAACTAAGTATTTTAATAAGTTTTTAATAATTAAACTTGGTACAGAAGGTAACCAAATTAGCAACATTAATGACTAACAAAGACTGGACTCACACAGAGGGAATAAATACATCAGAGAACAAGAGGATAACGAGTAAAGCACAGGTGACAGACATGATTACAAACAAGACACAGCTGATGACGATGGACTAATAATGAGACAAACTGACACTCAAAATAAAGACCATGTGACAAATGACAGGACTGGAACTCAAAACAAGGAACATGTGACTAAGGACACGACTGGGGAACAGCTACACAGACGGATCCTGACACATGCAGTGTATTGTTGGCTATTGCTACAAATATACCCATGTGACTAATGACCGGTTTTGTGGTCCAGGGTCACATTTAGTAATTCATTTTTAACAAGAATAAAGTTGTCTATGCTGAATAATATATTAGTAATAATTATTCAATTAGTTTTAGATAAACTGATTCTAACAAATTTCATTAAATCTATCCTTTAACAGCAGAATGATTGTTTTTATTATTATCATTATTATTATTACTATTAAAGCAATCAACTGAAACAGAAAAGTTCCCCTAATTGAAGAATTCACAACATGCTGTCCATAGACATTAAATTGCAAATAACCCAGAATATTCATTTAAAATAATTACAGTCATAGGATTATTAACAATGTCCACGAATTCAGAGATATAAACTACCTTTCAAAGGTTTGGGTTAGTATTTTTATTTTTTATTTGTATTTTTTACGAAATTTATACTTCAAACAAGGATGCATTTCATCCTTCATGACACTAAATTTAATGTTAATTCCAATTAAACGGAAATGTATTTTAGTTTACATTTATATTAAAGGCTACTAGCTAAATTTAATAGTGCTTTTTAGACCTATTCATCAAAGAATCCTGAAAAAATTTATCACAAAAATCACAAAATTATGCAGCACAACTGTCTTATTATCATCATATTAGAATGATTTCTGACGGATCATGTGACACTGAAGACTGGAGTAATGAAGCTGAAAATTAAATTCAGCTTTGATCAAAGCAATAAAATACTTTTTAAGCTTTATTCAAATAATGGCTGTTTTAAATTGTTGTTTGTAAAGCTTGGTGAGAGGAAGAGACTAAAACATTGAATCGAAACGACCCAAAACCTTTGAACAATAGTGTATTATTATTGTTTAATAACATATGATAAAGAAAGACAGCAGGTTATTAGACCTCGTTTTTAACCAGCCACTCCACCTCCAGTTCAGTGGTGATGTCTTGACCAACATGGAAGGTATCAGGCCTTTCCAACATGGCATCTTTGATGAGGATAGAAGAGGCTCTCAGGATAAAGGAGGCAAACAAGTTCATGTGGATGTTGTTTCTCATGCAGTGCAGCTTCCTGCAGGGATCAACGGGCAATGAATGAAAAGTCAGAAAGCTTTACACTGTTCACACAAAGAAGCCCAACTCCTTAACAGCAGACACATCCAAAGATTCAAAAACTCATGCAATAACACGTTTTCAATTTAAAATGTAAGCAGAAAGAATAGATGACTCGAATGCTACCTAAAGGCCACTAGGATGCCCAACGCCAGCACCAGCGCCCCGAGAGACAGAGAATATCCAACGGTGTACATGGTCAGGAACTGACTGAGAATCCGTCCGTAGTTTTGCTGCACACAGATAAACACATTCATCTGATCAGACAATGAAGCAAATGCTCAGGTTTAAACTGCAATATGTTAACTTTTTGTAGTAAAACTACTAGGCCAGGGTTATAAATTTTGTTCAGTTGAGCACTTACAATATCCTAAATTATTTGTATCGTGAGAATATTGTAATTTTAACCAAGGATCCGGGACATGTGAGGGAGTCGCCTGTAAAGCCGGTACACTCGGAAACACCAAAGATGCTTTAAAATATATTACAAGTGGGAACACAGACAACGGGGGATCTGTTTTGATACATTATAGACAGAAAACGAATTATTAAAATAACATTTTTAGTTTTATTTTTTAAATCTAATTGTCTTGATTTTCTGTGAGTACCAAGCTTTACCATGCCTCAGAGAAGTAGCTAACATAGAATAATCAGAAGCAGCTTTATTTTAACAGTAATACAGCATTTTCTCCATCATTCAATACGTTTTAAAATTGATTGCATGCCATTTATCAACACAAGACATCCTGCTTTTAATATGATATTCCAAGATCAATCTAGTTTACTGCGCCGGCGACTGCGGCATAATAAAAGTCCCGCCGCTTGCGAGGCGTCGCATTTGTCTCTCATTAACAATCGCTGAAGCGCCTCGTTAAGCTCCACACTCGCTCCTGCTACAGTAACGTTAATAATCGCATCCATGAGCGTGATTTCTGCCCGAGTCCCATCCCGATTCTTTTCCACCAGCTGTGAGGTGAAGACTACATGTCCCAAGATTCCTCGTCATTAAGCTACACTATTGTTTTGAATAGGTGACCTCTAGTGGAGGAAAAAACTACGTAGTGCACCTTTAATGTGAACTAGATTATAGGATGGTATATATTAAACATATTTTGTAGACTCTAAAATAATATTTCGATGTGCTTTTATATTAGGAGCACGAAGTTGATAAATGTTTTGTACAGTACGGCCACACACAGTTAATTTAATTACAGGAATGACAACCACCATATTCTATAACCAAACTCACACCCGTAAATTTTCTCACAACCACATTCTCGGAAAACCCACTCTGTGTGAACGGAACTGGACTAGACAGCTAGTTGTCTGTCACGTCATACAGTGGGAAAGAACCACTCTGCACAAACATGTGCCTACCACGTGTTGCAGATTATCATGGGTTGTTTCGGTAATTTACTGTAATGGAGATATGAGGTTTTTAGATCCAGTCACTGTCCTCCACTAAAGCTGCTCCTGGCAGTTTTGTGTGCTATGCGTGACTCAAATGTTCCGCTCTCCACCCAGAAATTAAAGCTCAGGTCAGTTAATAAAGATATGCCAGATGAACTCGTGGCTCGATTGGACTTTTATGCCAAAAGTGATAAGACTTTTCAGTTTTATGGGCATCACCATCTTTAGTCACTTATGGTTATTGTTATGAGAATACAGGGGGTTAAATTTTGGTCTGTTACAGTTTGACATATCACATCATGAAATAGTGACTAAATAAAAAAAAAAGATATTTTGGTAACCTTATAGTAAAGAGTAACCAACATTTTTTTTAAAAGACAAAAACTGTGTAAATCTTAACTCTGCATTAAAACATTACATGACATTTTGGCTCAAACTTTTGCCCCAATTTGCAGTTGGGGTGAATTGACACTAGTTGCAACCAGTCTGCATATTTTGACTGATTTCACAGAACACATCTCTGATATTTTGAGCCGGCTTTAGAGGGAATCTCTTTTCAGATTTTAAAAGTTGTTTAGTTTATATTAAGTTATGTTTAAGATGGTTTAGATATTTTTAACAACAATCACCTATTTCTCACATACCATGTTGATTTGCGTGGGGTCACGTGACAAACATTCACTGGTGTTCTTCTGCTTGCTATACTGTCCATCTGCATCACACTCCAGATACACAAGCCCATGTTGAACTGACACACAAACACATACACAGATGGAGTGTCATATGAGCACAAGAGAATACTTCATATGGAGAGAAATGTGTTAAATCAGTGGAAGAAGATGAGCTAAAATTATTCAAACTGTAAAAATTTTTTCACACTATAATTGACATGAATTTACTTATTCACTGTGAAACCTCTCAATACATGTCCTACAAATATTTCACCCCAAAATGAAAAACAAGTATTTTGCATAAATAAGATTAAACCTTACGATTATTTGCATTGCAATTTTATTATTTATGACAATTCACCATTAAAGACGTTTCGCTTAGAATCTTATTACTGTAATAAAATGATTAATTGATAAAAAAAAAAAAAAAAAAAAAATCAGTGCAATGAATACTACCATAGTGAATACATAATACTGTCAGGCTTATATCTATTTAAGTTGTGTTTCTGTTCATGTGTCTTGGTTTCATGTTTACCATTTAAGTTTAGTCTTCATTGTGCCCGTTTTAGTTTCCTTAGTTGCTGATTACATTCACCTGGTGTTTATTTAGCTACTTTGTTAACTCTGTGTATGTATACTCCCTGTTCACTTCAGTCATTTGTCAGTTCTTGTCTTGGTGTTATGTGGTACAGTAGTTACTCTCAGTGAATTCTCCTAGTGTTAATTAAAGTATTCTAGGCTTGCATATTCTGCATCTTGGATCTTACTAATACCATACTAAACATGACAGAAGAACTGACAGATAAAGAAAGGACTGTTACATTCAGAATGTGTCGAGGGCTTTCTTCAATACAACAATGCATGCTGGGATGATGAGACTCTGAAACATCTCTTCTGGTGTATGATGCAGCTGTTGGGGAGGATCACCATCCCTTCACCGAGTTCATTGACTACACATGCTCCGCTGGTAGTGTGTAGCTCCTCGGCTCACCCGTCACAGACTTCCACCTACTCTGCAGGTCTGCCACGGGTCTCCACTTCACCAGCCACACTCTGTGATACAGATCCTCTGGCTTCACTATAGGCCGCCAGGTCCATGACTCTACCTTGGCTTGCCAGCCCATCAGCTCCACCTTGGCTCTGGGCTCCCTCAGCTCCATTAGGGTTCAACATCGCTTTGGCTCCACCGGGATCCCTCATCCCTCCAACTTTTAATCACTCATTATCCTGGTTCTACAGGGGACCTCGGGGCCTCCGGCTGTGCCTCAGTCCTCCATCCATTTGGCTCCACCAGGTTCATCTTTCCCGCAGACTCCGATTGGTCCTTGGTTCCTCCTGTCTTGCCCCGCTCTGTCAGGCCCAAGTAATCACATTAACCCAGTAGTATCACCTCTGACTTCCAGGCCTGTAATCAATGTTGCCATGGGCTGTCATCCCGAGGTCCCCTAAGTTGCCAGCTCTGCCTCAGTCAGTTGATCCCCAGGTCCTGCTCATGAGACCCATCAAAGCTCCACACTGGCTCCACCCTCCTTTGACTCTGCCATGGCGTTCCTCTCTGCTGACTCGTCCTGTGTCCTGTCCTGTGCCAGCCCCTCTTCCTCCTCTAAAGCCCCCTCCCTCCACAATTTGACATACTGCAAGGCTCGAGGACGTGCCTTGTGGGAGGGGAAGTTATGTCAGTGTGATGTCTAGTTTAGTTGTGTTTTGGTTTCATGTATACCCTATAAGTTTAGTCTTCATTGCGCCCTTGTCAGTTACCTTGGTTACTTATTATGTTCACCTCTTGTTCATTTAGTTCCTACTCTGTGTATTCATTTAAATACATAAAGAGGTTTACAATATAAAGAGGTTCATAATAAATTCTGTATATTAAAAGTCATATTTCTATATTAATATATGCATGATATGAAATATAAATGTTATGTTTGCAGTACCTTGCTTGTGCCAGGGCAGGTACCAGGGACAGGCCACACTCACTGTAGTGTTGGGCAGAGCATCTGGCCAGCAGGCATACTTATCAAACGTTCGATTGCACACAACACCTGGAAAACAACCATTAATGTTAAAGTCTCCTAGTCTTTGCTTGCTGTGCTGGACAGGATCTGTATGTGACGTGACACCTAATCTGAGGACTCAGCACTAACACACATCCCTTAACAGCACTGTGCACTTACATCATTGCTGTAGATAGGAACTATGAACTTACACAACAAACTCAAGCCATGCGTTGTGATTGGACACTGAACAACTCACCGGTCATCGGCGGTTCTCTGCTGATATTTCGAAAGCATTCATCTCGGTACATCATCCATCTTGCCATCAACGTTTTGAGGGATACAGCAGATGCCACCTGTAAGATCCGATTAGTGAGACCGCATGGATGTTGTCACTTATATAATAATATTATAATTACAATTCATTTTCCTATAAACACACAAAAGAAGCTATCTAGCAGAATGTCAAGGCTGCACTTTGGAGTGCAAGTAGATGGTGACTAAAAGGCCCTATATAAGTATCATAACAGCAGTCAGACCACCATGCAATAGCTTTGGATGACATGAGTTAGTGACTGTATGAGAACACAGTTCAGTTCAGGTTCTGGACTCAAGTGAACGCTCCCTTTTTCAGTCAACAAAGCTTTTGTGTTGTGTCACTCACTTTGGTTTAGGTGGAGTGTTAAAAAAATAACCATAAAACACAGTGACTGCAGAACTTCTGCAAGCTGGGATTCATTAAGGAATGATGTTCATTCATGAATATGCTGAATTAATGCCTAATCTAATCTTCAGTGAGTTGCATAACGCTCTGAGCCAACTCGAAAAAGAGCTGAGAGGTGCGTGTTGCATTATTATTTGTTCTCTGCATTTTTTTTAAATACATCTGACTGCATGTTAACACAAACTTGTCCAAACAAAAGTAGTGAAAATACACAAGTAAAAAGGGTAGAAAGAAAAAAACATTCAAAGCTATAATCAAAATCATCCTTGTGAGTAAGAAGTGTATTGAATATGCACTTGTAATGTACTTCAAATCAAAAGTATGTTTTCTTAAAAATGTGCAGATAAAATCAGGACAGTCCCTATTATACGAGCCATGCTTCACATCCTGATGGAGTTACAGGGCGATATTTGTCCCGATAATTAGTTTTTGTATAAATAACTGCTTTAGCAACAGTATTATATAAAGGTATTATATAAAGAAGTACAACTGCTTCTTCTTCAGAATACTGAGCTACGAAACAAACACGCAGTGAGAACGTCTGTAAATGCGCAAATGACGGAACAATTTTTTCATGGTCATTTGGTCACTTTAAAAGACAGTGAGAGAGAAAA
This sequence comes from Opsariichthys bidens, assembly GCA_037194245.1. Lineage (NCBI taxonomy): Eukaryota > Metazoa > Chordata > Actinopteri > Cypriniformes > Xenocyprididae > Opsariichthys > Opsariichthys bidens. The sequence goes on from CM074277.1 coordinate 28,547,938, forward strand.
AAAAGAGAGGATGGGGAATAATGTCTGACCTGGAAGCAGGAGGAGAAACTGAGTAGGGTCAGAAGGAGGAATACTTGTGACATCCCTTAGTCCTGCTGCTGCTGGCACTGGGAGGGGAGCCGAGGGTCCAAAGGGGTATGCTCACCTCATAGGAAGGCTTCAGCTGTCACCACACAACCTAAAACAAAGACGGAGACAGACAAAGAGTCAAACAGAAGAAACAGCAACCGATGATATGCCATATACAATATACATTTTTTTATATCATATTATTTAGAAAAATTGTGAATTTAAAAATACCTCATTAAGTAGAAAACTAGAGTACACACTATACTGTTCAAAAGTGAAAAATAAGGGTTTGTTATGTTTTTTGTGTGTGTGTGTGTACATATGACAACATTGTCAAAAAAATCCCTGTTCACATGGATCTGCAAAAACGATTTAAGATGCTGTACTTTTTATGCCAGGCCAGTAGTTGGCGATATCACTTTGTAAATAAACACAATGCTCCAATCAAGTGAACCCATAATACGCATGTGCATGACATCACAGTTTTAACAAATTCACATTTTTGTTCTTTACACAGTGACAATGAACAGCCAAAACATAAAACGTTTTCAGTTTTTAATTGAAAATTAAAATAGTGTAAATAGTAGGCTAAATCGTGCGAACAATTTACTAATTTGTTCCCTCGATTCACTACAACGTGTGCACGAATTACCATTTACACGATTTAATTTTTTTTCTTGCATGTCATGTGCAGGGCTCTGTAATTTCAGTGTCACATGATCCTTCAGAAATCATTCTGATATGATGATTTAATTGCTCAACAAACATATCTGATTATTATCAATGTGGAAAACAGTGGTGCTTTTTCATATTTTTCTGTAAACAGTGATATATATTTTCAGGATTTTTTGATTAATTGGAAATTTCAGCATTTATTTAAAACAGAAATAAAAAGTCTTTGAAAATTAAACAAAAAAATCAGTAGATTGTGACATTTCCAATCTCTGTCACAGACTTTAATTGCAGTCTTTTAGTCTCATTTGTTAGCCTCCCTTAATAAGTTACAATCAAAGATGAAGTACTTAAAATAGGCAGTACTGCATAATTTTCAGCTGCATGTTGAGTAATAATGTGAGCAGTGTGGCTCCTAAACTTATTTCACTGTTTGCTAAATATGAGCAATCAAGATAGCATACAAGAACAAAGAATGTTTGCAGTGCAATTAAGACATGGACTACCGATCTACAGTATAAAAACAACAGGCTCATTATCCCACTCTGGACAGATCTAGTGTGCAAAAAGCCTCTGGGCAAAGGAAGGTCACAGACTGTTGACCATGTCGCTGTCTTTGCTCCGAGCTCTTGCTTATGTGATGAAGCAGATAGTCGTGGACAGGATACACTAACCCTTTCACTGCATTCAGCTCAATGACTTGTGTGGTTTAAAGAGAGGCGAACAGAACATGATGGTAACAGATATTATCACAGCACAGATATAGACTCTAGATAAGCTGCAAATTAAGGGGATAGTTCACCCAAAAATGTAAATTCTGTCATCACTTACTCACCCTCATGTTGTTCTTGTACGACTTTATTTCTTTTGTGGACATAAAAGAATATATTTGTAACCAAACAGTTCTGCCGACCATTAGTGTGGACAAAACATACTGAGATATTTCTTAGCATATCTTCTTTTATGTTCCGCATACTGTAAATGAAAGCCAAACAGGTTTGGAGTGACATGAGGAAGAGTAAATAATGTCATGATAAAATGATAATTTTTCTTCCATTAAAGGAAAGATACATAAGTAGGATGCAATCCCAGAATACACTGAAAATGAGCTTGGTTTAAAAAAATGGGATAAATTCAAATTTTATAAATATCTTTATATGAAATAAGTAGTAAGAGTCGTGTGCTATTCCGAATCCGTAGTGTACATACAAAGATAACACACAAAAAAGCTTTAATAAAATGTTAATCTAATTACAATATGATAGTTTTACTGAATATCCAAGTGTTCTGTGAATTTTCATTTAAATTAAAGTACCAGACTATTAGTTTAGTAACATGCTAATAGAAAACTCTAAATTTTCGTACAGGAATGTTCTAAGATCAACTAAAAATGGTTGGGAAATCAATTGGATTTTCACATAGTACTTGTGACTCAAAGAGTTGCTGCATACATGCAGGTTCTGATTCTAGTAGGTTGCTGACTATGTAGTAAACAGAAAGTTAGATCACTATGTTGGCATCCCAAAGTGTAGTAACGGTTACTCACCTGGTTACTGATCCGCTTTCCACCCCACTTCAGCCGTAGTAGGAGAACAGAACGAAATCTGAAACGTTTCTGCAAAAAACACCTTTACCATGGAAACATTTTTGGCTAAAACGTTTCAAATTCCATTCTGTTCCAGTCTCTGCAGGCTGGGGCAGGCAGGTCACTTACAATAAATGACCTTTCGACATTATTTTACACAACAATAACAAACAGCAACACTAGCTGAAATAAATAAATTAAAAAAAAAAAAAAGTATTCCAATTCATCCAATGTCAATTGCTCTATTATCGCATGACTCCGGCTGGAAATACACAATTTAAACTCTGCCAATTCTTGCTCACAGAATGTTTTCAGCCAATTTATTGTGTGTGTATACATTTCCAGAGGGCTGAAATTAAAATAAATAATGATGTGCATGGACAAATCATTTATAACAAATGTTGCAATATGGCACTTTTGCAGAGGTTTCATACTTTAATGATACTTTGTGCATTCATTGTAACCATGCTACTACATATTCACTATCACTGATTAACTGAAAATGTTTTGGTTATAAATAACAGCAGTTAAGACAATTCATGCAGGGGTACAGAAAAATTAGAGTGACATATGCCCTGAAGCATCTCAGCCGCACACCCCACCCACCGCTGGACGTGCAGGAAGGTCTGTCAGTGAAATGAGCTTCTACAACATGGCACAGAGCAAAAACAATTAGAGAGGATTCTGCTATTCCAGTCTTTATCTGAATGCTATTTTTGATGATGAGCATACAGAGCAAAAAATTGAATCAGTGTGAAATTAGTTTCTAGTCTTGCATCCTAAGTGAGCAGCAGTGTACAAAAAAAATTCTTAATCAGTATTTTAGTCTTTCATTAAAAATATCCAAACATCCGTACAACAAGATGAATGTACTTGAATTTTGTAAAATCTATTTTCTTTTGGCAGTTGTTAATAGTATATTTTTGCAAATAGTTTTTTTTTTTAAATTTCCCTTTCTGTCAGTCATTTCGATGCCAGAAGTCGCTCTTGAGAGCCCCAAACACCTCTGATACTTTGAGAAAAGGCCAATGAGAATTGGCGAGTGGAATTTGCGTGCCACCTCCTACGAACATGCAGGTGTAAAAGGAAGATGGCTCATTCAGTCACTCATTCAGATTCGTTCTTGGGAGCCAAATGGGTGTCATCTCTACACAAGGTCATTGCATTCACCATTCTAGTAGACGAGAGTTTCTTTGACTGTCTCCAAGCATTGCACGGATAAGTGCAGAGAAATTTCCCCTGGGTGCTTCAGCAGTTAAGATAGCAATTTTTGTCTAAAAGAACAGCTTTCTTCTAAAAGAGGCATCTTTTTAAAGGTGTCTTTCCAACTGTGTGTTTCTGGATGAGGTCCATATCTTTCAGCCTCAGATGGCCACGATCACCGTCACAAGTGTTTGGGTCTCACTCATGCAAAGACAGCATTTGTGGATGGCTCACTCATGCGAGGACATGACCATGGCAACGGTGCCATAGTGACTCTCTTTTCTGGTAAGAGAGAGAGTCACCTGAGTTACTCATCCCGGTCTTGGCAGCTAGTGTTGAAGGTGATATAAGAGAAATGGGAGTAATAACTAATTTTAATAACTAATTGATAGCAGGCTTATGCCTTCCGACGCTGAGAACTTGGCTGGACTCCCAGCGTCAGATGCAGAGGTGGCAGCCATGCTTGACAGGGCCACCATGAACATGGAGCTGGACTAAAATCTTCCACCCTGTCCCAAGAGTTCATGGCTGGATGATTGTTATATGGCCTCGGAACGTGCCTTTCTTTGCATGAAGAGCTGGCAAAGCCATGAAGGGCACCTTTCACTATTCAGTCCTGTTTCACAAACACTTCCATCCTCACTACCCTACAGTGGGAAGACCAGGGTGTATATGGACGTTCCACAGGTGGAGCGTGTAGTTGCAGTGCTTTTATGCCTGCAAAACGCCGCCACCGGGTGGAATCATCCCAGACTCCTATCCAAGGTCTATAAGATCACTCAATCTCTAACGGTGAAGGCTTACAGTTCTGATCATAGTGGTCCAGCAGCTCCATCTCTGGCTTAATTTTTCATGAGATGAGGGAAATCGACAAATTCCACTTCCTTGACGGACTTTCCCAGCAGTTCTCGGCAGAATTAGAAGCAGATAGAGGCAATGAAACACATCCTTCCTCATTGTGACTCCACCTCCACCTTCAGACCAACATAGTCACCGTCTGCTTGTCGCCGAGGGCATCTGCATAGAAGGTGACACAGCACACTCACCAGGTGAGAGCTATAAATCCACAATAAGGCTTCAAAGCATCCTTGAGATGGGCGACACAGAGGTGAGAGAAGCTGCTCTTTCCCAGGAAGTGCTAAACACATCATTCCTTTTCCTAGTGGAAGTCTGGACGGAGAATCTATTTTGTTTTGCTGCTCACCCAAATGGCAGTGGTACCCACATTTTCAAAAGAACAACTTACCCATTCTCCGGGTCACATAGTTTGCAGCACAGACGTGATAGACTTCCTGCTTCGCTGTCCAACTCCTGGTACATCAAGAATGATTGTTCCTCTAGTTCCGCTCATGCAGAGTTTGGAGGCCTGGTTAGCACTCTTTACTTCTGTGGCAGGCAAAGATGGCCCTGTCCTGCTTATAGAAATTGCAGTCCTATTGGTAAACAACGCAGTAGAGTCTGTCCCTCCAGCCGAGATGAAGAAGGATTTCTACAGCCTGTACTTCATTGTATCAAAGAAAGGCAGTATATTGCAACCAATCTTAGACCTTTCATTCTTTGCCAGTGAAACATGCCTTGAGTTTGGTTCGGCATACTCTCAGGTGATCCTGGGCTATGTGCTGGTTTCCACTACCCATTTTAGGGACCAAGTGGTGAGTTTGCAAGTGCTGCCTTGGTATGAGGCAGATCCAGTCTTGTCATCGCTGTGTCCAGTGTTTACTATGGCTAGTACTGAGGGCAATACAAGGGGAATGGGAGTGTTTCAGCTGGGTCAGTCCCTACAGGCCTCCCATTCTTCATCTTGTACATTGCATGCTGGAGTTCCTGAATAAATTTGATGGTGAGTCACGTGACACAACAGATTTCTCATTCAATGCCTGTGTGTTTACTTGGACCACACACAGAGCTACAGAAGCTTTGAGCAGCTTTGTCAGTTTTGGGGGACAGCAGGGGAAGGCTGTCTCCAAATAGAGGATGGCCCATTGGATTGTGGATGCCATTGCCTAGGTATACCAGGCCTAAGGTTTGCTGTGACACCTTAGGAGTCCATGCACACTAAAGTGATGTATCGTCCTCTAACAGAAATCTGTAGAGCAGCAAGCTGAATGACACCCAATACCTTTGCAAGATTTTACAATCTCCAGGTTGAGCAAGTACTCATTATGCAAGCCCTTTTTCAGGTCACTCTGTATACTTGGGCTTGGTGTTCCATATGCAGTGATTCCCGGATCATAATCCCATATGATGTACTTTCCATGATATGGTTTGCTTAACGGCAAACCTGTGTCTTCATCTCTGCCGCCAGTCACTGCATTTCTAGTAGTTACACCTTTTTTAGGTAGGACCTGCCACAGGGACCTCTTTCCATGTGTGGTACTTCCCTGTTGGAAAGTCCATGTGATGTATTCTCCACATATTAACCTCCCCTAGGGAAGCATGTGGTCTTAATAGCATTCTTTCTCCTATTTAGGTTTGTTCTTTTATTTTGCTTGACGTATATCAGGGCCTTTAGAATCACAAAACTTTCTACAAAACCACTGACCAATGGGAAGAACAACAACAACAAAAAATGGTCAGTTGAGTCATCTTTTACTTTACTTTTATCTTCCAGATTGTTTTACATTTGGAGAAATCCAAAGCCTGTCTCAAACACACAAACTATGTTACAACTTCTGAGGATGAGCAGTTTTTTCACCATATTCTAAATGTAAATTATTTCAGTGAATTTTGAGAAAATTTGTTCAGTTAACATCTGAAATTATTCATTGTACTGGCCATTACACACCAAGCTCTCCTCCAAATTACAGCCTCCAATAGATCACAGAAATGCATTATGCACACTCTACCCTAAATCTAAAGTTCTTGTCGTTCTGCAGAAATCCATCAGAATGATTAGTTAGGCAGTGTGAGGCTCTGTTAAAACTCTTCTAGATAGAGGAGGACAACCTTTAAACCCTCACACACAGACAGGGAATTATTGTATAGACAGTTGGTCGTCCTGTCAGTATGTTCATTAACCAAACCAATTGGTTAAGGATGTCAAAGTTATAATTATAGTTAGTAATTATGTAAAATATACACTCAAAAAAGTAAAATAAGCATGTTGTTTTTTATATTTATCTAATTGAAAAATCATTACTTGTCATTTAAAGGTGCCATAAATTTTCCTTGATCTTTTGACATATTGAAACTTAGTACCTCATATAAGAGGTAGTAAGTTTCAGAACTACAAACTTCCTCGTTAGTCCTCATTTTTATTGAAACCAAGCTGGAAAAAAACAAATTGTTTTGGATTTTGTCACATTATGGAATAATAGTACGATGAGAGACTGCCTCTGCAGAAGAAATTCAACACCCATTTCTACCTCATTGCCTCTTTTTTAGCTCTGCCCACTGATTCACGCATGTAAATAAAAGCGAGATACAAACACAGCAACAAAACAATAGAGATTCCTCTAAGGATTACAAAACGTTTTAAAGTACAAAGTTGTGGAAAAACACAGTCTTTGCATTGCCTTGCTTGTGATCCTAATATCAAGTAAGCATGGATGGAGCTTTATTTGTAATGAAGCTCAAAATCGTCTAACACTAAAACACTGTTTGTTTGCTTCATTTTACTGTGGATTCATTTTTAAACAAGACAACACTTGAAAATAAAAGATTGAACCTGAAAATAAAAGTTGCAGTGCTGACTGTGTTGGATCCAAGAGTAATGCTGCAACACAAATGTGCTTTTGTCTGTTAGGATAGGGACACACCAAACCGATGGCAAAGAACTAGTACTGATAAAAGCCTGTGTTGTCGCCTCGAGTCACCTGCGTTAGGGCAAATAAACTGGATGTGAACACACAGAGGGAACTACAGCCGACTGTCAGCCAGTGCACATGTTCTACACCTGTAATGAGACCGCTGCCTATTTTTTCATATATATTTGTCTATATTCATAATTCAGAAAGGGAGACCATCACTGCAGGCTATAGATACACAAACCATAAACAAAGCAGCACATGAATATCATGCTGATTGAATGCATGAAAGTATTTGAAAGAAGGTCAAAATCAAGATACAAAATTGATTTTTATGTAAAAATATTGATAATGTTATAAGTGGATCTCAGAGAACATTATACATTTAAAAAAAATGCATTTCATGATCCCTTTAAACCTGTTTTGTTCAGTTTGGCTGAAAAACACTTCCCATAGATGGCTGGGATAACCTGCCACTTACATGACACTGACCAATAGAAAACCACAACCATCCAATCATCTAATCAATTCCCCATGAACGAACTCAAGTCCTGCAGTATATTTTTTCTTGGCTGAGAAGCCGTTTCACTTGGATATATGTCACAAAAGGAAAAAAAAAAAGACTATTGCAAATTCCGGTATGCTAACTTTAAAGTTTGAACCACAATTCTGGCAATAATTGCCTACTGTCCGTCTGACCAGCAAACCACAGCTCCATTTTGTTACATGCTGTTTAAGCAAATTTGGAATCAAGCAGTGGGTCAGAAAAGTCTATGCACACCAGAGGCACTTTTAAAATTCATTCCCCACACTTTTGCCTCAGACAGCACTAATACTGAGTGACAGTTTCAACACCTGAGACCTCGCCTCATGCACATGCTGCAATGCCGTTAGTAGGAGTTTGTTGTGGGTTGGGAATATTCCCTAGGAATAGCACTTGAGTCCTATTAGACTAATCTTACTTAACAGGACTGCGAAAAAAAAAAAGAAAAAGGGATATCTTCAAGCCTACCTAAAGCTGCAACTTTAGCCAACTCTCATATCACATCTTTAAGCCAACTTCTGCCAACAATCGCTAAAAAAGTAACAAGGACACAGATGTGGTATTAGCTAATTAGATGAGGCCACACTTAAAATTGGATGTGAAAATTGCAAAATAATGACTAGAGGCTCAGAGGCTGTAGGTAATGAGATACTGTATAAAGACAAAACACACAATTATCTGCATGTGAGCCGTATGCATGCAGCCTCAGAGCTTTCCTTTCACCTCAGCTGTTCTTACAATCTTTCAGCATATAAATCTCTCTCTTGATGCATTAAAATCTATATCTATATTGCCGGTTAACATGATTGACAGAACATAATTATTTAGTAGTAGTAGCTATTCAAGCAAATGTATAAAATAATAATGTATTATACTGGTTGATATAATTTAGTAGCATTTGACCAGTTTCAAAGAATTAAAATGTAGGTTATGTAAGCGCTACATATACCTGCAAAAACACATTAAATTTACTATTATGATATGTAATAATGTAGTCTCCCTCATTATAATCTATCAACATTTACTCTTGGTACATGAAAATGTTATACTAAAAGATGTTCTGTTTAAATTAATGTAATTAACATGCTAATTAACACATTACGACAGCCCTTATATTTATATGTTTATACATATATATATATGTATATATAAGGGCTGCCGTAATGTGCTAATTAGCATGTTAATTAGATTAATTAATTAGGGTTAAAAATAACATGTTTTTAACACATTTAACACATTTAGACCTATGTAGCCCAGTTAGTTCATCTTGATATTACGTACAGTTGATTGATGACGAATATGATGCAGGATGAAGCCTATAATGTGGTCAAAAAGTCCATAAAATTCAAGATATGGGGGCAAAAATGCCCCTGTTTGAGTTTATATCTCTTGTTTAGATCATATGAGTTAAGCAGTATCACACGAGTAACGAGTGCAATATTACACAAGTGCTGTTTTTGTCCCCTAGCCTATGTAACAAGTGCAAATGCAATACTGATTTTATACAACAGTTCAGTAAACAAGAAGTTAGTAGTGTATTTTAGACACAATATTTTCTATTTTTTCAATTTTACCAATGAAAATATAAAGATAAAGCAGAACTGTTCATCTCTATACAATATTCAGCCACGTTTCATTCTGAAAAAGCGTTTTGAACCAATGATTCACCGCAAAATTCATAAAAGACTTGTTGGACATGAAGCTGTGTTCCGATTGGTGTATAACCTCAAAGTACAGCCAGAGTGATTCAAAAGAAACAAACAGAGCCGCCTGCTCTCTAATCGCTCTTGACGTGATACTTTGATATCAGAAACTGTGTAGCGCTGCTTCAAGAGCAATAAGCCTGAAGAGTACAATTTAGCTACCTCACTCCTGAAAGAATCAGCTGTTTGAATGCATAAAAGGAATGAATGAATGAACAACTTAATCATTAAGACATTTACTGAGAGCTACTGGCAGTTTTAGTTTCTTATTTAGTAAAATTTTATTTTAAAATTATTAAATTATTTTTAATAATTTCATATTTCCATAATAATTAAAAAATTAAAGGTATAGTTCACCCAAAAATGAAAATTCAGTCATCATTTACTCAACCTCATGGTCCAAAAATTAATGTGTAATTAATTGTATGTTGAATAAAATAAAAGATTTCTTTCTGAAGCTACTTTTTGTAATGTGTCTTTGATGCTTTACACAATAATGACTTCAAATGATCTTTTGGGGGTAATTTCTCAACAAAATTGAAATGTGATCAAATTGCAATTAATTAGATTAATTTATCGCCACATCACGTAATTAATTCGATTAAAATTTTTAATATATATTAAAAGAATAAATAGAATGTCTTTGCTGTCAACTTTTGATCAACTGAATGCATCCTTGCAGAATAAAAAGTATTACTTTCCTAAAATAAAAACTGTAAATGGTAACGTATAATACTAGTAATGATTCATTTTAAATAATAACAATAGTTAAGTAACAATTGCCACAGTGTTTAATTTCACAGAATGTAATTAAAGAGGAGACTGTGAATATCTCTTAACAAACAAAGCGGCAACGCATTGAGCATTCACTCATAATTTTCAAGTGCCATACAACAACCATTGACTATATGTATTTAAGGGCTCACTTTTATTCTGGCATTTTGCAAAACAGGAACACTGACCGTCATGAAAGAGAAAACAAACCTCTCTGACTAAAGTGCACAATGCAGGGCTGCTCTCATGGCCCTCTGAAGAGCACAGGGAGAGTTTAGTGGACACATGGGCAGTGTGTAATTACAGCCATGCCATTGTTGTGTAGTCTGGACAGAGTGACTCAAACCTGAGCGGATCCATCAGTGAAACAATTAATACAATAGCGATGGTCAAAAGGACTTACATCTGAAATATATACACAGACAAATACACAATAATCTTTTCCATCTAAACGAATCTGGTGAATTTCTCTATCTGAAGCTTCTCTTTAGAGCAAAACAATGACATGATTATATGTTACTACATACTTTAATTTGCCTGCAACAGACATTGCATTGCCTGGATTGCATTTTTATGAGTCTTCACAACTTTTTTAAAGGCCAACATAAAATACATTTTAGTTATTTCTGAGTGAAACAGAAAATACAACAAGCCAAATTGTAGGATAGGACATTATAATCAATCAGGAATTGATTATATGATTGTGAACAAGAGGTGATACATACTGTACCAGAAAGGTATTTGTGATGTCAACAAGTCAGAAAGCCATTTCATAGGTGAAACTACCACATTTTGATGAAAGATTAGGAAGACATACAAGAATAAAAATAAGAAAATAAATACATAAATGAAAATCTTTGTATCCACTGATTTGACTGAAATGTTCATCGTATCTAAATACAAATCATGTTAAACATCAACATTTGTCATAGGCACTATTTATTTATTTATTTATATGAAAAGCTTTTGTTTGTTTCATACCTTTTAAAATGCATTTAAAGGTTTATGTTGTAAATGTAAATACAATATGTCAAGTTTAATAAGTATATTAGCATGTAGACATTAACAGCCAGCCAGACAGTGTGACCCCAAAACACTGTCCCACTAAGCCTTTTTACCCCATTAAACTGGGGTAAGAGAACAAGAACATTTCCAAGATCCCATGCTCCCTACTGGGACAAGACAGTTAGGAGCCCGTGATCTGATTACAAGATCACAAAGGCTTCAGAGAAACCAGTGTCATGAACCAGCATGTTGGCACAGTTGTATGCCAGTGAGGAGCACGGTAGGAAATATCTGAGAGTGCCAGTGCTGCACACTCCTGTCACATCACACCCCACAAGCTGTCACTTCATCGAGGTTCAGATTAATGTCACTGCTTCTGTGCCTGTGTCAGCAGCGATACTCACTGACTACCGCTGACTCCATCTACAACTGTACTAGGTCATTTCCATCAACACTATGTCTGATATGGCACAGATGAGACTCAGTGGCTCGGAGTTGACTTACTGTGTGCTGTCTACATAGGCAGCATCCTACATCAAGTAACTGGTTTGAAAATATTCTACATAGGAAGCAACTTTTGTACGTCACAAATATATTGCTTGATTTCACATTGATATTGGCTAAAAAGTCCATTTTAATAACAATGAATTATTTGTATTACCAATAATTTATATTTTCTCACTTCATCCACTATATTGGATAAACATGATATGATATATTATTCAGATTATTATTCTGTATAATGTTGTAGTGTAGCTCAGTAGTAAGTGTAAATCTGACTGTTATTGGATATTAATGCACACAATTATGCCGTTCTTATTGAACAATTTAAACAGGACATGGTGTTGCCCAAAGGTGGTTAATCTCATATTTACAGGACAGAACAGTCTCTGTGAGAACTGGAAGTTTTACATCACCCGCTGCACCTTCTGAATGTGGTGTCCCACAAGGTTCTATATTGGGTCCATGGTAATTGGCTTTATTTAATACACGCCTTAGTTCCATTTTTCAAGAACATGGCATCTTGTATTACTATCATCTTTATTTTCATTTATATAGCGCTTTTTACAATGCAAATTGTGGCAAAGCAGCTTTACATTAATAAGAAAATGGGGTCATTGTGCAGCTTATTCTATATATTATTGATTCTTTCCGTTGCAAATATCAATAGTTATTAGTCTAGTTAATTTAGGTATATCAGCACTGCAGAAAACAGTGACGTAATCGTCCGGCTCGGCTCAGTTCACATACAACGGCGCCAATGCAGGCATATCAAAAACACTGCTGATTATCAAGCAAGTGTCCCCAACTTAAGCAAGCCAAAGGCAACAGCGGCAAGGAACCAAAACTCCAACAAATGGAGAAAAAAACCTCGGGAGAAACCAGGCTTAGTCGGGGGGGCAGTTCTCCTCTGGCCAACAGTGAACACTTGTCCGATACTCAGGCAGAGTTACGGGTCATTAAACCGATTTGGAATCGCAACAGTCAAAATATTTAATCTAGTTCCATCTAGTTTAAGATCTTTTTGATCACGCCGGTATGGGACGGTTTGTTGGGATATGTGCCACTGGCTGATGAGTCGGTAAGGTCTTAACAAAGGATGGGCTAGTTAACACAGTCTCCGCCGACACCACAGGCCACATTGCTGCCGCACACAGGCACAGGTTCCCCGTCCGACCCGGACACGGCCCAGATCCAGCCAATCACGTTAATTGGTAAACCTCAGGATAAGCAGAGAGACAAAAAGTTAGCGTAGACGCCATTCTTCTTCTGATGTACCGAGTACATCTGGTGTTATAGGAAGTGTTCCCGGTTACGGCTGACCTGATCTATGCAGCCTAACAATCCTTTAACGGATATGAAGACAAAAGTTTATGGTGCGTCATGTGTATGCCAGGTTAAATAGATGCGTTTTTAGTCTAGATTTAAACTGACAGAGTGTGTCTGCTTCCCGAACAATGCTAGGAAGATCGTTCCAGAGTTTAGGTGCCAAATAGGAAAAGGATCTACCGCCTGTGGTTGATTTTGATATTCTAGGTATTAACAACTGGCCAGAATTCTGAGATCGTAATAGACGCGAAGGACTATAATGCATTAAGAGCTCACCCAGGTACTGGGGAGCTAAGCCATTTAGTGCTTTGTAAGTAATTAGCAAGATTTTAAAATCTATACGATGTTTAATAGGGAGCCAGTGCAGTTTTGACAGAACCGGGCTAATATGGCCATATTTCCTGGTTCTAGTAAGGACTCTAGCTGCTGCGTTTTGGACCAGCTGCAATTTGTTTATCACGCGAGCAGGGCAACCACCCAGTAGAGCGTTACAGTAATCTAGTCTCGAGGTCATAAACGCATGAACTAGCTGTTCCGCATTTGTCATTGAGAGCATATGTCGCAATTTAGATATATTTTTAAGATAGAACAATGCGGTTTTACATATGCTAGAAATGTGGCTTTCAAATGAAAGATTGGTATCAAAGAGCACACCCAGGTTCCTAACTGACGAAGACGACTTAACAGAGCAGCCATCAAGTGTTAGACAGTATTCTAGGTTTTTATGTGCTATCATGTGGATGGTACCAAAATGTATCTTCCTGTGAAGTCAGGGGATGATGGCATTAAATTGTTTCTTTAATTGTCTGCGGGATGTTAAAAGCTAGATGGCTAAACAGCTAAACCTTTTTTTTTTTTTTTTTTTTACAATGAAATGAGAGTAAGACAGATGTTTTTGGACAAAAGATATCTTACTTTTGGAACACCCTCTTGCTTCAGTAGTGTGGATATGACGCTTAAATGCTTCCTATGTAGGCAACACACTATTACTTGGAAAAGAGTCTTGACATATGATCTTCATTCATCCCCTTTCTTGCACTATCTCATGCTGTGCCTTCACAGATCTCAAGGTTTGTAGAGCACATGCAGGCACATGTATGATTGCTTCATGCTGAAACAACTTCAGATGTGAAAAGCATGCCTTGTTTAGAAAATAGAAAAAACTAAATGTTCATATGATTCATCGCTTATGTTATCTTGAGCATCAATTGCGAAATTTTTTAACAATAGAAGTCAATATTGTAAAACACCTACACAACTGCTTTCGCTTGAAAACAGCTCACGCTAAAGCAGTTGTGTAGGTGGAATACAATTTCTGTTGTAAAAATAAAGGGGTTTTCAAAACCACTAGTGCTAAGTATTAAACTCATCCTGGGGCTACAACATGAATGATGCCTCAAATCATGCAGGTTGTTGAGAAGAGGTGTGCTGTAACTTTTATAAATCATCAGTCATATCTTTTTATACCTTTTTACAAGATCACCCTAGTAATCCAATAAAACCTCCACCAACACGCTATCATTGTTAGAGCAAGTTTACACCAGCAAATGTCGCTCAATTTCATTATAAAATATAAAAATATAGTTATTCCTTTATGATGAACCTCCAAAGTCAGGAATAATGGTAGGCCCTTGTGTAAAAAGTACACTTTACCATACTTTTAAAAATAGCACCTTTTTACCGAAATAATAGATAATAATTGTTATATCGAATAAGTTTCTATAGGAATAAGTTAAATTGTTATATTGAACAGTTTAAATGATAATCAAGAGCTTTACTCAAAACTTCAAATTAAGTACACGTATTTAAAGAACAACAAATTATTATTAAAACATAATGCTTTCAAATATACACATAAAAACAAAACAAAGAATCAATTAATTCATTTAATAATAGGCGAAAGCTGATTGGTTGCTCCCACGTGTGTACTGTCCAATGGCATTTTAGCACTCGATTGACAAATGGATAAAGAAAAGCTTTTTAAAAAATTTAAAAAAGCGATTCAAAAAGCCATTTAAAAAGCCATTTAAAATGATTTACAAATGTATTTTTTTTATTGTTCTATTAATCTACTTTTAAAAACAGGAATTAAATAAACAACTTTAAATATGTCTATTTATTTGCCTATATAAAAGTGATTTATTTATATACATTTTTTATGTGTGAATTATTAAATGAATTAATTGATTCTTCGTTTTATTTTTATGTGTCACTCCTGGTCCTCCATAAAAGTGTACTTAAGTATGTTAAACCTCTCTTTAAGTACTCTGAGGTCTTTTATTTCATTAATAATGTATTATCTGCAAATACAGTTTTTTTTTACAAATATACTTTTAAGATTTGAAGGACACTACAAGTGCACTTTCAAAACAAATAAACACTTCTTTTTGACAAGGGGTGTTATGCTAGCTCTGAATGTGAGTTCACCATTTAAAGAGTAACCAAGCTGTGTTTAGCAATATTTGTAAGTTCTCAGAAACCCTGTATCAGTCAATGCTTAATTTACTAGTATCCCATCTGAAATGATTCAGTGCTGATAAAAAGAGGACATGCTTGTGACAGATGAACAATTGATTCCTTTTCAAATAGCAAACGTATGCATCTGAACCCTTTAGATAACATTATTTTCCCCAAAGGTCCGACTCGGGTATTTTATTTAGCTGTTCACAAGGATTAATGACTGAAAGAAATCCTCCAAGGTTTTCATTCATTGTACCTGAACAACAACCAATTTACTGGGTGAGTGAACCCCAACAGGGATAGTAAAACTTGAAAACACCTACAATTTTGGGAGCAGCCAGAAGTACCAATAAGGAAAACAGTGTAATAAACATAAAAAATAATATCTTAATGAAAATGTAGAATGCAAAGGTTACTTTTAGAAGTACGGGATAAAAATATATTACTAGCTCAGTATAAAACAATAGAGGTCAATGTAAAATCCTCACCATGTTAGAGAAACAAATGTGTGTGTGTGTTTATTGCGGTTAAATGACTGGGTTAATAATGTGACTGGTGTGTTGGCCTTAACCTCAGAACACCTACCTATGAGGCATGATTGTTGTATATCCTAAAATAGTAATATCAACAATTTAATCCGCATCGACAGCCCTGTCAACTCACTGACAACATGCATTGTCTGAATACCATCTGAAGGCATGGCTTTGGAGGCGTGTTTTAGAGGGCAGAGGAAACACCATTTAAAATCCCATGAAACTATTCTTTCCTGTGTTAAAGCTAGTCATCAATATTTCACACAATGTGCAAACTGAATTAATAGCTGCTTTTCCATCGTCTTGCCTAATGGTTTTCATTGTGAAACCGTGCTGTTTCGTGTCAATTTGAGTCTTATTTTCACCGCTCTGCTGTCACTGGAGATGAACACACTTTAAATGTGTCCCAGACTAGCGACAGCGTATTGGCATAATATGATAAAAGAAATATATGGAAGTTTGCGGTTTAATGTGTTAGCATTATTCACCTCACTGCCAAAGGATAGATGTAGAAAAATACTGTACAATGGCATAAAGACAGTAGTATCATGGTATAAAGTTGTAATTGAGTGTAAATACATTTATGTCACCTCTGAGCAGCATTAAACAGTATAAATGGCAATTATGTGGCACTTGTTCAGTATAAATTTGGCACTATACTACAAAACCATCACGTCATCACAGTAGTTACAGCGTGGTTGAGTAAAAACAACTATTTTATGTTTTGGTGAGTTGGTGCCAAATTTGTACACAGTCGTGGCCAAAATTGAGAATTACATAAACATTAGTTTTCACAAAGTTTGCTGCTAAACTGCTTTTAGATCTTTGTTTCAGTTGTTTCTGTGATGTACTGAAATATAATTACAAGCACTTCATACGTTTCAAAGGCTTTTATCTACAATTACATGACATTTATGCAAAGAGTCAGTATTTGCAGTGTTGGCCGTTCTTTTTCAGGACCTCTGCAATTCGACTGGGCATGCTCTCAATCAACTTCTGGGCCAAATCCTGACTGATAGCGACCCATTATTTCATAATCACTTCTTGGAGTTTGTCAGAATTAGTGGGTTTTTGTTTGTCCACCCGCCTCTTGAGGATTGACCACAAGTTCTCAATGGGATTAAGTTCTGGAGAGTTTCCAGGCCATGGACCCAAAATTTCAACGTTCTGGTCCCCGAGCCACTTAGTTATCACTTTTACCTTATGGCACGGTGCTCCATTGTGCTGGAAAATGCATTGTTCTTCACCAAACTGTTGTTGGATTGTTGGAAGAAGTTGCTGTTGGAGGGTGTTTTGGTACCATTCTTTATTCATGGCTGTGTTTTTGGGCAGAATTGTGAGTGAGCCCACTCCCTTGGATGAGAAGCAACCCCACACATGAATGGTCTCAGGATGCTTTACTGTTGGCATGACACAGGACTGATGGTAGCGCTCACCTTTTCTTCTCCTGTCAAGCCTTTTTCCAGATGCCCCAAACAATCGGAAAGGGGCTTCATCGGAGAATATGACTTTGCCCAGTCCTCAGCAGTCCCTTCACGATACTTTCTGCAGAAGATCAATCTGTCCCTGATGTTTTTTTTGGAGAGAAGTGGCTTCTTTGCTGCCCTTCTTGACACCAGGCCATCTTCCAAAAGTCTTCACCTCACTGTGCGTGCAGATGCGCTCACACCTGCCTGCTGCCATTCCTGAGCAAGCTCTGCACTGGTGGCACTCCGATCCCACAGCCGAATCCTCTTTAGGAGATGATCCTGGCACTTGCTGGACTTTCTTGGACGTCCTGAAGGCTTCTTTACAAGATTTTAACCTCTTTGCTTGAAGTTGCTGATGATCATATAAAAATTGTTGATTTAGGTGCAATCTTAGTAGCCACAATATCCTTGCCTGTGAAGCCATTCTTATGCAACGCAATGATGGCTGCACGCGTTTCTTTGCAGGTCACCATGGTTAACAATGGAAGAACAATGATTTCAAGCATCACCCTCCTTTTAACATGTTAAGTCTGCCATTCTAACCCAATCAGCCTGACATAATGATCTTCAGCCTTGTGCTCGTCAACATTCTCACCTGAGTTAACAAGACGATTACTGAAATGATCTCAGCAGGTCCTTTAATGACAGCAATGAAAGGCAGTGGAAAGGTTTTTTTGGGATTAAGTTAATTTTCATGGCAAAGAAGGACTATGCAATTCATCTGATCACTCTTCATAACATTCTGGAGTATATGCAAATTGCTATTATAGAAACTTAAGCAGCAACTTTTCCAATTTCCAATATTTATGTAATTCTCAAAACTTTTGGCCACGACTGTATATTCGTGTGGATTGGGTCATATAAAAACAACTGATTTTTAGAAAAAATAAAAATAATAATAAGCATGAAAGTTCACTCATAACCACACCACTAAACATAACCCTCAGTGGGGC
The DNA here is from genome assembly GCA_037194245.1 of Opsariichthys bidens. Classification (NCBI taxonomy): domain Eukaryota; kingdom Metazoa; phylum Chordata; class Actinopteri; order Cypriniformes; family Xenocyprididae; genus Opsariichthys; species Opsariichthys bidens. Next base: position 28,566,484 of record CM074277.1, read on the forward strand.
GTTGTACAAAGAAAGTACAAACGAAATTGTATGAATTCAAATGAAGTTGCACACAAATTACAACCAGTCATCTAACTATCAGCACAACAGTTCATTCATATACACAAAATGCTATGCACAAAAATTATTATACACAAAAATGCTATTTATGCATGATAAACAGAATATTTGAAAATAAAAAAAAACCAATAGCTCATCACTCATCTTCTCGCAGGTAGTCTCTCGAGTCAGTTGGGCTCCATGTGCAACTAATGTCATGTCAGGGAAAGGGGGCGTGGCTTCCAGTACTGCTCGAGGGGAGGGGCCAAGTTTGAATGTTGTGTTTACAAATAGTAACTGAAAATTTCTGCTTAGTGCATCTTTTAAAGGCATACATCTAGTTAGGACAATGATCATTTATTTTTGATGGTAAACAAGCCCATTCTCATATTATTAGATACATCACGAGGTTGTTTAATTGGGTTATTCTCACTGTTTTTCAGTGTTGTACATTTAAAAATATGTATGTTTTATAATAAAACGGTTAGTTCATGTCCTTGATTCTGATTGGTCAATGGCTGTGTTTTATTCACGATAAAACACTACACAACACCCTTAGCAACCACTCTTAGTAATGTCAACTGTTTGTTCTCAATTGATATTGCTTATTAAAGCTGACTACATTATGTAGAAGAGTATCGCAAGAATGAGATCGAGTGAGTGAGTTTATTACCTGCATTCAGATTTAGAATTTTCCTTCAGGTCAGTCCTATGTTCATAATTATAAATTAAATGTCCACTGCAATATCTTGTCCTTTTAACAGTTAATGGGTTTTCCCGTGACTGACGGCTCTAGTCAAAGCATTTGTCAGGTGCGTCTTGTTCTTCAAGCTTTAACTCATGAGAGCAAACCACCCATACATAACACAGACACAGTTAATACATTTTTAGAGACCCTTACCCTGGTGATTACGAGTGTCTGGATGGCGACCAGGACAGCTGAATGCCTGACACTCACCTCTGCAATGTGTCACCCTTCAACAACTACATAACAATAGTGTTTCGTAAAATCATAAGCAGCAAACAGAAGACTGTCCTTTGAGCCTGTCACATGAAATGACTAGGATATCCTCTGATTTTTCAATTGCATTTCACATCAGAGATTAATATCAAGTAATTTAGATCAGCACATTCATTAAATCCACATGAAAACTGACCATAAAATCTGCCTTAATACACTTGACTTGGCTTTTCTTCTGATTAACACAAAAGTTGATATTGTAAAAAAAAAATTAAGTTTGTTTTGGCCTCAATTCACTTTCAACATTCTTTAAAACTTTAAAACTTTAAAATTCACATTCTTTAAAACTTATTTTGTGTTCATAACAATAACATGAAAAAATGCTGCAATATAAAGTACCAAAGTTGTCCAGAAAGAACAAAAAGGCTTGGCATCAAACAATGTCGCCACATGTAAAAAATGGTTTTATATGAAGGTATGTTCTTAAGATTTGGAAAAATGTCATTTGTCTGCAAGAATCATTAACAGCCCATTTGCAGTGATTTTCTGGGATTTCTGTCTGCCGGCAGTTACTTCACAGGGTTTTACCTTTCACATCATCCCATATGCTGAACATCTGGAGGTTTAAAGTATTTTTGTGAAGCTTTAAATTAAATTCATCTTGTTTGAAATATTCTGCAAGCATTATAAATAAGCTAGAAAGTTCCTTTAGTGCTATGATGTATTTATGCGACTCGTTATTTCACAGGATACACAGACAAAAGCATCTTGTGCAGAAACAAAATTAGTTTTGTGTGCTGATAATGTGCTTGCTAATGCCCTGAATGGATGCTGTATGATAAAGAGAACATTGATTATTCAATATTGCTATATTTTCAACAATGTAATTGCATTTGGCAGACACACAGAGGGTTTGCTTGAGGCTCTATTTAGCCCAAGTCATCAATATTTAACATAGCTTCCATTATTCTCATTTAACAGCCTCTGGTGATTTTTGTGCACAATTAAGTAAAATATGGTTGAAATGTGAATTAAAGAGTCTGATAGAGAGCGAGGAGAACAGACGGGAAAAGAGAGCGCGAAAGAATAGTGTATTAATGACAATTTATATAGAGAGCTAGTTTACTGAGAATATGTGATGACAGTTCTACATAAGAAATGACAAATGGTGTGAAAACGGCAAATTTAATCACTGCTCAAAAGAGGAAACAGCAAACTTAAAGCCCCAAGAGGTTGTTACTAGTTTTTAAGGTTCTGAGAGGAAAAAAAAGTTCTCTACAATATCCTCCCAAAGAAAGCACATAAGAGCACACAGTTACACTCAACATTCAGAGCGGCAGGGCTGGATTTACTCAAAGGTTACGGGTCCCTTGTCAAATGCCAGGAAGAGTTTCCAGAACCACAGGAAAGGGTAACATCTTTACAGGGGGAGGAAGGCATCAAGACACGTCCGAATCCAATGATTGTGTCACATCCCGAGACACCTTCGGCTGAATGATTTTTGAAGCCCGAATAGATTTATGCTTTGCTGGCTATTGTTACATGTTTATCTGTCTGGACTCTGTGTGTTGTCCTTTCCCTTGTCGTTCTATGTTTCTTTGATTTCATTGGTTCCTGATTTGAGTTCATTATTAGTTCAGTCGTGTCAGCTGTGTATGATTAATTATTCTTGTTTGCTCCCTGTGTTTCCTGTATATAAGCCCTCAGTTTCTGTCTCGTCCTTGTCTAGCGTTAACGTTGTGTGAATGTGTGGAATTATTCTCCTGAATTATAAGTAAATGTTCTATATTGCTAAACTTCCTTGTCGTGCACTTCTTCTCTGGACACCGTTCCATAACACTTATAATCTCCTACAATCCTATGGGAACTTGTTTCTGTCACAGAAAAAATTTTAAAAATAATTGCAACTTTTTATCTCACAATTCTGAATTATATAAACTCGTAATTCTAAGAAAAAAGTCGGCCTTTTTTCCCCTCAGAACTGAACTTTATCTCGCAATTGCAAGTTTATTTCTCACAATTTTGAGAAAAGAAGTCAGAATTGCGAGATATCTCACAGTTCTGGCTTTCTCAGGATTGTAGGGTTATATCTTGCAGTTTTAACTTTAAAACACGCAATTGTGTCTTTATAACTCGCATAATTGAGAGTTTACATCATAATTCTAAGAAAATGTCAGAATTGCTAGCTGTAAACTCGCAATTGCGTTAAAAAAGTCGGAATTGAGATTAAAAAAACCTTTTATTCATTAGCGGAAACAGGCTTCCATACAATCCTGTTTGATTCAGTGACAGTTTAACAAAACAAATAATTGAAACAAAAAAATAAAATAAAATGGCATCTAGAAGTTGAAGTTGGTGGTCAGTTAAATGAATGTTTAAATGATAAAATATATAAATGTCTGTGTTTGAACAACATTTTCCACTTTTAATTTCGTTTCTACCAAGAAATTAATACTGTAATAATTACATTTTTGTATAGTTATCACCAAAGCTCAGTCTGTTCATTAAATCATTACGAGGCTTCAGAGGTCTGTCCAAAATCTTTCATTGAGGTACATAAACAATGTCTGTGAAGTCATTGCCTTATAGCCCAGCGAGGGAACAAGTCAGCCGCCTAAAGGCGAGCTCACACTACACAAATTTTGGACAGAATTTGTCGTCGCAGACAGATTTCCAAGGCCTGTGACAAAACCCCTTGATAGGTGGTCATTGATGTTTGTTCAGTCAGCGACGGCAGTCTCGAGCTGTCACAGATACTGCAATATTTTCAAACCCGTTTGATATTATCGCCATGTGATCTTGTAGTGTTTCTGAGATGCAACAAAAAGGTGGAACTAATCTAGCCAATCACAGTGCACATGGTATAAATCTCATTTTCGCTTTAATTTCTCATGCGAATTTATGTCAGAAAACGTTTGTTTGGTTGGGACTGCCTCTTGAACAAGTTTGGGCACCTCATCAGCTTCGAGTTGTGCATATGCACACTGCTACGACAAGACAAGACAACGATGGATGACACAAACACTTATTGAGAGACCTTTTGGCTTTTGGCACACAGTTTGCATTCCTGTACAGATTTCTTGAATCTGATCTTCCACATTCTCATCTGACCTGCATTTCTATTTGTTTGCAATGTAGCTCCTTGTGTTGGGTAAACTATTTAAACTAATTACATCTTCAATACTTCAATTACATTCTAAGCCCTATATCAACCTAGGGTCCAATTCTCACTATTAACTAACAAACTATTCATACGAGTTTTGCCTCAATAAGCTCCTTATTACTGCTTATTAATACTTAGTGAAGTATCAATATCTCATTAATATTCACACTAATGATCAACTAGTTAGTGAGAAACAAATAGTGAGAATTGGACAAAAAACTAAAGTGTGCTGTTCTTATTAACTCACCAAAGTATTTAAAGTGAGAAGGATACATAAAAACATGCATTTTAACATTAGACTTTCAATTTTGATGTTAAATCCCCAATTGTATTATATATAATTGTTCTAAAGTCTATACAGAGTATTTAGTTCAACCACATCAGAGGTAATTAAATTACAGAAAAAAACCTTACTTTACATTTTCAAGTGAAAAGTAATTAAATTACAGTAATTAACACTGGTAGCTCTCAAAATGTATTGCTCAATCTATTACTAAACGGTGGAAATACTTAATGACAATAATCAAGCAAACTCAGACTTATAAATATAGTTTGTATTATGTATTTATACACTATCATTACAAAGTTTGGGGTCTGTATGATTTTTCTAAGTGTTTGCTCACCATTTAATATGGCAAAAACAGTAAGATTGTGAAATATTATTATAATTTTAAATAACTGTTTTCTAATTGAATATATTTAAATATATATAATTAAATTGTAATTTATTCCAGTGATCAAAGCTGTATTTTCAGCATCATTAATCCAGTCTTCAGTGTCACATGATCCTTCACAAATCATTCTGCTCAGATATTATCAGTGCAGCCTTGGTGAGCACAAGAGACTTCTTTTTAACATTTTAAATGATTACAAACTTTTGTCCGGTAGTGTAGAAAAATGTGCAGAATGACAATAGGATGGCAGTAGTATACAGCTTAGAGGAATAAGATTTATTTTTTCCCTTGTATTCTAAAAAAAACATTCCCCTTTGTTCTCCATGGATTTTGTGACTTTAATTCAGTCGTGCCCCTGACAGAGGGCCAAAAAAAAAAAAAAGCCTTCGGCAGTCGATCTGGTAATGAAAACAGGGAACAAGACCTGCAGCCCGACGGCTCTTGTGACCTTTTGAGCTCAGCTCAGACTCCCAGGCGCTCTCGTTTCTAGAGTTCTTCACCTGCTGATTACTCATCACAAAACCTCAAATGACTCAGACACATGCTGATGTGAGACTGTTGAATATACATAACAATCACATTGATCCAGAGAACACCTGTTTACACCTGCATCTCTGATCGGCCAGTGCTTCCGGCCAGGTCACTTTGTCATTGTATGCATGTTGTGACTTTTACTTCACTTAAATTGACAAGACGACGGGGTGTTTTATCCAAGTGATTCAATATAGAGACAAAAATAAGAGATTATCAAGCACACAGCATGCTGTCTAAAGGTTTTTATGTATCCAGCAGAGAAATCTGCGAGGCTGTGGATTATAAGGGTGAACTCAGATGTCCTCTGGGGTTACCGACAGGAGAAGCTTCAAAAACATATTGCACAAGCTTATGGTCTTATAAGAGCAGATGGCTGCAGTGCAAAAGGTAAACCATGGGGCCGTTGATATAGTGTCTATATTGCAAAGGTCCAGGGCTTGTGAGGATAAAGTGTAACTCTGTAAGACCTTTCTGAATTCATCTAGCCTCAGTTGCTCTTTTCCTCACAGCGGCATGTTGCATTTCATGATGGGAATATTGTACCAGTGCATGCAAGGTGTTAAAGTTTTAGGTAAGTTTAGGTTTTCGACCTAGGTTCTGGGTAAATGAAATGCAGTATCAGAGGCACTTCGTGGTGTTTTTTGATTGGGAATGAATGAATAAATCTTTTAAGTAAACAAATCATTCTTGTTCACTTTCATGCACTGACTTCTCTCTTTTTTGAAGTGCCTGACTGCTTTTGGTGGCCTATTCTAGCAAATAGGATCAGGGCTAATTTTAATTGGAAACGTTTATGGAGCTGTTCAGAACAAATCCTAACCTGAATGTTTGAGGAATATCAATATGACACTGCCTTGCAAACACTATAAAGAAGTTGACAGGATGCTCTGATAGTGTCGTTCTCTTTTAACTCTTTTAACTTTTGTTTGTGAAGATTATCGTGATGGATGATACGTGTGAGAATCATAAACTTTTGTTGGTCACAATAATCCTAACATTTATTGGGTTGCTGCCTTTAGCGGCAGAGAATGTGCAAAGAATCTATTGTAAAAGAAAAGTTAAAGGTGAAAAATGATTATTTCTAACAAATTATAACAAACAGGTTATCCTGCCTCAAACTCACACTATTGTTTGACCTCAAACAAGCAAAGAAATGTTTTTATAGAGAGAGTCAGTGTTTATGCTTTTGGAATGGAAGATTTGCAGTTTATTGAGATACAGAATTTTAACATTAAAAATGACAAACTTCAGCTTTAAATTTCACAGAGATCAGCAATACACAATGTGGTAAGAGTATCACAGAACTGAAGCGATATCGAATCATCCTAATCACTCGAGGAATGTGCCAGGAAGAGCGGATTTCAGGAAACCAAATGCACAATGATAGTCACGGGAGGGATGTGTGCACATGCTTTCTAGTTTTTACTGGGTAGACTATCAGATAAAAGAGATTAAATTTTACAGGGTACAGGTACAGTGTTTCACCTCCGCCAGAATTTTAATTGAACAGCATTTCAAAATTAAACAGTGGATTCTAAAACAAAGTGGCCAGGAAAAACCCAAACAAATAAGCTCCAGTGTTGGGGATTACGTATTATAATTATAATCAGATTACTTTTTTCAAGTAACTAGTAAAGTAATGCATTACTTTTAAATTTAGTACAAAATATCTGAGTTACTTTTTCAAAAAAGTAATGCAAGTTACTCTATTTTCACATTCACTGACGTAACGGGGACTTCTCCTGTCCCCATGTTGAGAGAAATCGGGAGTGTGTTGCGTACATTGTGTGAACATCAGTGTTGAGGGTTATGCAAATACAAGTAACTTGAGTTATATAATCAGATTACTTCTTAAGTAACTAGTAAATGTTTTCAATTACTTTTTCATTTTTTCAATTATAATTACTCATTACTTTTTCAATTTACAACAAAATATCTAAGATACTTTTTCAAATAAGTAACGCAAGTTTCAAATTTATTGACTGACAGCTCTCCTGTTTCCATGTTGAGAGATATAAAGTTCAGAAGAGTTGTGTGCGCCGAGTAAACATGATGGTTATTGTAGTTCTAGACTAAATGTGAACATCAAATTACTCATCTCACTCACAAAAACATTCAATATTCCTCAAAATGAATAAAAACAGAGAAATGCAATATCAGAATTTGTATGCAAACCTGTAATAAATAACTATATTAAATTACACAATTATACTTTATGTATTTAATCTCACTTTATTAACCAAGGTCTTTGCTGCTGACCTTCAATGATCTAATTCAACCATACTAATATGCAAAAACTACTTTTATTTTAGAGATAAGTGTGTTGAACTTCCTTCTTCTTATCCTAATCCAGAATGGCAGCACAGCTGAAAGGTTTGTTTGAGCAATTCCCTCTACTGTACAGGCATAAATATGCATTTCCCTCAGCCTGAGGCTTATTCATTCCACTTTTGGTGTGAAAGGGCCTTAACATCTGCCAAAAATAGAACTTTTTGTTGTTATAAATACAAACAAACAAACAGCCTGGCCGAGTGAGAAAAAGTAACACAAAGTTATGCAAGGCATTACTTTTAAAAGTAACTCTCCCCAGCACTGATAAGCTCACAAGAACAGCGGTTCTCGATCAGGGGCCCCAGGCCCAACAAACTTACATTTATTTAAAATAATTATAATACAGTATTCAAACTGCAAACTGAATTACAATAATAAATAAGCTTTACAATTTATGTGATCATCCACATACTGCAGAGGGTCAGTTCACACCTGGTCAACATGGCAGTGCTGTGAGAATAATGTTCTTTGATTTCTCCAGTGCCTTCAACAACGTTCAGCCGACATTACTGGGAAGAAAGCTAGAAGTAATGCAGGTTGATACCTCTTGCGTCACTTGTGCTGTCACTGGCTGTTAAGTTTGGATGCAGTTTTGCTTGTATTATTTTAAATAAAAATGATATATTACGTTAGGGATCTGAACCTGGGTCCCTGCATTCAGCAGAGGCATTGTCCAGAAACCGTCCGAAATCGCACACTGTCCAGTAGGTAAGTAGTAGTTTATCCGGGTACTTTTTGATTAAGAATACTATGAATTTAGACATCTTTTTTTTTCTTCTACTAGTATGGAAGTAGGCATGTTCAGATACAGCACTAGAGTATTTCATGTACACATTTATGCAGTATGTGAATTCCCTGGGAAACAAACTGTTCCCATTAATAGTGCCTTGCTCTTGTTTATTTCTTCTGTCTGTATGTAGAGAGTGAAACATCACTAATCTCACTGTTAGTGAACAGCAAAGGTCCCGAGCTGCCAGCAGCCTGTGTCTATGTCAGATGACACATCATTTTTTTAAACAGTGCTTGTTTTAAACAAAATACCATAGTAATCCCATGTTCCAGTGTCTGAAGATACTGGTCTTCATCAAACACAGAGTGACTTGCCCGGAGTGTGACTGTGAGTATGAACAAAATCCCTTTAAGGAAAGTCATTTCCCAGCAGCTATTTTCCATCTAGGCTATAGACAGCTCTTGAATTGAAATGAGTAAAATCTCCAAAATTGTTTAAAAAGATTGTTAAAAAAAAAAATACAATATGGTAGAAAGAGTTAAATTTGTCTAATTGTTATAAAAATGATGTGACCATGCAAAACAAAAGGCCTAATTTTCATTATGCAAAGTACATAAAAGTTTTCATCTTGGTGAAACCTGTTTAAATGAGATTCACCCATATGGCTTTATTATTAGTACATTGACATCACAAATTAATATCATGCAGTTAATAAAAGGGTTGGAAATGATCAGTGAATAAAGCTCTATCTATTATATTTGCAGTATGCTATACACTGGATGTCAGGAACAAGAAATAGCTTTTTACTATCTAGCTTTTACACTCCATATACATTATTAATGGATTAATGTCAGACCAAGTGCAAGGGTTCAATACATCAAGTTGAGGGCAGGCATAAGGATCTGCTGGAATGACAAGGACCCAAAGAAGTCACACGGACCGTCCATCAGCAGAACAAGAAACAGAAAAATGGGATGTTGACTATCGGTTAAAGAGCTGGGCTGGCATGTTTGAAGCCAACTGGAGAAACAGAGCCACACTCACACTCACAGAAAGAGAGAGAGAAAGAGAAAAAGAGAGAAAAATAACACTTGCAGAAGGTTTTAGGTGAAGCGCATCTTATTTTCCAATAAGCTAGATTTTTTTTATTTCTCCTCAAAAAGTCTCAAGAACCTCAAATCTCTATGATATTATGTAATGTGATACTATGCTTTGGGGAAAAGAAGTGTCTAATTTTACTGAATGTGCAGTGTACTTTAAATTTTTTATTTAAAAAAAACTGCACATGCAGATTATATAATATTAATGACTCATGTATTTAAAAGAGTACACTTTCATGACTATGTTTCTTTGTGTTTTAAAAAGTGCACTTTTTTAATAATGTCAAATTAAAAGTATTTCTTTAAAGTTCATTTTAAATCAGTGTTTCAATAATATTTTGTCATGCTTTAAAGTGCACTCTGATGTTTTGACTAACATAAACACATATAAAGTACTTGATTATGTTTTAACTGTAGTGTGTTACTCTGTATTACATTTAAAGTTCATCCATTTTCAATGTACTAAATTGCAACTTCATAATTATTAATGTGTAAGTACAAATTTCATGTATTTAAATATATCATACTTTCCAATTGTCAATAGTAATGACATTAAAAATATAATTCATTTGACCATAAATACATTTTTACTGTAAATATAAGTAATTATCAAATTACATCTAAATATGTACTTAACTCTTACTTAAGTAGTTCAAAAAAGCTCTTAAAGTTCAGCAGCTAGTTGCATTTAATATAAATTCTAACTATAATATATTGATAAAGTGTACTTCTTTTTTTACAAAGCTTTATCACTAAAAGTTTGTAACCTAAAAATAAAAACAAATATTCAAAAATATTCAAATAAACTCAAAACTAAATGGTTTTATTCAAATCAAAACCTCACTGAACCAACCTATTTATGTTCATTTAAAGTAACAATTGACCCTTCGCTGACAGTTTGATTGACATGCGATCTAACCAATAAGAGCCCCGAATCTGCCATTTTTGAAAAATTGTGTGTACTCACTTCTTTCCGTGCTTGAAACAACATCTCTGATGTCCATGCACGTTTATTTGATGCTATAAATGAACTATTATGAAGAGATGATCGGTTCACGAGCGCTTGAAGGAGCTACAGCAATCTGTCATGACACATTAAAGAGCCACTATACGGTATTTATTGTTTTAACGTCTTTCAGAAATTACGATATATTAAATATCAAACTGTTTAATACATTGTCTTTGTCCTCTTTACAGTGTTCTATTTTTCACTTCGTGAGAACATGATGTGTGGCGTGAGAGCGCATGGCTTGTCTGACATAGCAACAGTAACTAAAGGGGGCGGGTCTTTGCAAAGGATCAATTGAAGGTTTCTTTTTTACAGTACAGTCTCTCCTTCAATGTAAGTCTATGTTTTGTCCACCAGATCATAACTGTAATAGCACACCTTCAATCAACAACCTTTTACAGGGAAGGATAGGCTAAAGGTTCTGTATATGCACTCCTTGTGATCCAGAAGTCTTCGTAAATCACCCTGCAATGTGACAAGAGGAGTTTTCGGGACTTTAAACTCACTGACATGCCCAGTGCTCCTGTAGCAGAAAATCCCATATGGATCTCTCACTACCACTTCTGTGGAATAATCCAATACTTTCTCTGATTTTTTGTAGCATTTTGTCTTTTCTTTGTAAGTGGTTTCTCCTCTCCTGTCTTTCTCATTTTGTGTTTCCCTGAATCACACTTCCACTTTATTAGAGACATGCTCCCATATGCCCTGCCAGATGCTCTCACACACACTTATGTAAACCACATCAAATTGCCTGGGGGCTCTTGAACTTCCATTCTTATTTTGGGCAGTGAGGAAGGTCTCGTTTGTTCCCAAATGTTTCGGAGAGAAGCATAGTTTAGGGTGACACTGCGGCATGTCTCTCCAATGAAGTTTTCAGAAGCTGGCATGCAAGCGCCTCAGAACATAAATAATGGATTTATCAAGTTAAGCATCCAGCCATCCAGCTGTACATACCAAGCAGCGTTATCTTCCCAGTAACCGTATAATTTATCTCCCCTCAGCACAAACTAGTGCTAAAAGCAATTCTGAATGGAATTTTCCTTTAATAAAGATATAGAGGACTATGGCAGAGCAACTCTTTCCTCCTTAACCTAATGATTCTTCAGGGGGTTGTGACCAAAAAATGGAGGTATTTTCTGAGAGGGTCACGGAAAGCAAGGGAAAACAATCCTAATTCAAATTCAAATAACAAGACACATCTTAGGATATAATCATCACACATCTTATCTGCTGTATTTTACTGGGACTATACAGCGTCAATCCACCACTGAATTCAACCTGTATTTCTCAGTCATTGCACCAAAATCTGTTTGCACCTTGAAAGTCCCCTAAGCTTGAAGGACATTGAAGAATTCAAGAAATGATGATAAGATCTGAAAGAAAAAGGGTGACAAGTCAGATCAGGTTAGATTCTTACCCGCTTAGCTTCCAATGATTGTTTATTTACTGTAAATCTCTCACTTGGTTATACAATGAAGCTTGAAATGTGTTCCTACGGCTCACTTGTAAGGCATGATGATACCAAAAATCAAAGTTCAACTCAAAAAGTTAAAAAGTTTGGGGTCTCTTATGCTCACCAAGGCTGCATTTATTTGAGCAAAAATTCAGTAAAAACTGTAATACTGTGAAATATTACTACCATTTAAAATAACTTTTTTCTGTTGTGATATATCGTAAAATGTAATTTATTCCATTAATGATGGCAAAGCTGAATTTTTTTAATCTAAGTATTTTTTGAAATGAACAATTTTATCCTCTTAGCATCGCATTGCTTGTGAGAATAGCTTCAGCTTCTCAAAGGCAACTGCGATTACATTTCACGGCAACAAGATAGATGGCACAACTCATGCCAAGGTGAGCCGATCATCCTTCACACAGATGGTTGAGCACATTTCCGCTAGGGGCGACAGTCCAAAGATGGCCAGTCTGACATGCAGTGAAAAGGGCGTGAACTAGTGTGAACGACAATGAAAGGCATTTGCATTCATTCATGCTAATTAGCCTTGATGTATTCCAGAGCAAGTCTGGAGAAATATGACAGAGCTAGACACACAGAGTAAGAGTAGGCAGAAAGGACAGGTGAATGCAATCAACCATAACAAAGTTCTTTTTTTCAGGAATCTCAGAAAAGTGCGGTAAACAGAACAAAGGTATGGGAAATGCTGCCCTTATTTTGAGAAAACAAGGCTGTTTGAAATGGTAATTTTCAACATCGGCTCATTGGAAAAATGTGCCTTTACCAATATTTTTGCAAAACTCCAAAATACACTCATACACATATCAGCCAAGTTATAAGGTACACCTTGCTAGTACTGGGTTGGACCCCCTTTTGCATTTACATTTTACATTTAAATTTATTCATTTGGCAGACGCTTTTATCCAAAGCGACTTACAAGGGGAGCAATTAGGGGTTAGGTGCCTTGCTCAAAGACATCTTAGTCATGGTATCGAAGGTGGAGCGAGTGCTGCTCATTCACAATCCCCACCTTCAATTCCTGCCGGCATGGGAATCGAACCAGCAACCTTCAGGTTACAAGCCCAACTCCCTCACCATTAGGCCATAACTACCCACACCTTCAGAACTGCCTAAATTCCCAGTTGCTGTACATTTGTCCACTGTACATCCATGATACTCCAATTCCACCACATCCCAAAGGTGCTCTGTTGGATCTGTGGAGACCCTTTGAGTATAGTGAACTAGTGAAACCAGTTTGAGATTATTTGAGTTTTGTGACATGGCATGTTATCCTGCTGTAGTAAGATCAGAAGAAGTAGCCATCAGAAGACGGTACACTGTGGCCATTTAGGGATGGACAAGGACAGCAAGAAAAGGCTGTGGTGTTTAAACAATGCTCAACTGGCACTAAAGGGCCTAAAGTGTGCCAAGAATAACTCTCCAACACCATTACACCACCGGCCTGAACAGTTCATGGATCCATGCTTTCATGTTGTTTATGCCAAATTCTGACCCTACCATCTGAATGTGGCAGCAGAAATTGAGACTCATCAGAACTAGGGAACTTTTTTCCAATTTTCTGTTGTCCAATTTTGGTGATTGACAGTAGCTTCAGTTTTCTGTTCTTCGCTGACTGAAGTGGCTTGTGCTCATGAAGCCTATCTGCTTCAAGCTCTTCTGTAGACCTCGGATGTACAAGTGGTTATATATGAGTTACTGTTGCCCTGCTATCAGCTAAAACCAGTCGGGCCATTCTCTGACCTCTGACATCAACAAGGCAGTTTTGCCTACTGAGGAACTATATATAAAGACCTCCTCTCATGCTTATTGGGTAGATCATTTCAATGTCTTCCTCTCAAACTTTGTTAATAAAACATAATTTCTCTGTAAACCCTAAAAATGGTTGCCTGGGAAAATCCAAGTAGATCAGCAGATTCTGAAATACTCAGACCAGCCCGTCTGGCACCAACAACCATGTCAAATTCAAAGTCAATTAAATCATGTTTCTTCCATGCTCAGTTTGAACTTCAGCAAAATCATCTTGAGGTGCCCAATCCTGTTCTTGGACGTCTACCTACCTACTGAGTACAGATCCAACACAACTGTCGAGTGCTCCTGAAGATATTAATTAGCTGGTTGAGTGTTTGTGTCACACTGGCTCATCAGGCCCACTCATGTTCAGCGGCATATTTTCAGTTGTAGGCAAATACACCGGAAACTGCAGTCCTCTTGGCAAAGAACGCATTAGAGCCTATCACTCCAGCCAAGCCTCCATCCATCCATCCATCTTCCACCGCTTATCCGGGGCCGGGTCGCGGGGGCAGCAGTCTGAGCAGAGACTCCCAGACTTCCCTCTCCCCAGACACTTCCTCCAGCTCTTCCGGGGGGACACCGAGGCGTTCCCAGGCCAGCCGAGAGACATAGTCTCTCCAGCATGTCCTAGGTCTTCCCCGGGGCCTTCTCCCGGTGGGACATGCCCGGAACACCTCCCTAGGGAGGCGTCCAGGAGGCATCCGAAACAGATGCCCGAGCCACCTCAGCTGACTCCAAGCCAAGCCTAAGAAGGAATTTTACAGCCCTTTCTTCATCACACCAAAGAAAGGCATGGGTAATGGCCAATCTTAGAGCTGTAAGTTTTGAACCTGGCCCAGCACAGGCTCCTGTTTAACATGTTGATGCAGAGGAGCATTTTGACAAGAATTCAGGATTGATTTGCAGCAATAGACGTAAAGGACGCATACTTCCATGTCTCGACTTTATCTCGATACAGATCGTTTCTTTGGTTTCCTTTCAGGGGTCCCCTATATAATAAGTGTCCAGGGATTTTGTTGTCACTAAAATAGGCGTCAAAGTCAGCCTGGGGAATTGTATGCCATGGGCATCCAGCCTCTGGTTCCTGGACAGGACCTCGACTACATTGGTATATCAATTGCCTTGAGTTGCTAGTGGTACTGCTGTCCCTGTGGAGGTTTTGATCATTGATCCAGGGCAAGCATTGGTCCGGAAGGACAACATGGCCGCCCGACTAACGTCTCGGTTACTATTGTAACTTCCGTTCCATGATGGAGGGATATAAAATAAGATATTTTGAAGAATGATGGTAACCAGATTACCATGTACTTCCCTTGTATGACATTGACTTCCACTGAAACATTTTCAATGTATCTTCTTTTGTGTTCCACAGAAGAAAGTGTGATATTCAGCTATGTACTTATGTTATCCTAAATGTTTCCAAGAATTTGTCAATTCAGAGAAATTCACAATTTTAAATAGTGCTCGTCCCTCCCTTGTCACTTGTCCTTTGCAAATCTGCGTTATCCCTGGTTTCCACTTGTACTGCATAGTAACCATGGCAACTGACGTGGACAGCTGCATCTAGCAGCACGCTGTTGTTGTTTCATTCAAACATGGAAAGCAAACTTTGGGACAAAAATGAGAAATAAAACGAGGATCAATTTCGGCGTGGCGTTTCTGAGATGGCGAGAGCTTTGCGACAAACTTTGACTTGACAGAGACACACTTGCACGTTATTAGACAAGGTGAGCAAATGTAGACTACATAAGACTAATCAATGTCATACAGACAACAAACTAATACACAGAATAACATTACAACTTTCAACACACTCAAATACAGTTTAGTATGATAGTGAAACGTTAGACCAAGTGAAAAAGCGCTGTGTTACCTCACAGTTTTAATTTGTCAAATAAACTGACCTGTAAGAGTAGTATTTCAGCACTTGTGAGTAGTTCAGTAGAATGAAATGTCCTTGTTTCTTTATATCCCCAGGACTCACGTGTGGCACTGATATCTGTCTCTCATTAGCAATCATGTCCGCCATTCTCGGCCACATTCAGCTTCATACCACAGTCATGTTAAAAACATGCATTCACTCATCCATAAACATTATTTCCCCGTAAATATTATTAGATCCATCGGCATGACGAAAAGTTCCGTGATTCCCTATTCACTGCGTCATCAATCTATCCCTTTGTTATTGGACAGTGCCTTTAAAACATCACACTCATATTTTTTCAGGACAAACTGAGTATCATTAGAAAGATTAAAGACTCCAGCTTCAATATTTATGATAGGCTGCAGTGATATAAATTTTTTAATTTACGTCAGAAGTGCAAAATAATCGTTTTATGATTTTTTGATAACACTTTACAATAAGGTTGATTAGTTAAACATTAGTTAATGTACTAACATGAACTAATCATGAGCAATACATTTGTTACTATATTTACTAATCTTAATGTTAACATTAGTTAATAATAAGTACAGTTGTTCATTGTTTGATAATGTTAGTTCACAGTGCATTAACTAATGTTAACAAGATTTTAATAATGTATTAGTAAATGCTGAAATTAACATTAACAAAAAATAATAAATGCTATATAAGTGCAGTTCATTATTAGTTCATGTTAACTAATGAACCTTATTGTAAAGTGTTACCGATTTTTTTAAATATTTTGAATAGAATATCAACACTTGTTTTCACTGAACAGCATCCCTTTAGGCTCTTAGTCCAAACGTGCTCATATTTGGAGGAATAACTTTTTTTCCCTAAGCCACCACCCAAGCCATCCGATTTAAGATCCAGGTCACAGCAGCACATCATCATGGTTGTTGTCTCCAGTGATGTGTGTGTCAGGACAGGGTTCTGCTCTACTGTGTGCTACAGTTTTTGCTACAGTTTTTGCTCTGAGCAAAACTCTGCCTTATTCATGTGTGATATTTATTCTTTTCATTTTAGTTCACAAAACCTGAAGCTTTAAAACCCTTATGCAATAAACTAACATTTTGTTTGGCATCTTATGGTTAATTTTAAAAACTTAACCTATTTCAGTGCATTTGGAGACACTGCATGTCTAAGAAAAACTTACTCCTGAATGAAAGCTTAAATCTTTTTTGATGGGATTAAAATTTTCATTCAATAAATTTGCACCTAGTTGGATCATCCTAATTTTTATTCCACCAGAGTAATTCAACAAAAAATGATAACTTTACCAACCTGTCTCATTCTCATCATGATGTTTAATACAGATGCCCCAGATTTGTTTGCTCTGTGCAGATATGTGCACCAAGGATACCAAGGATTGATTATCTCCCAAATGTTGGTGTTATACTGTTTTATACTTTTATAAATGCTTAAGTAAAGCTTTTGTCCTACTGAGGTTTATTTTACATTAGATAACTTTTAAAGGGGACATGGCATGAGAAATATTTTCCTTGATCTTCGAAATACATATAAGAGATCTTTGTACCATTAAAATATCTGCTAATTGCATGTCCTAAAGGCACAATATGTAAGATTCTTAGATTAAAATATCCAAAACCCACTAGAACAATGTTATATATTTTGTTGACTTGTGTACATTATCCCAAATGTTTCCAAAAATGTTTAAATCCAGAGAAATAAAATAATTTTAACCAGGACACAGACTGTGTCCATGCATTGCTCAATGACATCATATCCGCGAGAATGTTTTCTTTACTTTACTTTATTTAATAGGCATATCAATCATAATATCACAGAGTACAATATCAAATCAAATTTTAAAAGAAAAAAAAAAGATTCCAAATTAATGATCACGATTGATTTTTTTTAAGCCATATTTAAGTGTAGTTTTAACAGAACTAAATGATGTACCTTTGCTAATATGAACAGGCACGTAATTCCATCTTTCTGCTGCTCTAAATGAAAACGCTGACTGTCCAAAGGCAGTTTTCCTAAATTTAACTAAACAGTCGCCTCTAACAGATGCTCTGGTTTTCCTAGAATTGTCCTTACGGAAAGTCACACATTGTTTAAGAAGTGCTGGCGCAACATCATTAATTCATTTATACATCAAACACAAAAAATAAAAAACGGTATCATTTTTGATAATAATTCAATGATGACAAATCCTTGTTTTTTTGTCTAAAATATCCACAGCTTGTTTATGAAGAGTATACAATGGTTTTAAAGTTGTTACACATGTTTGAGACCAGCTTGTAGCACAGTAAGATAAATGAGAAAGAATCATTGTGCGCGTTAATAATTTAGCAGCAGCCAGAGTTAACTGATGCCTAACTTTCCTAAAAATCATTAAGCTTGCTCTAACACCTCTAGAAACATTGTTTAAAAGTTTCTTAAAATTTTAATTTGAATCTACAATCGTACCCAAATATATAAAATGCTCAACAATATTTATTGCTTCTCCTTTAATTAAGATATCTGGTTGATGCTCATCAGTTCTTTTAATAGAAAAGTATAAAAAGTTTGCATACATTAAGAGAAAGACGAGATTGAGTTAACCAATCTGAGACTTTGTTCAGTGCACCAGTAAGTTTGATAGCAGCTTGTTCTTTTGTTTTAGCAAAGGTATAGATAACTGTATCATCTGAAACTGTACATCTGGACATACCATAGGTAGATCATTGATATATAAACTAAATAAAATTGGTCTAAGAATCGATCCCTGTGGGACTCCAATAGTGCAGTCAAGAAAGGATGAGCATGTACTATTAATTCTTGTACTTTGTTTTCTTTCATTTAGACACGATTCCATCCATCGGAAGGAATTCCATGTTATTGTATTAATAGAAAAATTTAACTTAGACAAATTTGATAAAAGTACATTATCAGCACCAACAACACCACATCTGTAAAGACTGGATTTAATTTGTTCAACAAAGTAACAGTTTGCTATCTCTGTAGAATGATGTAATCCTAAATCCAAATGGCACAGTGGAAAATAGCCCAGATTTAATTACTCTATTAATTCATTACAAACTACCTCATCAATTACTTTGGAAATGACTGGAACAATACTTGTAGGTCTATAATTGGCTACATTAGAAGGATCACCAGTCTTAAATATAGGTGCTATTACTATTGACTTCCAAGCATCTGGAAAATAACATTATTTTATTGATAAGTTGACCAAATGAGTAATGGGTGGGTGTGCTAAGAACAAATATAGAATCACAATCAAAAACATATTTAGCTCTAGAGCTCTTAAGCTGACCCAATTGTTTTTATTATATTAGACTCAGGATACTTCAGATTTACCACGAGTACCATGTTTTACCATGCCTAACACGATCTAGCTCACCGCAGTGTGCAACAAGTGTCTCATAGCAGCCGCCGATCAAACGCAGAGTAGCATTATAACAACTTTCAACAAACAAATGTATCTAATATGATAAAACAGCGCTGCTTTACCCCACATTCCACAGAAGTGGAAGCGGCGACTGTGGCATAATAAAAGTTCCTCTCGAGACGTGTCCCACTCGTTTCTCATTAGCAATCACTGCAGAGGCCTTAAGTGTAATGGAGATTTTTTTGGTGAAAGATGAAAGAAGCAACCAACTGTATTGGATCTAACAGCAACTGTATTGAAAACCATAATGCTATATCTATAAATGATGGTTTTCCGCATAGTGTAAAATAACTTTATTAACATTGTAAGTGAACCTCAAGGAACATACAATAACAGTAAAAGTCTTATCATGACCTCAAATACAATTACTGATTTGACAATGAGAATGAATGGAGGGTCTTGTCCTTCCCTCTTGTCACATTTCAAACACATTTGGTGTAGGTGTGCAACTCAATGAAACTAGTAAAGCAGAGGGTAGAGGAAGTCTCTTTACATAAAGAGTGTGTTTGAGTCCAGTAGATCAGGGTTCAGCCATCAGCACGTAGGGCATAGATCAAGGTCAGCTCTTCCTGTTTGTTTACACAATAACACAGAACACGCTAAACACACGGACATCAGGAGCCCACTCCGATGACGCAAGTCACCATGATGTTTTTCAGCCTCTTGCTGAGTGCCACTCATGGAAGTCCAATTTAACTGAATAAATGCCATGCGCGCTGACAGAAACACTTCAGTCTGTGCAAGAGCTCCGGTGCATTGACAGGTTTTCACACAATTAAACGCACATGTAATTAATTGGAGCCAAAGATGATGACTGTTATTCATCAAGCTGTTCATGAATAATGGGTTCAATTATTCAAAAAAAACAAAAAAAAAAAACAAAAAAAAAACAATGGCATACAATTTATCAAGTATTTTGGCATTTTGGAAAAGTGCCATAGTGCAGAGTACTTGCACTCACTACAATACCATGGCTCCAACATGTTCAGTTAATGTTTTACGCAAATGTTTGAAAAAAAAATGTTTGTTTAAAAAAATTGCAGGAGGAAGTCATGCTTAAAGTAACAGTTTTCCCAAAAATTAAACAATACGGGTCATACGGGTCATATCTAATACCTTTTATGATACAATAATGTTTTTTGTCTTTTTTTTGTCCTTTTTGGAGCTTCACAGCCTGTGTTACTATGAACTGTTGTTTTATGGAAAAACCTGCATGAAGCTTCATAAAAACATCTTCCACAGACAAGGCTTAAAGGGTTAGTTCACCCCAAATAAAAATTCTGTCATTAATTACTCACCCTCATGTCGTTCTACACCTTTGTTTATCCTCGAAAGACAAATTGAGATATTTTTTTATAAAATCCGATGGCTAGTTAATTAACACTTTCAAACGCCCAGAAAGCTACTAAAAACATTTTTGAAACAGTTCATGTGAGTACAGTGGTTTAACCTTAATATTATAAAGCAACGAGAATACTTTTAATGCGCCACAAACACAAAATAATGACTTTATTCAAAAACATCTAGCGATGGGCGATTTCAAAACACTGCTTCGTGAAGCTTTGATGCTTTACAAATCTTTTGTTTCGAATCAGTGGTTCAGAACGGGAATCAAACTGCCAAAGTCACATGAACCATTGAAATTTTGAAACGTTTTGAAACACGTTACTGAAATCACGTGACTCTGGCAGTTTGATTCACGCTCCGAACCACTGATTCAAAACAAAAGATTCGTAAAGCTGCAGTGTTTTGAAACATAGATATTGTTGGATAAAGTTGTTATTTTGTTTTTTGTTTTTTTGCATACAAAAAGTATTCGCTTTATAACATTAAGGTTGAACCACTGTACTCACATGAACTGTTTTAAATATGTTTTTAGTATCTTTCTGGGCATCTGAAAGTGTAAATTATCTTGCTGTCAATAGAGCCTCACTGAGCCATCGGATTTCATCAAAAATATCTTAATTTGTGTTCTGAAGATGAAAGAAGGTCTTACGGGTGTAGAACGACATGAGGGTGAGGAATAAATTACAGGCATTTCATTTTTGGGTGAACTAACCCTTTAAACTAGTCCTAGTCTAAAATGCACGTCTGAGCAGTTTTAACTGAAAGCAACTTAAAATATGTCAGTGCCATTGTTTTGGCTCAAGAATATATAAAAGCTACTCAAAAATCCTAACTGAACTAAGGTATAATCCAGGCTTAGGCTAAGCCCTGTCTGTGAAACCAAGCCATAGTGTTCCACAGAAACAATGGTCCCACTTTATATTAAGTGTCTTGTCTACTATAAATTAATCATATTTTACGACGCACTTATTGTGTACATACATGATTTTACATTGTCCTTGTATTTAAAAAATACCTGCAATGTAATTACAGCTGTAATAAATTACATTCATAATTACACTGTTGACCCTTCACTTACACCTTATCCCACCCTTAGATGTACCCATTCCACCAAACCTGTCCTAAACTTTCCCGTATTCCAACACAACATCAACACAATAAGCACAAGTTAAAAACATCTAAACGTAAAGTGTGACCTACAAAAAAAAAGCATACATGTTTGGAATCACTGAGTCTTTCAGTCTCTCTCAGACCAAATCATTATAGCAGATGTAACATTTGGTTCAGTCACCCCTTAAAGGCAAGATATTCTAATACAACAACACTTGCCCTTTAACAGAGACTTTCATAAGTACAATTTTTTTCTAATAATAATGATTAAAAAATGTCAGTTACTGTAGCATTTTCAATATGATCTCAAGTCTATTATGGTACATAGACACTAAAATATACAACATTTTGCCTTATTGACAGCATTTTGTATATGTCAATATAAAATATAAATATGATATTTATATAAAATGATATAAATATCATTGTAAACTTTACAATGAACAATTGCTTACTTGATTGATTATAAATATAAATTAATCAACCAATTAAATAGTTATAGAGATTAAAAAAAAAGGAATATGGTGAAAACTTTTCTGAGATTTTATGATTTTCCTGTTTACGGAGGCGTGGTAAATATGGCTGGCGAGTGAATTGACTTTCTTTGAAACAGACTTTGGTGCCAGTGGCTCTTTATGCACAAACCACGTCAGGAAAAGCTAAGGTCATGAATATTAATTAGGTTACATAATGTTTACACTGACTGCAGACTTTAGAACGTGAGTGTGCTTGCCAGAGTGGGATTACGCTGTACTACTTACACATCTGCTCAGCATTCTTTTTAGTTTTATTAGACAATTGTATCACAAATCTTGCAAAACGCCAGAGTTGATAGATAAAACTTCTGTGCAAGTGTAATATCACGCTTGCAATGGTGATGTTGTTCTGGATGTCATCATGGTTGAGATTACCTGCAGCCAAATCACTGTCATACTGAAATTCAACACAACATAATGACTGCGAATGTGATATTGCTGGCAAAACTGATACACTGACGGAGTTTGTTTTGTACTAAAGGACTAGAAAGTTTCACTCTTTGGTTACATCAGCGATTTGCCTTGGTTGTAACATAAGGCATGAGTTTATTGATGCAACAACAACAATCTCTTTGCAAATTAAATGTGTTGGAAAACGTTGATGATGACAGATGTTATGTGTTCTGAGGACAGATGAGAGAGTAGAGCCTACAATATGTGATGCTGACTGTCATTTTCTCTTTGAGTTTCCAGTAAATAGAGAACATAACTTTATCTCGGTGAGAAGCCAGAGGTAAAACCTTATGTTTAATGTTTTTAATGACATTTGATGACTTTTTAGTACAACATTAATTAGATTTATAAAGTTGCGGTCCACCCTCATATATCTTTTATTTTATTTAAGTCAAAATTGCAGCGGTATGTCAGTGGATCAAGAGCAGGGACCAAATTTGTTTGCACGTTGTTTAGTGATTTCACTGAAATGTATAGCGAGCCGCTACCATCCACTAAATACGGGAGTTAACGGCACTATTTCGGGAGTAGATGATTACCATGGAATGGTTAATTTACCTTATGGATAAAATTAATACGCAGTAAATTTTCACTGAGACAGGAGGCTGCAGCAAGAAAGAGAGCAGGATAAGTCATGTTCACGAAAGTTGCAATCCATTTTATCTAGTGTTTTTCGTAGGTGCTCGACCATTTCCGTGGGTGGTGCTGACCATACAGGGATCGGCGCGTGTTCGTTGGAAATATATGCCATCAGGATGGACGATTACATTCTTTAAATCATCAATTTGGACAGCTTTGAGCAGCTCTTGAGGGTCTTATCCAGTATGTGAGATGAAATCCTTGCTGGTGTGGCAGTTTACCGACTATGATGAGGCCTGCACTTATTCCTTTGCACTGTCCACTCAGTTGTCATCAGCGGGAAAGCCATTGCATCGGTTGGTTATTTTCACAGCTTGAACATGACGGCTGCACAAATAGATTTTTAAATGCCACTCACAGTTTTTATTATATTTCTTACTGTGGTATTATAATTTCAGGGGTGAAAAAATAATAATTATACAGACATAACTGAAAAGCGGTACACTACTTACGGGACAAATCTCGGGTCTTTTTGTATATCCAGGCCTCAGCTACAACAGTGTTTAAGGGTGAAAGTAGACATTTGCGGGCAGCCAATGAAGACCACAGGCTGGCATTAAGTACATGTGTTGCAAACCTACGTAGGTTTATGCAGAAAATAAGACTTTAATTATTGATGATTGATTTCAGGCAGTTCAGAATCACTTTCTTTTGGGAGAAATAATTACATTTATCTTGCAAACTTTGAAACTTTGCAGACATTTTCCATTCATATACATCTATATTACATACTACATAAAGGGTAATATCCATAAAAGTGGCACTTCAAACTCCATCACATACATAATGAGCCTCCATCTTAATGTAAAATTCTCAAAAGAATTAGATTTTCCATACATGCATTTGCCACATGGAGTTCTGGAAAAATCCTTACTTCGCCAATAGAGGCAGTATATAAAACAACATTCAACTGCACATTATTATTACTATTAGATCGCTAATTCAACTCAACATAACTGCACATTAAACATCAAACAAGTTCTGTTCAGCAGTGACAGTGTCATCACACTGCATACTCGCTTCAGTTTGGATGGATGAATCACTTGTTGCTGGACACTTGTCGCATCACGCCTGGTAAGACCGATTAAGCTACAGATGACAGAGGCAGATTGCGTTAACGTCATGAGTGTCTGTCCCTCCACAGGACAAATGACAGCGGTAATGTGATTTCACAGGGAGATAAAGAGCATGTGTGTTTGAGAACGTTTTATTAAATGAGCCCTGACCAGCATCCAGCTTTATGCGCAGTGTTTCATGTACTTGGACAGATTTAATAAACTCAGAGCTGATCCGTTTAACACGCCACAAGAAGGAAAGCAGAAATGATTGGCAATAAAATTTGAGCTGGTTAAAAACAGAGAAGTCAATGCTAATTCAGTAAGTGAAGGGTTATTGTTTCCTAAAGCTCTCAGGCACTGTTTGTACTTGTTGAACACCTGTAAGTGCACATACAGCACACATGAACAATGGGATACGTAATATCTCAGGTTCTGTGTGCTGCAGCACGTGTGATCACTGAACTTGTAATGAAACTCTATCTGAACTTGTAACCCTCATGCTGTCGCTCCCATAGGACAACCGGTGCTAACAAGCTCTCGCAACACCGTTTTACACCCAGTTACGATTGAGTGCTTCATTTGTTTTAACAGCAGTACACCCAAGATAGTAACGTTTGTCTCAATGTCTCAATTTATACTTATTCTTTTAGCTTACACAGAAAAAACCCCAAAACAGAACCATACAAGTAAACTTAAATCTGATTAAAATTGGAGTATAGAATGAGTTTCAGTCTAAAAGTTCAGATCAGTAAAGAAGTAAACAATTTCAGGCACTTTATCACTACAACAAGATCTCATGATGGTCAGTATGGCAACTGTAAACTATATATCTATAGATAAATCAGATACGGACTACATTTGTGTCTACAATCATTACAAATCTGAACTGGGTGCGATCTGAACACCACTATGACATTTTTCTTTGCCTCAAATACTCCCCTGTGTCTGTTTGACACACTGTAATTGGAAAATGAGCTGTGTTTGGACGGAAGGATAAAATCTTTCCCTCTATCTTCCCCTTTGCTGTGTTACCTGATTTGGTCCTATGATTCACACAGGGAAAGATCTTTTTAAAATATCCTCTTAAATGCTGCCTTAAATGGGAGAACTAAAAATATCCTATTAGGCATAGACTGGTAGCAATGAGAAAACTGCCTTCGGAAAGGTGAAAAACAACAATAAACATCACAGAATTAATGCGATGCTCCCCACCTCACAGTGTGATATTTGAGCGTAAAGCCGGATGCACACTGTACGATTTATAATAGTCCTTTACGACTGTTATTTTTTAGACTGTACGATCCCCGCTGTAAGCCATGCCATTAATGTCAGACTGTACATAAGGCAGTCAAGACGTGTTAAAAACGGACGCACGAAAGAAGAAGAGTTTAATATCAACAATCCATGACATGTTCAGTGTGAGCTGTATTTACATGAGCAATAGAAATGTGTCTACCAAGAAAAAACTAATTTCTAGCATTACTTATGATCATGACTTCACTTGACAAGAAAACTGGAAAAAACAAAAACGATGTGTGTGGTTTGTTGTTTTCTCACTAATTGCGGCATCAGGTTCGGTGCTCCTACTGGTTTTTGATTTGATGGTTGTTATAGGAGAAGCCCCACTGCAGGACTGTGCGTTACATCTTCTGACAATGACAATTTGATCACAATGGTTATTAATCGGGTGTCTGTGAACATGTCAAACTAAATTTCAGATTTCGACCTATAGTATCTGAGGAATCTTTAGGATTCACAAAATTATTACCAAATTATGGCCAAAATCTTACAGTGTGAGCCCGGCTTAAAGCATCTCTACTCCAGGAATAGAGGCACAGATATTGATTAAAACATGAACTATTCTTATATTTCCCACAAGTACTGTGGTTTCCACACTTTGCATCCATGCCTTCAGGCTTGTTGTGAACAAACCTATAATAAATGAATAGGCTAAATTAATCAATTATTTATTCTCTCACGTCAATGCCTAAATCTTAAGTTCTTGCTTAAAAGTCTCGAAAAAAGAAAGAAAGGCTGAATAAAGCACAAGCATATCACCTTAGAGTGTGAGCTCTGAATAAGAATTTTATTGATTGGACATGCTTACACTTTCTACATTACTGAAATTCATAATTTATTTATTTTGGCCAGGGGTGTTGCTAGACATGAAAGACATCTGGAGCTTAGTACATTAATGCCACAACATAATGCAAAGTAACCTACAAGCATAAATAATATAATTGTACTTCATCGTATGGTTTGATGGAAACACTAAACGCCGAACGTTTCCGAGTAGGACGAAGATTGCAACCAAATTGAACAGTGCAGCACCAACTAATTATGTGCAGGACAATTGTATTTTGTCTCCTGCTCCTGTTTGTAGAACTTGGTTGCACTGATGCCATCACTATCATGTTTTAGTCTGAAGCCTTTACATTTGGCTTTTGGAACTTTTTGGACGTCATTAGATGAAAAGCCATTTGTTCACTAAATTAGGCAAAGCCAAGAAATTAAAAATGACTCCTACACCATACATGAAAAAGGATGGCGCCATCAGGGCATGTGAAGAAATTTATGGCTGTTGTCTCTTGAGGTTTCCATATTAAGAACAACCGAAAGGTCCCCATTTACAAACGTCGTCATCATTAAGGAGACTCAGCCTTCGTGTTCAGTAACAACAAGTAATGCATATGCGAGATATAACTTGTCCTCAAGGTCTATATAATAAGCAAAGTTAATGAGAGATGAGGTCTATTGAGGTCGGGTTTTCAATGAGAAGAAAAAATGAGAGTGAAACAACATGAAATCGTTGTCACATACTGTCACTATCCCAGCATGTAAATTTAAATAAGATGTAAATTACTGAAGATTATTCAAGTATAGCATGCCTTGAGGATTATACCCAATGAACTGAAAAATCTTTTCTCTAGAACTTAATTGCTTGTTATGAAATGCTATCTTGTCTTATAACAACTTCTATGTGATACTGTAGCCGGTAGAAAAACCTGTAAATGTCTAAGTGCATCAAATGTTTCACAGCCACTTCAGGTCTCCTCAAGCATTAAAACAGTCTGGATGGGTTTATGTTTGCATTGCAAACATAGTAAACATGTGTACACTCCTCATAGATAATTCAGGTTTTTTTTTTTAAAGCAGATGTTGAGTCCAGATACACATCGATGACGTAGAGGCAACCAGTGTTGCCAGCTTGACTGGTTATCCACTCAATTAGGCTGGTTTTGAACAAGGAAGTCTATAATACCTGGAGAGAGCTATCCATTATCGGTGCCATTCATCTCAATGGCAGCTGCTTGGCTGGCGCATGCAGCCCAGGAAGTTTTGTTCGTGTGCATTCAGTTCTGGAAAGAGTCAGTACATACAGTATTTTCACATGCCTTCCGGTCATCTTTTTTGTTCTGCATGCAACAATGTCTAACAGGCTTGGAATGATATGACAGTTAATAAAAATGACAAAAAAATATTTCTGTCATTACAACTCTCAGATTGTTTGGCACTATGAGAATGTTGGTATGTTTGTTCTTAGCGGAATAGATCTGCTACACTGCTGCTGATACTGCAGAACATGCTTCTGCCAATACATACACAACATGTTGCTGTGAGCAAGTAAGACATGCTGCTGCAGTACAATCCAGCATACATGAATTACCTGTATAATAGATCTATACATGTGGAGCTGGGGAAGAAGGAGGGTTTCTGAAAGCACACTGCAACTGCTACAGCAAATGTTGACCAAGTATTTGAAGGTTGAGCAGTTGAGCTCATTGGATACTGACGCAGCAGGAACCAATTAGCTGTGCCCTATTGAGAATGATGTGATTCCACGCAGATTCCTATCAGCCTGCGCCATCTAGAGTTTCATGACGGAACTATGTATTTTTGGATGAACTGTTACTATAGAGGGGGTCACCCACTGGACAAGAAGTTATCTTGTGCAGGTATCGCTCTTTTGTTCTGTTTAGGTGAGCTCAAGTTTAAAACAGTGAATCTACTCACTCGACAGACAAAAGTTAAAAACAAACATTTTTGCATGTCAAGCATGACCATCAATAAGTTTACAGTTTGAAATTTAAAAAAAACCTGAAAAATTAAACTATTTGGGAAAATTTAAAAAAATATATATGTGAGTGGTACTCTGTGGTAGCAGGTTTTCTTTAGCTTGATCTCATGAAAGTGCATATTAATAGCACAATTTTCTGTTTAACATGCCATTTCTATGCAGAAATTACAATTGGCGTGACTGCGTGTTTGACATTTCACGTGCATATGATACGCAATTGTCGGTGTGCAAATGAAAATTTTGGCGTGCATATGATATGCACTTTTGCCGTACATATAATACACCCCTACCACAACAGTCCTACCCATTGCATAACATATACATGCAAAAAGTAATTTAAGCGTCTAAATAGCACACCAAAAACAAATGTAAACTAGTGCTATAGATACGTGGAGATAGTGTTGGTTTTTAGGAAGCCTCTGAAGTCAACTGGGCACCACGATAACGGGCACTGAGCGACAGCGCCTGAGGGCATACACAGAAAACAATGGTTTCAAATCATCAGTAACTGTCCTCAAGTCCATCTCACACCGTTCAGAGCATTTCAAAAAGGTGAGTCATATTCAAGGAGGGAATCTGAAGGCTTGTGGACTGTGTCATGCATGGTTGACTTCTTTTTTCATTGACGGATAAATAAAATGTCTGAAATGTAAAAGAGTCAACGTCTTGTTAATTAAAAGCAAGTTGTGGTACTGAAAATCTCCTCAGATGTGATTACCTGCGGCTGAACCATATATATTTTAGGCTAAATAGTGGTGCTTCAAGTGCTTTTAATTCATTTCATACAGACATGTGGGTGAGAGATAAACACTTCTAGACAGTTTGTGTTGAATTGCAGGTGTAAGAAGACTGCTTCACCAACTGACAGAAGAGAATGTGCATACCAACATAACACAACTGTGAAAACTTCTGTAGTGACAGACAGCCGTTTTCAGTACAAATCGATGAGGTGATATTTCAGAAGGTCTGGCTTTTACTAGCTAGAATAAAGGTTACAAAAAGCAAGCATATTCGAGTAAAATAGCCAGCTAAAATGCATCGCTACATTTAAACTACAAGTGATCCCTCAGTTGTTTGCGCTCGCGCGTCGCGTCTTTGCTGAAGTCCATGGAAAGAAACGGCTCTGAAACAATCTTATTCTAATTTTACAATGAGCAAACACGTTATTAAAACAGGATTAAATTGCAATCCAACTCAATTGTCGATAAATCAAAGGTCACCGACTGGCTTTTAGTAGAGTCTTGTCAATTCTCACGCGCGTGGATTCAACCCAAATTGTGGAAGACAATATTGTTTAATCCAAAGACAAATTGGCCATCTTCGTATAAACAACTTTAGAATTACATTTAATGACTTCAATTTGGTGAATATATGCAGAATACAAAGCAGACGTGAGATTTATGATATAGGCTACCCACACAAAAAATATATACAATCATTCAGTAAATATTTTATAGTTTTCTCTCGGTATATGTTTGCATAACGTACTGTTTTGTCCTATCACAGTCTCTTGCGGTGATAAGAATGAGGTTAAGCAATCAGACAACT